>JAYMTL010000002.1:0-397527 GCA_036897445.1 Pelargonium tetragonum
GATACCGGGGCCTCTCCTCTTAGTTATTTTTTACTTAAGTGGCTGTTTTAGCATCTTGAAAGCATACTTATTTAGAAAGATAGCTGTGGATAATGTAATACAGGACCCCGTTTTATATTATAGCACATCCATATTTGTACTGTAAAAAGGGTATCTCCTATACATTATCGACTAGAAGTCCCTTAGATTAAAAAAAGGATTGCCGCTAACTAATATAAGTTAAAGTACGAAACATCTCGAAAAATCCACGAAGGCTTTAGACAAAAATTAAGAAAGCTTATATATAAAGGGCTGCCTCCATATGCAAGGTAAAAAGATCCAATAATAGCTAAACAAAGCCCTTAGGAAACTTATAAGAATTTTTTGCTTTTTACTTAGTATAGAATCAAAAGGACTAATGTAGTTTTACTTGTTATATTCATATTGCCCTGTTGTAGCGCAAGTTGATTAGAAAAAACATAAAAGGAGTGAGTTATAAAGGTTGTAACTACCCGTTAGGAACTGCTTTCTTTAATTGCGTCCCGTATTGATGAGGCTCTCTAATTTAATATTAATTTCTATATCAGCTCTGTTTTAAGCGAGGTGGTAAACCTATCTTTCTTCCATTCAAAAGGGGCAACCCTTACTAACCTAACTAAAATAGAATGAAAATTAGTTAACGAAAGTACAAATACATAAATATAGGTCTCAGCTTAACCAAATACTAAACGAGTTTAGAAAACCCTAAAATCTAAATAAATAAGGAATCTCGGAGAGGTGTTTAAGGAAACTTCAAAAAGTCTATTTATTACTATTATTTCTTATATTGCTAACGAAATCTTCGATAAGGAAATACTCTCATTATACTCAAGCTATTAAGAGCGCGTGTTGCTTATTCAAACAATTCTTACAGACCCCTCGGAAAACTTTTAAAAATAACAAGGCGGCGCTTAGAATTAACTTCTACAAAAGTGATTTAAACTAAGCATATGATCTCGACTGACATACTCAATATCCAAAAAACGACTTACTTAAAAAATCTCTGACTTTTAGTTTTTAGTGCGGAAAGCCTATTCTAACCCCAAAAAGTAAAGTATACGTTACGGATTTTCCTTCCCAGGAGCATCTAACCTTTATAAATCTAAGGCTGCCTCAACACTGGATTTAGATACGCTAGTTATCCCAGGAATTTTCCTTAGCGAGTAAAGAGTTACTCTTTTTTATTAGGCAGTCATAGTATTAAATTCGTTTTACTTGCGAACTCTTTTGCGTAGCGTAGTCGAAAGTGCAGTATATCGCTTAACAAGGACAAGGAAAAGACATTCTTAGTTGAATCTAGGTACGAGTCCGTTTCAAAATTGAAGCTGGATAATACCCTCTGTATTGCTTAAAAGTTCGTGTAAGTTAAAAAGTTTGATTATTTTCTTATCTAGTCTAGTAGGAGATTTTCTTCTAAAGATTTTAGTTCATAAGAGTCGTTATTGTTAAGGAGCTCGAGATTGGCAAAATTACAAGTACTTTTTTGGATAAGAACATAAAAGAAATTTTCTAAAAAGTTGCTTACTGCTTTCTAGCCGAACCTAAAGTTAGTCGTTGTATTTAAGTACCCCGTTGGGGTTGTAACTTCTTAAAATTATTTGGTTTCACGTTATAACTAAGTAAGTAGGTATTTCCTTTTTTTAAGATGCCCTAATGCGGGGCTCTAGCCTTTTTTATACGGATTATATATAGAATTTTTTTATTAAAAATAGGAGACGTAGATACAATTCATTTTACCCTTTTTGGGTAGTACTCTACTGAGATATGCTTCGTCAATCCGTGAAAAGTTCAAAACCTTTTCAATCTCCTGTTGGAGACAAGTAAGGACTTCCTCGGGATTCTTTTCGGTAGAAAGGAGGCAAGTATACTTAGCTGTGGAAGTCTTTTTTATAGTTTAAAGTTTCCGTCGGGGGTCTTCCTAAAATATTTAAAAGAGTCCGCGGAACGGAGAGCTTCTTTTATATGGGTGTTGTTAAACTCTCAAGTAATTGGGTATAAAATTCAAAGGAAAGCGCACTTTAAGGTTAAACGGGGTATACCTCATTTCTTTTCTAGAAGCTCTTTGCTAATTACGGGATGACACCTACTTTATTATAAAAATAGGGCGCTTTTTGTACAAAAGACTTATTCTAGGATATACTTATCCAAACTCAAAATTTTCGGTAACATTTAACAACGGGTCTACGGAATCCCGCGCCATAAAAATGGGTTTTTACTCTAGCGACATTTGATACCAGTAAAGTTTTATTAAGAACAGTTAGAAGTTCCCCCTTCGCGAAGAAAGGCTCGAGCCCCCCCTGAATTTGTTAGAGTTTTTGGTTATTGCCGTTCTAGTTCAAGTTTGGGTTTTAGTAGGCAACCTTTCTCTAGTTAAAGTTCAGTTATATTATTTCTAAGTTTGTCAAAAAACAAGGAGGCATATAAAAAAAGGTCCCGCTTAGAGATAAAGAGCCGAAAGTATGCCTTTTAGTTACTTTTCTTAAAGCCCCTTCCAGCGTTTTTAGGACTGAGAGATCTTTAATATTAAGGTGTTCCATACTACAGAAGGAGCCGTTTCCTTGTATTGCTTAGTAAGTGAAAAAGATCCCTATACCCCTGCTATAGGGGCCTATAACTAGATTCTGCTTGTACAAATACAAAGGAAATATGGATCTAATCAACGCGAGCTGCTGCCTTTTATACTAAGGCAAACTCAGAGTAAAAGACCCGTTATGTGCCGGCTCTAAACTGCTCCTAGAAAAAGAGAGTCATATATAATGTGTAAAGTCAAGCTGTAAATTAACGGATTTTTCTATATTAAAGTACTAAAATTCCGTCGAGAAAACGAGGTTCCTAAGGGTACTCAGTAGAGCAAGGAGTTAAGAATCTACTTTTATTTTAATGGATTGAAATATTATACTCTGCTCCCGCTTTTTAGAGGTATAAGTTTCCTGAAATACCCGCCCTATACTTTTATATAGATAATAATCTCAGATCTTTTTAGGGAAAGCAGTACAAAGCAGGGACTTTGAAGTAAAGTAGTAGTTATAATAACAATCGAAAAGAAAGAAAAAACTCCCCGAGGGTTCTAAGAAAGGATTCGAACGCAATTAAAAAGGACTACCCAGCCTGTAATCCTATGTAAGAAATTCCTGTCCTATAAAATTAAATTTGCTCTTAAAAGAATGCTTTAAAAGGGATGCAACTGTAGTTAAGTATAAGATTTTTTATTAATACTTGCAATACGTACTCTTGAACTAACACAAGACTTGAACCTCCACAAGACTTGAACCTCTGCAGTTGATGTTTACAATATTTTTCTAACCTTAATTTTTTGTCTTTATTAAGTGATTTCAGAAAGGAAATGAATTCTATAGACCTTGGTTAAACAGGAGATTTGCTAGACACAAGGTTACTCTAAAACCCCTCTGCGAAACTTTGATTAGACTTCTAAAATACTAAGGAGGCTGCTCAAGAGGAAGCTTAACCTAAAAATTCCGAATTGGGTATTATACTAGATATAGAATATAGAGCTTACTGCTTAGTCCTTTTCATTTTAAGGTAAGCGACGTTGTCTGTCAAGATTTATAGAAATGGCGTATATATATAGTTCAAATCTTAGTAGTGGAAATTATTATGCCGAAGCCGTTGGGTTTGAATAATAGTAAGTAGTATGCCCTAAAATTCAATAGAGAATCTCAAAGCTCTTCGTAAAGCCTATACAAGAGCCCCTATTTGTACATTCCTTAGTATTCTGGATACGTTTTAAGTATGGACATCACAAGTTTATTTCTTTTGTTCAGTAACCCAAGGCAATTCAACTAGTTAAGAAGCGGTAACAGGAAATAAGGGGTGCATACACGCGGATCAAAGACGGCTGCTTCAGGCATCCTCTATTTTTCAATATTGATTCAAATATGTATATTGATATAGGTCCTCGTTTTATTTCTATCTGAGTTATAGAGGGCCCAGAAGGGTTTATGAGTAGAGTTTAACACAGGTATAAAGTCCAAAAGTGAATGTAGAAAGAATGCGAAGGTGCCCTCTTAGTTTAATGCATAAGTCGTCATTGTTTAATTATTATAAGGCAGGTTTGCAGTTAGCAATAAGCAGCTGCACATCATATAAGAGAATTCTTTCTAGGATTTCGTCTACAAAATTGTAATAATCAGGAGGAGCTTTAAGTAGTTTATTTCTCTGAAACTTCAGTATATTACGATTTTTTGAAACCCATGTCTAAAAAGCAAAGACTCCTTTTAAACTAAATAAGTCTTTCTAGTTCCTGTCTAGAAAACTTCTAACACCTAAAGCAAGAAGTGTCTATAACTTTCTTATAAGATAGATATTCCTAAGTTTCTTTTTAGCATCTGTATAGCTCCGAAGTCTTACAATTAGGGATGGGTAGGAGATCCTAGATTAGTTTGAGGAGAACTTAATCAAAGACTTTTAAGGGTTTATACGTGGGTTCAAGGAAGCTTTTTGATCTAGTAGAGTATTTAAATTATTCAAGTAATAGACTTCTGAGTTATCCTTGTACCTTTGTTCTAATTAATTAGAGTCTTTTTAACAGACCCTCATATTCTAGGTAAGGGCTTGATATTTTGCCCTGCTAAGAGCCGAGACAGTAAAACAAGAATAGAAATACGATACGAAGAAATGTTCAAGTATTAGTAAGTCATTTAAGGGCTGGGGGATTCCTTTTAAAAGAGATACTCTAGACAGCTAACTAGGATATATTTGAAAGTCTGTCCTATAATAGAACTATAATATAAATAGAAGTCTTATCTTTGGTTATTTTATAAAGTAGTCCCTTAAAAACGAGAAGGAGGTAACCCGCATATCATGTAAATATAGGAACGCCCCAAGCCTTTACTGCATTACGTTTTGGTTTCCTATTCTAGAATCGCTGGTATATAACTTTTCTCCAAGGATTCCCTGCAAAAATCATGACTAAGTTCTATTTTAGATCAACCGCACCCTTTAATCGAGTCCTCTACCCTTTCTCCGTAACTGAAAGGCGAATCTCAGAGTTCATAAATAAAGGTTTACCTCGTCATTCTTTGTCATTCTAAGGAGATCCTTATCCGGTGCCTCGCTTTGGGTCTCCTATCTCAAATAGACTACCTCTCTTCTTAGCACAATTTTTAAGGGGCTCCTTATAGACTTTATACAAGCTCTTAATCGGAAATGATACTTAATTATTAATTTCATAAATCACTTAGAAAATTCGTGAAGTCCCGGTAAATGTATCTTCTATTTATAGTGTCCCTATGTTCGTGTATCTAAACAAAAATCTTTATCAATAAATTCCTTTTTTTTAATAATATATAGGGGAGGGCCCTCCAGTAAGCTAGTAGCGTTAAAGTCAAGTTTTTTGTAAATAAAGGTCCCTCAGTGTACTAGGAGATAGGGTTCAGTCCCAGTTACAGCGAAAAACTTCCTATTAAAGTAGCGCAGAACTCTTTTTCGTCAGCCATGGGTTCAAGTCGGACCTGTTTTTTACTAGCTGTAAATGCTTTTATTTTAAAGTTACGAGTACAAGAAATCTTTCTTTCCCTTTACTTTTTTTAGTCTATAGTTTTCTTGATAGCAGTTCTTGTATTCCCTGATAGGAGTTGTAGTAGTCTTATTTGTATATTTTCCTAATTATAATTAATGTATCCTATATTTTAGTTATAAATAGAGTCTTCTTTTAGTTGTTATAGTCAAGTAGTCAAGGAAGGGATATTCCTTCTAGCTCCCTGTAGCTTATCTTTAGGGAAGAGATTTATATATCCTAATCTCAAAGGAAATCTCAAAAGAATATGTCTGTTCCTTGCTACACCAAAGCCAAGATCCTGTCAAAGAACTAAAGGAAATAGAAAATCTGGTTTCTGTTATCCAAATTTCCAAGAATACAAAGGCTTTGGACTCCCTCTTAGACTAGAAATTAGAGATTAAATCTTAAATAGAAGTACTATGAATATCAGGTTTAAGGAAAGCGTTAGTTTATCCAATACAATTAGTTTAGTTTAAGTTACTTATTATATTATACTGGAACTTCTAAGATAATTATGAGTCTCTAAACAATAAGAAGAGTCTCAACCCTAAAGTATCTATTTTATCTTTTAAAAGCTGCAACTGCAAAGAGGAGGGCTCCAGGTGTAGCACCTATAGACACACTAATCTACTATTTTACTATCTCTATTTACATTTACTAAAGATTTCTGGTAAGTGTTAAGGGTTTATTAAACAAAAAAAATTTCTTCTTAGTTAGAAGGGCTTCCTTTTGTTTCTTCTTTTGGGTATCCGAGTAAATATAAGTCATTCTAATGCATATTAATTAAGGACTCCAAAAGCTTCAAAATGGTGTATACTGAGTAGCTAAAAACTCTTGAAAAGGCACTCTCTGGCTGGATAGTAGCTATTGTTTTATGTATTGTTAAGTTTTTAGTATCTAGGGACAGTATAATTAAAGATAGGGTTTTTGCAAAGGTAGAACTTTGCCTGTCTTGTTTTAGTAGTATCCGGATAGAGATAGGGAAGATAAGTAATTCTAAAACAGAGTATAACTCAACATTAAGAGTAAGGTGAAATATAGGAAATCGACTGGAATAGGCTTCAAATAAAATGCAGTGCGTGCAGATAACATTCTAGTCTAGATGAGAAACTTTAGGGTTTAGTTCTGAATCCTTTTTACTTTGTTATTATAGAATCTTCCGGTAATGTATTCTCTGTTGTAATCCGGTGTAGCTAAGGGGTATTCTTGGTTTTGAGAGTAGATTCCCTTGAAGAGCTTTCCTTCTTGAGTATTCCGAGAGCTTTATTCCTATAAAGTGTAGCTGCAAGGGATTTTCTATTTTGTGGGTGTTTCTGGGCCATTACCCTTTATTAACGAGATAGGAATGATTTTCTTTTAAAGAGGTTCCTTTTCGGTTATTGGTCTTCATAGTGTAAGGGTTTAACTATCTACAAAAAACTACCTTCTTCAGTACCTAAAAAGGATGTACTCGTTATACTTCCAGGGTTTGTATTTGTATCCTCTGTTACTTATAAGCACAGATAAGGCAATGAGGTGCGACAGCCCTTCCTTATACAACTCCTATATTCTATTACTATCTATTATACACTCTATTTAATTTGCATAATTAACAATATCTTTTAAGTAACAATAAGACAGACTATAATTAAGACTATAGACTCCTTACTAATTAGTAATCAATATATTAGCTACAGGAAAGAGTAAGATCCAAAATTCTTGGTTATAGGAAAGTTCCCTATTCTAGTAAGATTTCTAAGTGCTGGAAAAGTTATAGCTCTCAAGAAGTAAGGTACGCTTAAGAAAAGACAGGGCGGAAGAAGTTAGTCAATAAGATCAATAAGAAAAAAGGTACGTAAATAGTCCAAGTCAATTTAGTTAAAGAATTTTAGTAATGACGTCAAGCTTTAGTTCTTTTAATTTCTAGTTCGTAAGCTATTAGGGAATTTTCTAATCCTTAGGTATGTAGCTTAAGCTTCTTAGGCATTGTTAAGAGGTAAAGTAAAGACAATAGCAAACGTATCAACAGCTTCAACAAAAGAGGGTGATAAAGGGGTATTCTAGATAGTCAAATTAGAGTCAAATTGGGCTTATTCTGCTTATTCTATGGAATCCGTATTAGTTATTCTTTAAGTATTCTTCAAGGCTTTAGTTAGTAAAAGAGTAATAAAATGTAATATATGAAATCCAAATGTGATATCAATTAAATTGTAGTAAATACTATTCTGGATAGAATAGGGTTATTATAAAGAATCCGTAATCCTCTTATTTAACATTGGAAAGTCTTTATAAAATTGGGTTCTGGTTTTCCTCGATAGTAAAATATTTGAAGCTCAAGTCATTTTGTTTTTAGAGCCTGCTCTTGATTGTCATTTCAAGTTTAGGTCTTTTTCTGAAGGGAGTCTTACTTTTACAAATTAGAATGATTCAGGTAAAGTCATAGTGTAAGGTTAACTATCTAGAATATACTCTTTTACTACTGATAAGCTACAGAAACCGAGAGGGAATATAATATAAAAGTCAATCTATTACTAAAGTCTATAATAATAAACTCTATTCTGTATTCTGGTACTCCTATATTCTATAATTCTAGCAAAAAGTCTAGAAGAAGTTTTCCTAATCCTGATAATGATAAGAAAGATGCTAGCGAATGAGCTAAAGTCCTAGTTCGGGATATTTGGGAGTGTCTAAATACTAAATAACAGAAGCTCAAACTTCTTGAAACAAGTTTGAGATATTTATGAAAGTAAAAAAATCCCATAAAGTATACTTTTTTCGTTGTTCTGCTTTTTAGATATTCTGGGTCTATTTAGTAAGGGTTGGCTTGTTTCCTATGGGTTCTGGGCTTTCCAATTTCACAATTCCAGGATAGTAAATAAGGATTTTTTTATAGAATATTTTAGTTAAAGTAAAGCATTTTTCTGTTCAGTCAAGCTTTAAAGTATTCTGGTTCTAGTCTAGACAGGATTAAGAGATCAAAAAGTAGTTGAAGCAAAAGTAATTTGGCCTTTCCGATAAAGGGGCTGCCAGAGTTTAAGGTTGACTATCTGCAATACAAATCCCTATCCGGGTCCCTTTCGGTGAATTTTAATGCATATAAGCTCCCAATTCAGCAAGAAGGCTTTCCTTGTAATTTACACTTTGAGAATCATTTCCCATGTATACTGTGATATAGAAAGGGGCTTTAGCAGCTATTAGCTTGGGATTCACCGGAACTCTAATTAGTAGAGAGCTTTTAGCAAGGTAAACATGTTAGGATGTCTCTCAGGGTTGGACGAGCTAAGCAAGCCAGAAGAGAACTATTGCACAGAGCTTTTAGGTTAAGGAGTTCTTGGTTATTATGATGGTATAGAGAGCTTACTCTACTCTTTGAATGGGTATTCTTGTATTCGGGTAAAATAGTAGTTATCCGGCATTCCTGAGTATTCTTTGACATTCTTGTATTTGTATTGCATAGGAGTTTCCTAACCGAACTAGAATCTCTTACTTAATGGAACCCAGCTTACAAATGTAAAGTAGTAGAGAATTGTCAACTAGCAGCTTGGGAATATTTAAGGAAATGAAACGGATCTCTTTGCCCATAAAAAGGAAAAATTATATTGCGGATACTCGTGACTAGGCAGGGAAGGGAGCATTAACGCTTTTCTCTTTTTATCTTATCTAATGAGTAAGGGCTAAAACCCGCGTACTTTTTTCAGGGTAATAATTATTTAATCCAGTTTTGACTTTTGTAAGGGTTTGCCTTTTACCATACCAAGCCTGTTCTCCTTTCTTATTCTTATAAAGCACCCCTTTTATAGTTGGAATTTAAAGTATTCCTTGCGGTAGCTTGTCTTATTAATCTTACTTTATTTACTTTATGGGTAGTTGTTTTATTAGTTAAAGTAGCTTTCTTTTAGTAGTTGTTCTCCTTGGGTAGTCCAAAATAAGGTTTATTCTATTTATTTATAGGTAGGCTTTGTTGTAGCTAAGTTAATGCCCACAGGGGTTGGTGATGCCTGCTAATTTTTTTAATCTCTTTATAATTTCTCGTACAAGAAAAAGCAGATTCTAGGGGGTATACTATGAAAAAAGAAATTCTCTTTAATAAACGGGCAGACCACGGGTTTTCACTATGAATATACTGAAAGCTAGCATTCCCCTTCTTATACATTACTAAGGAATTTTGTTTAGAGTTAGAGTTTTATGAGCCTTTCGTTACAGGGATACGCTTGGGCCCTTTATATTCAAAAACAACAACACAGGACATTGTTAAAGAAAAAAGGGCTAGGGTATAAAAGCAGGATGCCATATCATATATTTATGAATTGATTTTTTTAGCAACAGCGAGTAAGTCATTTTCTCTTAAAGGAACACAGGAGTACCTTGCATAATCCATAAGTTTATAAGGGGTTCTGTATTTTAGTTTAAGAGCTCAAGTCGGGGGATATCAGAATAAATGGCGTAGAGAAGTCCTCTTATATAATGTATCAGTGTCAAAATTAGCGTTAAAGGTATGCCTTGTAGACTAAAAAAATTCGGGCATTCGCGTGTACCGGAACTTCCTCAAACAAGAATTCTTAGCTTGCTCCTACCTCGCCTTCTTTTATTTACTAAATGACTTTAGCTTTAGTTCTTTATCCCAAAACTCCAAAGAAGGGCAGTGCAAAATCTAAAATCCTCGCTATCAAGACAACAAGTACAGGTATCCCCTAAGAAGAGGGCTACTAAGAAAGCTACAAAAACGGGTATATTAAGCTGCAGTAAAGTAACAAAAAGGGGCACTTTATAAAAAGTGGGTCCTAATGTAATGTAAGGTTACTAAAACAAAGAAACCTTCCTGCTAAAACTTCTAAAGGGGCATATAGGTCTCCTGTTTCTTGTAAACTAGATAGGAAAGGCAGAATACTTATGAAATTTCTTGTACTCGGAAGCAAACTTGTTTTAGTAGATAGAACCTGATATGTATCCGATATCCAGAAAATTCAGCATAACTTGACTGGAGAAGAATAGGTAATAAAAGACTTCATAATTAGAGCTCGCAGGACCTTGAATTATAAGCCTTTTCCAGTTCCAAATAAAGGAGGACCCTATCTAATTTATTACCGCCAAAAGAGTTAGACCCGGCAAGGTAGAAGTGTATCCTTGGGTATTAGGCTAACTTTCCTTGTAGATCCTACGACTAAGGTGACTTTTAAGTCACGTCGGTTAACTTTTAAAGTTTTGTAAAAGAGAATTATCTTCCTTATCTCGTGTCCTTTAGCTAGTCAGGAAAATACAAAGGGAATCATCACGCGGAGTAAGTACAGCAACCCTGCCAAAGTTTAAGGAGTCTTTTTTGGCTAGCATTTCCTAATTCAGTACACGGAGCCCGGGGCATTTATAGTATCCCACTTCTCCAAAATAAGGAGGTCCCCTCTTCCTAGCTTGAGATTTTTACCTATTCATTGGTGGTTTTTACCGTTTATCCACCTTATTTTTGGGGTTTATTTCGTTACAAAACATGGACCAGACTTATAAGTTTTAGTTACGAGGTACTTGCCCTACATCAGTTTTGCTTTGTTTTAGCCTTACCTTAACCTTGAAAGTCTCGCTCTTTATCAGGAAGAGTTTGGTAAGCCATGCTAGTTGTTTTGGGAGTCCTAGTCTAGTAATGTATATAATTTGTTGCTAATTAGGAGTTGGAATTCTTGAATAAAGGGTGGTATTCTTAATTCAAATATAAATATAGAACAATCCCCGGGGTTTCTATAGAAAGAATATAAACATAGATTTAATTTAAAGCTAGAGTAAAATCTTAATTAGCTTTAAGTATCGGCAGTAAACAAGAGCTATCACATTCTTGTATATTACAATGGAATAAACATAATATTAAGAAATTGTGCCAAAAATCTACTAAATCCTACTAAAAGCTTAGCTAACTATTAGTTAAACCGTAATTAAAGGGATTGTTGTCCTAACACACTACCTTGACTTGCGATTCCAGATAGCTAAATATAAAAGGACTGCCTTTTACATGGGCTCAAGGATCCTAATTACTCTAAAATTCCCAAAAGTTCAAGTACTTAAAATACTACTAAAACTATACTAGGAAAGAAAGAGACTACCGGGACTTTATTAACAAAGAAATTTGTATTAAGGCATAACTACTGCAACCGAGGGCCTTAACCCCTACTCTGTATACAAAGCGGTTGTGAGAAGTACTAATACTAGTAGGGTTTACTATATCAATCATAAACTTTTAAGAATAGCTTTTAGTTTAAAACATTGCTAGTATTAATTTCAAGGAATAAGGGGCAAGTGTAACTGCAGCCGTGTCCGCTTATTACGTATATCTACTCGAAGTTGTTACTGGATAGATACCTTTTGAGCTAGCTTCTAGCACAGCGCTCCTTGATCTAAGGGACTATAAAATTTAATGCATCTTTACCAAGTTAAAAGGGGGTTCTTTATATTAGTATGGATTTCTCACACTAGGAATACCCGTTCGTACCAAATAAGAGAAAAAAGTGTCATACATAAAATAGAGTTGTAAGGAGCTTTCTATACAGAGTATAAGATGCAAAAGGAATTCTTGATAAGATTTTCCTTCAATAAAGGGTTTTACCTACGACGAGGCACTAAGCAGGGACCTCTAAATTTAGTCTGAAAGGAATTATAACTACATATGTATGTCTCAAAAGAGAGAATCCCGTTGAATCCAAGAGAACTAAAAGCTTTAGTCATTGATTCGAGTCGGGTATGCTTTGCTGTCGTGCTTTTTATCTATTCTTCTTTCATTGTTACTTGTTCTTAAGTTTTTGCCGCATCCCTTTTGGCTCCCTTTCCTATCAGAGAAATGCAGCTTGTGATAGAGGTTAGGTCCGCTCCAGAAAATTTGTAGCTATTTTCAGAAGCACCCTCCATGCAGGACATCGAACTTTTTAGCTATTTTTACCTGGAATTTGAGTTCGAGGAGTCTATGATCAGTGCTTTGTTAATAAATATCTCAAAACTTGTAGGAGTTTACCTCAAAAGGGGCTACTAACTATAGAGGGTAAAAAGAAGCAGATGACCCGAGAGATAGGAAATCCGCCCTTAGTTACCGAGTGTGGGAAAGAGAATTATATAGTACTGGTTGCAGAGGATCCGCCTTACAAGTTTCGAAATCTTATTTACCCCTTTGCTTTTCTATTATTGTAAAATCAAATTACAATAAATAGAAAAAGGTTATATCCAGAGTTTGATTTTTTACAATTACAATACAAGGTTACACTCTGTAGGAAGTACGAGTTCTTTTTATTTCCTCTATACTCTCAGGATTCAGGGGGCGCACACTAAGGTAAAAGCCTTTAAAGTGTCTCAAAGGCCTAAAGGGGTTTCTTCTCTTGGTCCTAATTCCAGGGGTTGCTTTACCCCAGTTCTGGTAATACGTTATAAGTAGGTTGTAAGAGGGAATTCTACAAAAACCCGTTTCTATAAAAAGGGATCCCACCGCAATTTTCGAGAGAACAACCAACCCACAGCTATCAACTTCTACTGAAGCTAATACTTAAAAAAGGATTAAGGACGCAAATCAGGTCCTCTTTTGTATACCACTACAGCTAAAAAAGGAATAGTCTAGTAACACCATAAGGTACGAGTTTTCCCTTTGAAATAATAAATTAATCCAAAAAAGCATAAAGTAATAGAGTTCAAATCAAACTTGTAAAGCCAACTATAGCCAATTGCGGCGTCTCCGCAAGTCCTACACTACATCCCTGTGCTAATGAAAATCCCACAAAGAGTAAGAAATTCCCATATATTCTTTTTTAGATTTTCTAAAATCTAGTACAAACTAAATTACATACAAACATCGTTTGCGGACTCCTTTTTACTGTTCTAACTAAGTTCAAGTTTTTATTTAAGGGGCTATCAGAAATAGCAATACAGAGAGTTCCTTAACCTTTCTTTGTATTTATTGGCTTCTAGGTCTTTTGCTAACTAGAAAACTTACGGGAAAGCCTCCTTATACTAGGGAAAGACCAAGTATAATGAAAAAGGGAAATAATTACACGTCTGGAATATAAGTAAGAGATATTTTGTTGTTTTGATATAAAAAAAACCTATACAGCATTGAAGTTAGAGTATAAGTCAGTAAGAAGTATAGGACTGCTTTTCATGTTTATTTTAGGGCGTGCTATAGTAAAGCAGCATCACGAATTTCTTATTCCAAGAATTGAAGCTAAAGATTCTTGATACTTAATTGACTTGAGCAAAATTAATGAGAGCTATTTCACCGAGGTCTAGCTGACTGAAGAAGACATGCCTATATGTTTAGGATAGTATAGTTACAAAAAAAGGTTCAGAAAGCAAATCTACTATATACTATAGCAAAGGGTATCTGTATTATGGATAAGGTAAAAGCTTTGACTTCTTTAGCTTTAGTCTTCACGCTCTTACCTATACCAGCTTTCTTAGTCTTTGTAGTAAGACTCTCCTCCTTTAGGAGCTCTCTTATGGGCTATAATAACCTTCTTAGTCTTCTTAGGATTAGGAGTTAGACTTTATCTTAAGAGAGATACTTATTTAAGAGCCTATAGATGAAGTCCTCTTGTTCTTGGTGTTACTTTGACTTACTGGAGCTAGTGTACTTACCCTACCCCCTAGTATATAGAATTATAATATATGTATTAGATGATGTATTAATTGGCCTAGCTTCTCTTTGCTTTTAATTACTAGTTTCTAAATAAGGCTTAATAAAAGGATTCCAAATTAAGGCGGCGATTACTGACAGGGATTTCTTTTAGACTTTGGGTTTTTCCTTTCAATAGTTAGATGCCTTGAGTCTTTAGGTAATAATACACTCTATCTATAGATTTTTCTCTTTCACAAAAATGGCGGAGTTTCCTACTAACAAAAAGGGGCCCCTTAGAATTTCGTGTGGTGTTGAAACGAGACGTCTGCCTTGCAAAACTATAGTTGCGGAAAATAATGCTATGTCCTATTACTTAGAGCATCCCCTAACTATCTACTTATTTTTAGTATATGGCTATCCAAAAGGAATAAAAATGACAAAAGCCTTAGACTTCAAGTGTGTATAACTTTAAGCGAGATCTTTACCTCAGACCAGTCCTATAGTAAGTCTAAATTCTTAAGACCAACCCCTAATGACATGGACATTACCTACTCTCTTACTGGGTATATTGTAGCTGCTCCTTAATTACGGAAGAATCCCCCTGTAGAGGCGCCGACCTGCTATCTGTAAAATATAAGAAAACTTAGTCGGAATTTTTTAGTAGGGAAAAGCCCTTAGCTTAAGTTTCTACTCCTAGGAAATCCCCTCTTTTTTGAGGCTAGTCAATTAAAAAATCTAATAAGGAATACCTGGCAAAAAGCTTGTTCCGAACCTAAGTGCCTACTTACCTAGTGATTTATTATTAAGGATATATCCGAGAATTTCCCGATACAAAATACCCTTAGACCTGGATTACGTTATTAGTATAAACCTTTAGCTAACCAGGACTGGACTTTATAGTCCCTTGGAAGGGCTTCCTTGTTTATGCGTAAGTTCTGAAATATAGGATAACCCACCCCTGACTTTAGCCTTCATTTTTGGGGTTAGGATCTCTCGGGAATTTTATAACTAAAGGAGTTACTGCTGCTGTCATATCCCTGCTCCAGTTAAAGAGAATTCTAAAGAATAAAAGAACTCTGGGAGGGGCTTGCTGTTACTTTGTTTCCGGTTAAAGTTGTAGAACTTTTCTATACTGGTAGGAGTCCTCTCTCAGTCTTTATAAAAGGGTCTCTCAATGCCACTTTGATCAAGATTTGTCCCCTAATTTAGCAGGTTTCCCGGACTTTTTCCACTTTCGCAACTCCTTTTAGCTGGAATTGCTTAGTCTCTACTTACCGACCTTCTATCACCAGCAATCCGTTTTGCTTGGACATGTCTCTCTCCATTTTGCTATGAAATTCTTCTTTACGCTTTACTTAAACCGCGCTTAGCAAGAGAAGCGCCCGGTGAGCTTATTTTGGACATATTCTTAATTCAAATGGACTTTTCTTGTAAGCAGAATTTAATAACACTTAAGTAGAAAGGTTAAACTTAAGTCCCCCTAAAAAACTTTAATTAGAGCTCCTTGAAAAGGAAATCCCGGTCGTGAAAAGCGATTTAGTTCGAATAAAGTTTTAGTAATTTAATACATAAAGACTTATATTACACTCTATTTAGAAATACACACTACAAGATTCTATGAAAAGGGGTACACTAGAGCCATAAGTTAAATTCCGACAAGGTATCCTCTTTTAGGACCACTTGCTAACTAGAGTATTCTGGTCTTTTATTCAAGGTTTCCGTTTCGACCATACTCAAGATAAGTGTTATTATGTTCTCTTTTTGCCATACCTAGCCGCTTAAGCTACATATTTTCCAACCAAAAAGTTCAAGTGAATTCGGATCTTGTGGTTACACTCAAATTACTAGCCAAAAGATCTTATTGCAACAATGCCTTTAGTCGGATTTCCTATTTCTTATCAGAAGTATCCTCTACTCAACTCTCAGTATTTTTTTAGGTTTCCCAATTTTTCATAAATTATTATAAAAAACCCTTTTAATTAGTACTCCTTCTCTGGAATCTCCGTATATTGTCTTTGTTTTTTAACAAGTTCTCCTTGTTTAGCAAGACAGGCTTTTACTTATTAGATCAGGGAAGGGGAAAGTCTTTTAGATATACATAGGGGAGCTTACGCAAAAAGCTCTACAAAGAGACTGAAGAAAACTTAGATGCTTTTTTAAAAGGTTGTTATACTGTTCCAATCAAAAAGAAATAATCCTAATAGTGATATGGAGAGCTTCTCTTTTGTTGTGTTGACCAGGATATGACTAGCAAAAAAGCACGTACGCGACAACCCTACCCCTTTACAAAGACTTAGTTTACTCTTAAATCAGGATCGAAATTGTAGATTCAATCTTAAATTGGGATTTTCCTTGCTATCTATTTGATTAGGCTTTTTTATCATAAGGTTTTTGTGTAAAGTAAATAAGTATCCCTTAAACTTTAAGATACCCCAAAACTTTTTTTTTATAATTTAGAATAAGTAGCAGTTACTTAAAATTCGTAGCATACTTTTAGCGAAAGAGAGCCCATGGATATATTTTCTTTAAGACAAAATCACCAGATTTTTTTCCACTTACTAAAGCTAAAGGTACTAGAAAAATCCCGGTAAACTATCCAAACTCCTGAAAACTTCTATTTAGTGTAAGCATATGATACAAAGGAATACCCAGCACTTCAAGTGTTTTAGATTTCAATACTTGTATACAGACCCCAGGATAATCTAACCTTTACTATACTTATTTATTTTAACATTAACAAAGAATTAAGAATCCGCTTTAATTTAGAGAGCTTTTCCACTAAAATTAGAGTGGAGGTTACCCTGAATTAAACCAAAAGTCCTAGACCATTATAAATAACACAGAATTCCAAGTTGAATATTATCTCCTACGGAAGAGGCGCTTTGGAAGGACAAAAAATACGGCTTTAGATGCAAAATTTCCCAATAACGTGGAATTTAATAACTTACGTAAGAATTTCAACTTTTACTATAATAGATTAGGAACTCCTTAGTTGTACTTAGACGAATATCCACAATGTTATAAAATCAAGTAGACCGCTCTAAGAAGCAACTCCTTTATAGTATAGCTTGGAACACTTATATATAAAATCAGGAAATATAGAAAAAGCATAACCAGGAATCCCTTTTGAGATGTCTGACCCATTACCTAAAGCATTTATCGGAAATATTCTAGGGATTTGTACTCAAACCAAAGTCTCCTTTACCCTTTTTTAACTAGGCTTTGTTAAGATAAGCTTACCCTGCACTTTCTTCTAGTATTCTATGAGTGGGTTTCCTTTTTAATAATCAAGGTCTTCCTAAAAAATATAGGTTTGTTACACAAAAGAAAAAAAAATTTTTTATTAAGTACAAATGCCTTTTATGCAAAAAAAAGTTCACGAGTTCTAAGGTTTTAGCAGAATGTTTATCCTTTATTTATTATACTAAACTTTTTTATTTTCAGTTAGAGTTAAGCACCATTGATTTGAAAGGGGTCTCTTTACTAGTTACAACTTCTCGGATTTCATCAATAGCTTTCATTGTTATTTAGATCCATTCTTAAAGTTTTTGTAATCTGGAGAGCTTTTCGTGCATAAACAAGAAGTTGAGATACCCTTTAGACTATTTAAAACTAGGTAATGCCTCTGCCCTACAATCTTAGTTTATCTTTATATTTATATAAACGTGAAATTAACATCAATATAAAATGAACTGGAGACTTATGAAGGCTTATACTATATTCAAAAAAGAAAACCTGTGGACTCGACATAGAGATGTTGCAAACAAGGACCTTGAGGATATCAAAATTACATAGAAAGGGTTTTGCTGTAGTATTCTTTGAGAAACTAATACTTAAGACTTCTGGTAATATATAAGTGATTGGCTTTCAGCAAGAATTGTAAATTAAGTACTCTTATACTAGTACTAGAATTTTGTATTTGATACAGAGAAATTCCTTTAGAGTAAGCGGATCTAGAACCGCAACTCTATATATATATATATATTTTCCAAAATAGGGAATAGCCTTGGTAATTAGCCGTACTTAGCCATGTTCCTAGTATATTACAAGCTACGCCGAGTTCCTAAGAGAGATTTTCGTTTAGTTTTTACTTAGTTTAATCTATATTTAGTTTAGAGGCTTTTTGAGGACTTTTCATTCCAATATATACAATATTCAACTTTTCTACACTCCAACTCTTT
Organism: Pelargonium tetragonum; assembly: GCA_036897445.1. Classification (NCBI taxonomy): domain Eukaryota; kingdom Viridiplantae; phylum Streptophyta; class Magnoliopsida; order Geraniales; family Geraniaceae; genus Pelargonium; species Pelargonium tetragonum. The sequence goes on from JAYMTL010000002.1 coordinate 18,272, forward strand.
TTTATTTTAGAATCTAGAAATCCCTTCAACTACAAAGGAAAAAGAGAGGGCTTGCTTCAGATGTAACTTCTAAAAAGAAGTATAAGACTCATCTTTTCCGCTGTCTCTTCTAGTAGTGTTGCTATTTTACTACCGATCTATGAGCTTACCTAACCGAGAGAGCAAGTTTCTATTTTCTCATCGTATAAAACTCCAGTCTACAAGGAGCATTGAATAGGCGCGCTCCTTTCTTTAATAAAAAAGGACTCTTTAATGTATACCTTAATGCAGAGTAAAAGAAGAATCTAAATTAAAAACGTAACAAGAATTTTGTAGTTAATTAGACTAAAATACTTAGTATCATACGACTTGAACCTGCGGCACTTGATTCAAAAGACAGGGCTCTGCCTAAAAACTTTTTTTTAGTGCCTATTTATGCTATAACCTAAGCTTTTACTGGATTACTAGATAGGATAATTTGCAGGTAAAGCCGGGATTACTTTAAGGCCCCTAGTTTTAGGTGTTCTATACCGCACTTACTTCTCTTTTATTTAATAGTAAAAAACTTAGCAAGTCGTGGAAAAAGACCCCTCTGAATAAAATTTTATTTACTCTTAGTTCTTCCCGAAATTATGCCTAATATTATATTAACTGCAGCATAGCTTATAGTACTCTCTTTAACAAGTACTTTTTATTACCCCTACTTAGGAACTAAACGCTTATAACTTAGCCTTTCCTCTTTTTAAAACCAGGGTCTTATAAATTGAAACTTAATATTAATAAATAACTATACTAAAGGTACCCTTAAAATAAAGAGGAGGTACTCAGGTAAGCTTGCTTTCGGGCATACTAAGGAGTTTTTTTACAAAGGATAAAGTTTTTGGAAAACAGAAAGAAGCTCCGCTCTACAACCCTACGGCATTTTCATTTGAAAGGGCTTAAGTTACTAAGCTAGATATGAGGAAATACGCTTTTAAAGAAACAAGAGAAGCCCTTCCTTAGTCAAATTGAGCAATAATAACTTTTACAAATAGAGTAGGTTCTTTTACTGCATGTTTCTTGGATATATGGTGTTAGATAAAGAAATTCTGAGTTTAAGTTATAGCTAGATGACATTTTCGCAGGATTAGAGAAATTACAATTGTTTTTACAGAACAAGGTAATGTAATTAACTAAGCGTAACTAAATCCGGGGAGTCAGTATAAGTAAAGTAATAATTATGAGCCCCAAGAAATTCAATAGATCCTAGAAATGAAACCGCAGGAAAAGTGCAGTAAAGTAAGTCCTTAGTGAGTAGACTGAGTCTCCTCCTTTTATTTTGTTCTGAGATTACAAAGTCCTCCTTGTATTAGATACTCTTAGATTGCAAAAGATTTTACTCGATAAGTTTTAAGGTTAAAATCTCCTCGTTAATATCAGCCGCCTCTCAAGATAATGGGAATAGAAACCCTTAAGTAGAGCCTTACTACACTAGCTATTTCTTCTCTTAACCGGGTATAAAAGGAGCCCCTTTTTATACTACGTTCCGGGATTCTACCAAACCTCGGTCTGAAATAACTAATATGTTTCTTATGAGCCCTCTTATTTTTTTAAGATTATCCGGACCAAAAAAGATTCATCATCATAAAAGGCCTCGTAGTATATATACTTAAAATTTTTGGGTGGGTACACATGGGTAGTGCTTACTGCTCCACACAGGAGTAAAGAGAGCCCCGTGGTTTGGTAAGGATTTCCAAGTCTTTTTGTTAACTTTAGAGGAAGAAAGGGAAGATTTAATAAAGCAACAGTACTCCGCTTACTAGTATTGAAGTATTGAGTAGTGTAGCCGAAGAGTCAAAGCAGAATACCAATCTCTCTATCTTTATATTTATAACTGCAAAAAACTAAACCTTACGTTTGACAAAAGCTTGTGTAAGAGGGGTGCAATAAGTGCTCTATTAGTGCTCTATATAAGAGATAGAGGTCCATTTTTTCTAAGGGCCTGTCCAGTAAGCAGCAATCTATCTTATATAATAAAAAAGTATGCCCTGCACTTCTATTTTTCTTTCTCAAAAAGTAGAAAGATTTTTTGGACTCTACTTACTTGGATAACTAGAAATTTTAAAGGATCGGGTGAGGATTTTATCTGATATCCTACCAAGAATCTTCACGTCCGAACCAGGGAACCCGTTCAAAAGAAAGGAGCATCGCTTATAAACGAAAGGAGTACAATATATATATCTAAACTCTATTTTATAAGGAGTTCCTTAAGAAAAAATTGTATTCCTTAAAGTTACTCACGAAGAGTCTACTTCTAATTAGTTATTCGAAGAAGTGGTGTACAAATAAAGTAGATTAATATAAAGGGTCTGCCTCTGGAGTCACTGGGTTTGAATCTTCGTTTCTTAGGTTGAAGTTGGATGCTTGAACGGGTAGTTAAAGAGTCTCAAGTCTTGATATCTAAAATTACTGCGCTTTTTGAGGGATTCCCTAGATGAAGCTCCTCATTTCAAAACCCTGATAGAAAAAAGCGTTAGCCAGGTTACTTCCATTAGATTTTATTAGATTATATGAGGCATAATTGAAATTGTATGTATTTTAAGAGGCAGATTTCCCCTTTTCCACTTTCTTTCTTTAAAGTACGCTTCTCTTAAACAGGAGTGCTCAATTCCTATGCGAGACAGAGTTTCTAGTCCTATAAAAAGGTTTAAAGTAAGAAGCTAAAATGTACGAGACCTTTTTATTTCCCTAACCTAAGTAGGTTTTCTATTTACAAAGGAAAAAAGACTCTACCTTATTAACGATTTCTACTTGAATTGAAACTCCTCTGTATGCTAGGGTTTACCTAATTAAGACTCTCTTTGAAACACCAAGACTCCTACCCCATACTTATTACTATCTAACTAATAAAGTAAAGCTTAATACAATTTATTACCAGCTATACTGACTAGAATCCTTGTATGGGTATAGCCGCTATCATGAAAGACTCGCAAAGGATATCAAGACTAAGAAAGCTTTAAGGATACACCGGTGTAAGTTACAGAATCCAAGCAACTTCTCTCTGGACTCCTTGACGACCCCTTCCTTTTTTGATTAATTAAATTAAGCGGATAAGATTTGAACCCAGAAAGATTCTAATTATTAATTATAATATAACAAAGAAGCACAGCTCTCGGACCCTTGAGTGATATATAAATGTGTCACGATTCGAACCTTCGCGCGCAGACTCTATTCGAAGGCGTTCGGCTTTTTCGACGGCAAAAGTCAGTAACTACTTCACTTAGGAAATTTATATAGTAAGCACATTTATTAGAGTATATTCTATATAAGTAATTCTCTTTGATTTGATGGGATGAATAAAACTGAGTAGCTTTCCTCCGCAAATCTGGGACGAGTATTCCTAATTTCGCTAATAAAGTAAAATGTTAGCCAAGCTTCCGTGAATGACTCTATTTTAGGTTTTCCAGTACAAGGCCTGAAAACCCGGTAAAAATTCATAGTGAAATTCTTTTCTGTTAAATAAAGTATCTACTCAAAAATGAAACTCTTTTTTTAATTAAGTGAAACCCTAATTAACCTCCTTCATTGTCAGTGTAAGCAATCTCTCCCTCCTTACTAGACTAGAAAAAGTTGGGAAGCTCCTTTTTGATAAATATCCTCTCTTCTTTTACGGATACTTCTAAAGCTCGGTAATTGTAAGGGTCTTCAAACCCTGAAGTTGTAGACTTTCAAAATGTACGGATTCCGATTCACTTCTTATTTTATATTATTTTATATAAAACCGCAGCTGACAAATTTCATAGGCAGTAAAAACCCCGTATACTTTTCCGACGACCTGGGTTTCTCTTAATTAGAAATTCGGATATTCTTATTCTTACTTGAACGCGTAGCTCTATTAGAGGGGTTATCTTGATCGAGTAAACTTAATCTTAGTAAATCTACAGGTGTTGGTGCAGAAAGAATTACCCTAAGGCATAATATACTAATAGAACTACCTCTCTAAAACGTATATTAACAAAAGACTAAGGAAAACTTAAAAATAAGTAGCTTTTTCCTAGAGATTTCGAGTCGCTAGCATGGGATATTCTTTTAGGCAGAGTTCCACTATTTTTGGGAACAAGTAAAGTAAAAGGAATTCCGGGAATCAATAGCATATTTATATAGGGAAAATTTCAGCAATTTATCAAAAAGTAGAAAAATGGAATTCTATTCTATTGAAGATAGCTAGGGTTTAGCTACTGACTTCATTGCTTATCTTCAAGAATTTTGGGTTCTCGGCTGGGAATAGGTAATTGTAGCTTATCCAGTATAAAAAGCTAGGTTACACAACTGAAATAAACAAAGTCAAAAAATCTCTAGCATATCAAAGTCTAAACCCTTGCAAGGGTACTTCTGTTAAAGGGAGTCCTTAGTTAAATTTCTTTTTATTTATAAGCCTTATGTCGATCTAAGCTTTTTACTAAACCGAGGACCGTCTCTTATATCTAAGTTTGAGTTATATTGATAAAGGCCCAGTTGATAAATCGGAAGTGCTTCTTAAAGTATAGATCCGCCCTAGGGAAGTTTTAAAGAAACTTATTTACCCTAGATTTTCTTTTTAAGGCTTGCGGTTAGAAATTTCATTAAGGTTATCCTATGAATTTCATTATTATTATTAAAACTTGTAAGACTTTATATATACTATAAAAATCCTTTAATCTAATATTTAAGTTTACTTTATCTTGCCTGCACACAGCTGCCTAGAAACGGGCATGCAAAAGTTGTTTAGGATTCCTTTTTTCCTCATTTTTAATGTTTTACGCATTTACTATACAAAATTTGACTTAAACAGGGGTTTTGACTCTAAGGTAAAGTTGACAAATAAGGTTATAAACTTACCGGGTGTCTCTTAAGAGCTAGAATACCCTTTATAACTATCCTCTTCTTATCCATACTCCTACTCTGCAGTATCCTGATAGCCCTCTACTTATTTTTGTTATTCTATTACTCCCTTTCATAAATACGATACTTGCATGGTTTAACTAAGAAGAACGCGCTATTCTGAGAGCCTTTTTCGTTTCATTTAAATAAACTTCTAACGATTAAAAGCAATATATATAATGTATAAAAATTTGGATTAAAAAAATACACGAAAAGGTATTCAATAACCCTATATATAGCGCAGCTAAATGGGCGTACAAAAAGTTTTTATAACTCACATCCCTAACTAAATATGAATCCCTTTTTTTCTATTTTCCGTAACACTTATATTTTTTAGAAAGACACTTCATTTCATAGATAACTGAGAAAGTTATAAAGTCTGAGTAGATAATTGCAACTCGACTTGTATTTTGGCTAGCAAGGAAAATTTCTTTTTACTTATGATTAGTTAGGGGAGGTCTCTCTTTAAAGGGCCTTTTTTTAGCAGCTCTGCTCCCTACCATTTAAGAGTTAGGATAAGTCTTGGGAAATCCTTATTAGGTTGTATTTATATCTGATTATATGCTGAGTATCAAAAAAATGAAGTAGCACGAGATAAGAAACTAGAATGAAAGTCTGGGCCTCCTGACTCTCAGAAAAATTTTTAAGTGACTTTGTATAATTTGGAAAGGGGTTTATTTACTAGTAAAAGGAACTGGCTTAATAAAAGTCTTTCAAAAGAGGTTCCTTGTGTAATTGATCTAATGAATGAGTATTCGACTCTCTTTGATTGAGGATTTCCTTTTACTGGAATCTTTTGGAGTTTTCAATATAGCTTGTACATGGCTTTAGATGGGGATATTCTCCCTGTGTTAAGAGCTTTCCTTAATCTAAATATCTTTTTAATTCACATAAGTAAAGTTCCAATTAAGGGATAAGACCGGGGACTTACTATACTCTTAGAGCCCCTAGACATAAGACTCAATTTATAATAAGTGTTTTAATGAGAACGCAGACAACTAAAAAAAGAGCTACAAGGAATTCCCAACGATAAAAAGTCTTTTAAGGTGGTTAAGGAAGAATCAAATAACCCGATTTTTTTGAACACTAACTTTTTTCGAGACTAAAGACACCCTAAAGGAGGTTTTTTGAACTTAGATTTTTGCAGCCCCTGAAGACTTTAAACAAAGTCTTTACCCTATTTAGCGGGCTTTGACTAACTTCGGAGCATTAAACAAAAAGGAATATCTAAAAAGAAGTAGAAACTGGCTACGAGTCGTACCGGGGATTACCCTATAAAAAGCCCTAAAAAGCGGCATTTGAGCCCACAGTTTTCGTGAGTCCTTTTTCGTGTCGTACGGCGCGAAATCCCCCTTCCTTTTCACTGGATTTATATATATCTGGAACCTTTTTAGTTCATTACTTTAATTTAAGGTGGTAACTTGTGTAGAGAGCTCCTTTCAAATTTTTAGACTAAGAGCGGGGTAAAGACAGAAGAATTCTGTAGATTTAAAGAAGCACTTTAAATTATTGTACTAATAAAAAGGCTTCTATTAATTAAAGGGTTTTTCGTCTAATAAACCGGAGCCCTTGCGATCTAACCTAGTATTAATTTAGGAGTCCCTTAATATAATAAGTGAACCTTTCCTTACTTTTTTGAGAGTATACTTTTGCAAAAATTTTGGTGTTGACATAAAATATTTAAAGCTCGTTAGATTCAGTTTCCTATACAACTTCTGTAATACTCATTTTATAGGTTTTATAGGAGAGGGGATATAGCTATCAAACCTCAAGAATACTGCAGATCAAAGAATGATAACAACTCAGATAGGCTTCTCTATAACTTTATTTAATCGAGGAATTCTTCTCTTTTTAACAAGGTGATTCTCCTAGTAGGTCGGCTAGATCCTTCTTTATTATAGAAAATAATCGCAATTTGAGAAGTATAATCTTGACTTTTGAGTCATCTACCTGTCTTAGATAGCCCTTATATTCAGCGAAAACACTTAGCTTATAAGCTCTTAATTTCATAAAAAAATATCCTGCGGGTCTCTGCAGAAAAGGCGAATATACATAAGGAATAAGAGTCTCATCAATAAGTTTCAAACCCCGATAACCTGTAATATATGAATACCCACGGCGAAAGGGGCTTTAAAAACCCGTGTTATTTAATCTTACTTTTAGAAGACTCAGTAAAATACATGACAAAAGGGTTGACTAAATTTCATATTCTTTAATTCTGGGTGCTGTATAAAGATTCAAATAAGGGCGCTTCCCCGAGACTTGCTATTTGATTTAGGGGGATCCCTTAGTACCAGCCTGCTTGACATGAATTCTAGTTTTTTGTATTATAATTTGTATTATAAAGGGATGCTATAGAAAAACCGCTTACTTCAAACTTCAAAAAGGGGTTAAATATAAAAATGCTTAAAAAGATATGCTTTTAGTTGTGTGTATACTCCTTTCCCGGAACCCTATAACTTCTTTTTCTCAGTCAAATCCAAAAAGGTAAACTCTATAAAGGAACAGAATTTAAGATATCGATCCTCTTTTGAATAAAGGCAGCTCCTGCTCTTAACTAAACGAAAAGCTCTTCGACAAGCAATCCAGGAAAGAAAAAGTCTTAAAATCTTTCTGTTCAATTCCCGAACTTAGGCTGGAATCCTGTTTTGACAAAAGCCCCCGTATCTAAAAAATGTAAAACACTAAAGCCGGTTTCTTTTCATTGACTTTAGGTCTTTCTTTATGTTATCCAACTTTCGACCCTTTTTTGTATGAAATAAACTTGATTTTAATTAATACAGGATGTGCAATTGGAGAATACCTTGCAATTCTGGTATAGAGTGTTTCCTGATAACAGGTTGCAGAAGGGATAGCTAAAATAAAAGTAAATAATATAACTTAGAAAGTTTTCAGGAGATATATACTAATCAAGATCCCGAGAATCCTAGTCTTAGTATGGAACAAAGATTCTTTTAATTACTACGTATAAGCAACAGCTTCGTCTAACTCTTCAAAGTAACAAGGAAGTATCCGATTTTGTAATGCAAGGGGTAGTTTACATTTTCAGTAATCTGGAGATCCTCAATTTGGAATTGAGTCTTTCTAGTTCTTTTACTCTTAGTCAGTTTAAAGTATATCCGTGTTCCTGTTAGCTTGGATTTACCCGGAAGCCAGGTTGCTATTGCAATATAATATAGAGTTAAGCAACCAAGGAATCCTTAAAGTATTTCCGGCTAAAAGATAAAGTGTTTGTAGTAACTAAGCGCAAAGAGTCGATTAAAATAAGAATTAGGTGAAGGAGTTTTCATACTCTTCGTTCTCTAAAGCTTAAGGCTTACCTAGCTGGGTCGCAAGTCCAATGAATTTAAACCCGGGTATAGAATACAAAAACTAAAAGAAGTGACAAGAGGCTCTATAAAGCTTTCTGTATTCGGTATTAGAAAGAGGTTCTCTTTTTAGAAGGATAAATAGGCTTAAACTAGTGCGTCCTATCAAATAAGTTTTATCTAATTCTAAAAATTTTTATATAAAATGCTCTGTATTGTCCTATTTAATCTGCGAAGAGGACGAAACCCGGGCTTTTTAAGAGCTACTCCTTGCGAAATTCCTAAACTTAATAACGGCAGTCCCTGAAAAGTAAACTAGCTATAAGACTATCTGATCACGAAGGAAATGTATAGCCGGGGGCTCCTATAATTCCTATAATTAATAATGAAAATCGGGTTTAGTATCAAAATACCATGGGTATCCTACACTCCTAAAAAGGTATAAAACCGAGACAGATTCCACAAAACAAAGTAAAGTCCTCCCTTTAAGTTAAGTCTGAATTCTAACTAAACTACTAACTTCAGGTTCTTACACTATAATGAATACCTTAAAAAAGAAAAGAAAGTAGCATAGCCCCGATTAAAGCCCTATTTAAAATGCTCTTAATTCCAAAGCTCTGGCAAAGCTTTTTAAGAAATCCTCCTAAGTTGAGTAGCCTTCCTGGGTAAAAAAGGATCCTTGAAATTTCTAAAACTAGAATCTCCGAGACTGCTCTTTAATTAATTCTTATAACCAGCAACTGCTTACCCATAACTGTACCTTGCTTCCTAGCTATACTACTTTACACCAGGATCCTGCCTCTATCTAGTCCCACATTTTCTTTACTATTTACTACCGGGAATTTAAACACTTGAAACAGAGGAACACCAAAACTATATTCTTTAATCACTCGGAGCTCTTACTTACTTAAACGGACTCTTTGTTCCTAAACAACCCGTAAAAAAACTAACAAAAAAGGAAATTTAATAAAGACCTAGTCTAAGGCACAAACAAATACCCAGCCCGACTCTCATAAATAGAAACTCTTATTAGATAGGCAATACTAAAAAATTCACTTACACAAGGCCTTTAGAGAGCTTCTGGTAGGTTTTAAGTTTTTGAGCTTAAACTTCAAAATTCTAAAGCGGGTCCTGAGTTCAGAACTTTTAAAATAGAAAAAAGAAATATACTGTAGGCAAGGCTAGGACTCTCTAAACCCGAGTTGAATCTTAGACCTATACAATATTTAGAGCCCCGTATAGCTTGGTTAGTTATATAAAAAACTTGTGATTTACACTGGGGGAACTCCTTATGTATTTTAAAAAGAGTACAAAGTGGTTAGAAATTTTGAATATAATACTAACTGAATTCCGTATGGAAATAGGCTCTCGTTGGGGCCAATATTTTGAGAGTTTAGAGATATCTTAGCCTTCCCTACGAGTTAAGCAATTAAAAAACTAAGTTTTATGACTACCCAATTAAGTGCAATTTCTTTTAAGTTTTATAGTAGTAAAAAAGGATACTCCTCCCTAACTAAACTCCGCTGAGTAAAACTGTTGTTTATATAGTCATATACCCTATGGCAGTACTCTAAACGAAGCCGAACTTAGTGATATTTAAAGAGAGCTTTATTTGGGATCCTTGGAGTAATCCCTGCTAATTACAAAAAGTATAATATCTCGAAAACAGGCAACGGATCGATAAGAGGGAGCTTCAAAAATAGATCTATTTGCAAGGGCTTCTTTTCATTTCTAGATATTCATAGGCCCCGAGATACCAAATATAAAGTTTGGTAGTTTTACTGTAAATACTTTGCTCTAACTAGATTTTACACAGTCCCTATAATAAAAGGACTTTTTCACTGGAAAACCGGAGCTTTCTTATCTGCGATACCTTTTTTACCCTTTTTCTTAAGACTCAATAGAAAACCCACAGGAAATGCCCTACTTGTCTTACCGCCCCCCTTTCCTTTCCACAATCTCACTTACTCTTCAAAAAGCCTGGGAGCCTTTCCTTTTTGTAGCTACACCCAGTCAATAACTAAATAGGGCCCCGCCTTCTGGATTTGCTAACAAGAACAAGACAAATAGAAATGAGAAGAAAATAACCAGCAAATTAGTACCGGCTCGCACAAGAAAAACTGGTATAAACCAAAACCGCGGCCTGCCTATCGAAGCTTCTTCAGCCGTGTAAGAGAACTCCTTTGGTGGGATTCTTTCTCACATCCTAATCAACTTATTTACTTGGTGTGACCTTAGGTTCGAAGTAATATAGAAGTTGACCTGAGTCAGTTGTATTCTATCGGCTCAGCTTTGGAAGTTCTCTGTAGAAACCTAAAAAAGACCTCGATTCGAACCTAGGGATTTTGATTATGTTATGACTTGATTGAACAAGAGAAACTCGGAAGTAATCTTTGTATCTTAGAGAGTATCCCTTTAATAAGAATACCTAAAAGTGGAAAGTTAAAAAGAGTAGGGATTTTCCAGCGTTGGGAAATATTTAGAAAATCCATTTATAAAGAAGCAAGTCCCGCAACTTTAAACTTTAAAGCATTTTACATATTCCTAAACTTGAATACCGAAACCTATTATCTTACTTTTTGATTCCTGGATTTAATTATTTTTGAAATAAGAAATTCAGGTTTCATATACTTGTTTGTAGATAAAGACTCGCTTGACTTAACAAAAAAACAGGAACTCCCCTTGTAATAAATTACCTAGTTTACCCTTTATTCCTTAGAATTCCTAAAAATAAGGTATATTGCTAGTAAAGGCAGAAGTTCCCGTATCCTATAAGGAGAAGCCTGGAAAGTTCTAGGAGGTACTTTTAATAATTAGAAACGAAGTCTTTAAGAGAATCGCTATTCCTTAGTCTAGTATTTAGGGAGAGAATAGGATTGTCTTATGTTATTCGTTATACAAGTAACATTCCCGTAATAAATCTTATTTTATGTAAATCAAGTTAGTAAGAAAGTAGGAATATCCCAAAAAATTGAATTGGCTTTTAGAAAGATCCAGTTTATCAATATCTGTTCCTTATTCTTTTTAAAATATTCTAGGGTTTATTTAAAGAGGTTTTTCGCGGTAAAGGGTTCCTATTGTTATTGAGGAGTCGAAGAAAGAAACTAGAAAAAGAGCGTTTCTTTTTCTAATAGTATTATACTAGTAGACAAAGACAAAATCTATAATAAGGTAGCTCTTAATTCTAATTGCTGACAAATACAATCTTGAAAAACATTTAATAAAACTTATTTAAAGCAAATCTGGTAATATAAGTTTCTAGCAGAACTGTATTTTGACTTATGTCTCACTTGTTTAAGTAGGAGGCTAACTCCTGAGGTAATAAATGGGTGTAAAACTTATTAGTTTCAAGAAATTCCAGTAAACTTGTTATAATAGACTTAGATTTTATTCTCTATTTATTTGTTTAAAACTAGAAGTCCCTTTTTTCATACAAATAAAAGTCAGAAAGCGACTCTTTTTATATAAATTTATGCTTAAAATAGATAAAAAATCTCCCGTTATATCCAACAGAGGATTCCCTATGTTACGTTGAAGCTCCTCTTGAGTTACAAGCAGTCTAAGTGATTTAAGAAATTCTGTAAATATTTGCCTAGCCCAACCTTTTATTAGAGATTATACCCTTTTAAAATAAACCGGAGCATTTAAATACAAGGTAATATCCGTCTACTTATTAATTTACAAGCATAAGTACTCGATTTAAGATATTTAAGATAATAATAAAAGTAAGCAATTAAGCATACAGTTATTTAACAAATAAAAAAGGAACTCTATTTCTTTATGGTTATATTATTTACAAGATTTTGAGTTCCTCTCTAAGCAATTTCTAGAAGACTCGCTTATACTTAATTTATTAAATCTATCAGAAACCCGGGAATTTTTAGTATAAAGCGAAGGCTAATCTAGCTTAATCTGGAACTAATAGAACCTTGGTATACCCGGGCGTTATAAAAACGAGGTAAGTTTACTTGCTACACCCTTTACTATTTACCAAACCGCAACAACAAGCTAACTAAAACTCTTTATCTTTACAGACCCTGTATTAAAAACGAAAGGAATGAAATCTTTATAAAAATACAAACTACTAAGATTCCTCAAGGCATACAGAAAATTTTACCTTCTTACGACTATTAAAAGTCTGCTGTTAAGAACGAAAAACTTACAACCTTTATAAAACCTATAAGATTCAAGATTCGACCCAGGCTATCTTCCTTAAATTAAAATGCTCCCATTAATAAGTAACTGGATTTATCCTTTTTTTACTTTAACCAAAACCTTGTTTATTTAGATTATCCTTTACTTAAAAAGTTAACCCTATCCTATTTTGTATTTAAGATAGAGTTTATTATATATTACAAAAATTATATGCTTAGTAACCCAAAACAAACATAGAGTAAATTCCCTTTAATGCGTCTTCCCAATATTTAAATAGAAGAAAAAGGGCCCCTTCTTATATAAGGCCCTTAGTGCTGAGGAATTCCCCTTCGCTCTTGGAATTTCCTATATTTATTTACTTTAGAAACCTGAGACAACTAAACTGGAGTAATTAACTTGAGGATATACTAATTAAAAAATTCCTAAGCGCTTTTTCTATTTTAAATTCTACCTAGAAAGTAAAGAAAAATCCTATTATAAAGAGAATTGCCTATTCCCTCTAAAAAAGCAAGACTCCTCAATAACACCTGTACCTTAGCTACTGCACAACTCTTTTTGTTGATTATAACTACTACTACATCCCTACCTTATGTAATTAATCAATTTCTAACTAAAAAGGCTTAAAAGGAATACAAATTAAAAAGAATAATGCCCAAGTTACTATCTAGAGTCTCTTTTATCGTTAGTTTAGGTACCAAGTTTTTTTTAGTCTTTTAGAGCCTTTCTTATGTTTTAGAATTCTTTTATTCTGAAACCTCCTTGCTTACAAATAAAAACTAGAACAACCAAGAAAGATATAAAAATCTACCTTCTTATTGAGTCTTGATACCTTTCTAAATTGCATTACCTCTACTCTTAGTTTTACCCAGAGTCCTACCCTCCTTTATACCTTCCAGAATACCTAGAACTAGACCCATCTTACTTTTTAGGAGTCTTCCTCATAGTTCTGCTTTTTTAACAGCTTTAGTCTTAATTATAGGAGAGTTTACCTACACCTGCCTTAGTCTTTTTAACCCGCTAAATCTTAACCTGTTTGTTACTCTTCTGCATACTCCCAATAGACCTAGACCTTTACGAGTCCCCGCAGCTAAACCCGCCCTCTTTTAGGAGATAATACCTTTTTTGTACTCTTCCCCTCTTTTGGGCTTGGAGCTTACCATATTCCCCAGTATATTTGAGATGTATTATACTCCTTAATTATTAGACATAGATAGTTATTAAGGTACTTAATAGTTAAATTTAGTATTGTTGGTTAAAGGTCTTCTTGATATCACAACTCTTTACCAAAGACTTCCTCCAGTAAAAGCTAAGGAAAAGACTCTATCTTATAAAACCCCATCGAATTGATCTCAAACAGAGGTAAGCCCTTCTACTGATTTCTTTACTATACTTGCTATTTATAGGACCTTTGTTTCAGGAACTCTTTTTTTTTAGGCATATTACTCTTTCTTTTGTTCTTATTGCTACAGAGAGGAGTTACCCCCAGTAAGATGGATATTATATTAATCTTCCTGACGAAGCGCAGGGAAGGAAATGCATGATAGTAGTTAGAGATAGTTAACCTTAAGACCTACAACAACAAAAACAGACTAAAACTTTCTTAAAACCAGTAACTAGACGAGAGCCTTACTCTGTATCTCTATAATTTACTCTTATGAACCCTCATTTTTCTTAAAACCTAAACAAATTTTCTCTACCCCGACTTTTTATACAGAGCCGTTACCTTTTTTTATAAGACTAGACCCAGTCCTCTCATTAGTTGGAGCCCTTCTTCCTTAACCTGAGTTATTATTACTAGGAATTCCTTTCCTTTCTACTTGGTTTTTTATACAACCTCTCTTCTTCATAGTTGCTACACCTTTCTTAGTTGCTGTCTTACTCTTACGGATTCTAATTCTAGCTAAGCCAAACCTAAAAGGAAATTTCTTTTATAAAAAAGGAAAATGACCCTATTATCCCTATTCATTAGTAAATTACTATAAACTTTAAAAACTACCTGTGACGCCTCTTCCTACTTTAAACTAGATCAGAAAGAGAGTAAAAAAAACTTCCCTTTAGTTCTATATACTTATGTCCTTTTACTCAGAAAACCCTGCCCAAGAAAAGGGGCTTTTGCTTTACTATTTTACCTTACTAAGAAAGGTCAATCGGAACTAAGGTCAAATCTCAATCTTATAAAGCACCCTATTTCAGTGTTTTTCCCTTTCCTGTCCTGTGTACCTGTACAAATAAGAAGTAGAAGTAGAGCTCCTTGTAGTAGAATTTCGTGTAAGTAAGCCGGTGTACTTAATACTACTAAATGTAAATGCGTTAACCTTCCTCCGCTATCGCTACATTCGGGAAAAAGGACTAAACTCTGCCTTGGGCTCTTCCTGTCGACATAACCTACTAAGAAACTAGATTCGAAACCACCGACTTAGTTATTTAAAAGCGCTTTGTTCTAACATTAAAGTAAGGATCAATGAATATTAACGCCTATCTGAATTTAATACTGTACGAAAGCCTTAAAAATAGAAAAAGGTAACGAAGTTAAAGAACTTCTAGTGTTTTTTTATAAAGTCGGGTTATACCTAAGTATAACTTTTTCGGGTAACTCTTATTTCCAATCTTCAAAAGAGAAGCGATATTACATAGAAAAAAAATGACCCTCCTCAAGGCTCGGGGATTTCTTCTCCTTATACTCATATTTAAGTACAATTCCTTTTTGTCAAGTCTTTAAACTTTATGGTATTTAAGTATCTAAATTTGATCCAGAGGTACTGCTCAGTCTAGGACTAACCTCGAAGGCATAACTAGCTCACGAGCTTCAAAAACTACCATTTCCTAAATATGTATTTAACTATATAAACTCTAGCCTGATATAAGTATAAAGGCATAGTTTGGAATAAGAAATAAATAAAGGGATATACTTGCACTCCATTTTTATAAAGAAACCTTAAAGTACCAAAGTGGTCCCTTATACTTTTGGGAGTTGAGAAGTTACAGGCATAGTTTGATCTTGTTAGGAGCTCTTAAGTCAATCTTCTTTTGTAGCTTAAAAAATAGCTATCTATTAAATAGGACACCCTTTCTAGTATAACAAACCCCGTGTTGCTTTACCCTATTGCCTATTGTAAATGCAATTCCAAAAGGTACCCTGCTTAGTAAAAAAAACTTGTACTTGGAAGATAATAAACCCTTTAAACTCCTCCGAAAGACTGCTATAAGGTTTACCTAAATGTTGACTTGATTCTTTATCTTTAAACCGAAGTTCTTTAAGGAAGGGTGTTGCTACAAGGACTTAAAGAATTCTCGGTATTAAGAAATGAGTTCTACAGTTCTATAAAGGGAATACAAAGAAGAAGAGTCTGCTACAGAAGATATTCCGGTTATAGGTAAGAGTAAGGCCCCATAAGATAATGCTGGGTTATAGCTCTAAAGGTCTTTCTGGATTTAAAGTCAATATATCAATATAAGCAAGTCTAGGAAATTGAAAGATATAATAAAGGCGGTTCCTTAGCCGACGGAAATCTCTATAATTGAACTAGATTTTCTACAGGTCTAGAGGGCTGCACTCACTCTATTAGAGTATTACACAATACTGACGCAATCCCTTAATTTCCCTTCCCTTTATAATAATTTTATTGTAACTCTAAGGGCTGAGCCTTATGTTATCTAGGATAACTCTACTTTCTAATCTAAGAAGATACAGAATTAATTTATGAAATCTAAAAGGACTTGAAGAATAACTAAAAACTGTGCTGTGAAAAATCCCCTAAAGGATCCAAGTGCAGTTTACTTCGCCACTCAGGAATTCCATAAAAATTCCGTAAATTCCTGGGTAAATGCTGCATGAAATTTGACTTATTAGAAAACTACTTGCTTACCAACGAGACTTTAACTTTTTAGTGCTCCGATCCGGGCTAGGCCATATCATATAAATATTTCGAGGTTTGGGGTATAATAGAGGTTCCTAATTTTCTTATCAAGAAAGAAGCTTCCCTACTCGAGTCTTTTTTTAATAATGCTTATTTCTAGACACCCTATTCCCGGGGTGCCCTTCCCTTACTAAATAAACTACGCTTTTTTATTTACTTTTACACTTCTAATCGTAAACCCAGATAAGCCCCTACTCTATAATATTGCAATATAAGAGCGCTTGGTTGAGATCCCGGAAGGGGATTCCTAAGTATAGATTAAAATGCCTAAAAAGGAAACCCAGGGTTCGAATCCAACACCCCTTTATAGGTATTCTTTAGAATAAGTGTATCATGGGAAAAGGGAGCCTCTTAATACAAATTCTTTTCTGATCATAGCCCATTAAAAAGTAAAAGCAGTCCAAGCCAGGATTGATAAATGAAGTGAGCTCGCTGCAAAAGGGCTCCTTCAAAGGTTAGCGTAGGATATAAAGTGCTCCCAAAAGCTTAGACAAAGAGTAAATAGACCCCTTTTTAGTTAGGAATTAGAACTTTCCTAAAAGCTCGAAACAAAGCGGATACTACACCCGTTATAGGAGTGCGTCTTCTTTTTAAAGACAAAGTCCATATTCAACTAAGACTAAGTCAAAATAGTACGAGAGCTCAAAGTACTGCGTGGTAGAAATGCCGACTCTTGTCATTGAAAGAGCCTTAGTATATTAAGGACTGAAGCTAACTAGAAAAAGATATCCTTATTTAAAGAAGACTCTTTTTTAAGAGTCTCTTGCATTCAGAGTCTAAGTTTAAAAATCCGCCTCTTCTACACCTAGGAAGACTTTTTATATGCCGTAGTAGGTCCTCCAAGCTCTAGGCTACTTCCAAGTTTCTCTACACTTACTGATAATTACTAAAAGGAGTTGCGCAAAACTCTTTAAAAATAAAGAAATATAGGATATTCTACAGGCTATGAACAGAATATCGGTTTATAAAAACTTGAAATTAAAAAGTAGTTCTATTTACCCGAACCCAAAAGGAAATTCTCTTGATTCAGTTAGTTATAAAAGCTTTTTGTTTTTATTTCTAATTGTGGCACATGGTAAATGAAATATTACATAAGCGATTAACGAAAGGACTCTCCTACACCTTATTTTTCTAATCCAAGACATAAAAATTTCCTAGTTTTTTTATAACATTTAATGGCGAAGAAATTCTCATACTTCTGGTTTTACAATACTATATTCAAACCAGTACTAAGAAAAGTACTTGTTTATCGGATCTCCTATATCATCATCCAAGAGCCCCCGTAGCCTCCCTATAGGGTACTAGAAAGACTACAAGCAAGGGTATAAAAAAGAAAAAGAAGTACTTTAAAACTAAGTACAAGTCCTTAACCCTTAACTATGCGTCGGGGTAACAGTTTATGAATAGGAGAATAACAAGAGTATTTCCCTTTTTATTAAATTTTAAGAAAATTGAATTTTCGTGTACTTCTTTATTAATAGCTGGGGTTTCTAGATTTTAAAGGCTTTTGAGTATTATAGATTTCATAATTAGGGGATCCCGTAGGTTTCGAGGACCCGTAAAAGTAGAAGCAATTAGCAGGGTTTTTTAAGGTAACTGTGCAAAAAAGGGTTTATGATAAATCGTTGTATCCTGGACCCAGATAGATGATTTTTTGAATACTTTTAGAGTCCTCTCGTTAAATAGATTTTAGGGAGCTTTTTCTTAGCAATGAGTTAGAGAATTATAAAGAGGTTAACTTTGGGTCAAAGAGAACAGATAAAGTTTATAGTAAACGGGATAATTCCTGTTAATGGTTACTTTTAAGGTACGTTATAAAGCTTTAAAATTTTGACCTAAAACTAGGGTTTATAATTTTTTTAAGGGGTATTGCTTCAACTATATTATACCACAATTAACCTTAGAATCTTTCTAGAATCTAACCAAATCGAAGCCAAGATTTGTTAAATTAGGTATTTGGGCACTAGAAGACTTTTTTTCTAATAGGCCGAATCTTTTGAATTTACTGGATTCCCTTTTTAAAAGTTTTAGGCCTTCTTTGGGTGCAATATTATAATAAAAGCAAAAACTAGGATCTCTAGTTGTATCTTTTTAGAAGCGGGGGCAATTTAACAAAATTCTATCAGGATTAGTCAAGTAGGACTCACCCTATAAAATAGGGGCTCCTTGAAGCTGCTAAGGTTTCAATCTAAAATTTTATGTTCCGCAATTCCCTTTAACAAAAAGTGTGCCTAGTTATGAACGAAAAAACTTTAAGAGTAGCTATAGAAGGAAAAAGCTCGAAATAGTCAAACTTGCCTCTCGCTTTTAATTCAATCCTTGAGTTATAAGCAGAATAAGCTCCCAAACTGCTTTATAAGATAAGAGAAACTTTTAGACCAAAATTACCTATAACAACAAAACAATTCGAACCTACGCACGTCTTATGTATTTGAGATTGGCGTTTTAACCCACATAAAAAGCTTGAGAAGTAAACGTAACTTGTTGATTTTACCTATTTATTAGGGAACCCCTACCCTTTTAGTGTTAAGCTGGCCTTGATCGGGCTTTTTGTCACAACGCCTACCTAATATAATATTAGATAACGGCTCGTCAAGATACCTGTACTTTTTTTTTACATTGCAGACTACTATACTAAACAAAGAAATTTTCTTTTACCGGTGTAAAATACTCTTGGGCAGTCTTTTTTTTGTAGTTATACTTTCGACGAAGAATTTTATCCTATTACATTAAAAATTTTACGCATATCTTTCCTCCTTTTTTTCAAACTTATTGAGGCATAGCCCAGCAGTAAATTAGATGCAGTATATATAGAGCTAGGGAATTTTTGGTAGTTGTGTATCATAGCAGAGGGAAGGTAAAGCAGGATAGGATCAGTATAGTACCTACTTACGCTATATAGCACACTCTCTCCTTCATTCTTATTAAGAGCTGTACCCCTGCAATCTAACTCTTACTCAGACTAAGATCTCGGTCTTTCTAGCTAGAATCTATACTTGTACCTTCTTAGTCTTAGCTGCTATACTTGGATTCTGTATCATAGCTTGTTTTAGATGCCTACTACCCAGACCAAACATCTTAGCTGTCTTGAGAATACTCACCCTACGAGTCTAGTATTATAGAAGGCACGTAAAGCGAAATCAAGAATGATTTATTGTTTTCTTTTTATTACTCATATACTTAGTATTTCTTTTAGGCGATACCTTTTGTAATTTCATTTTAGAGTCACCTTTACGCAGTTTATAGAGAGCTTGTAAAAGGGCTTTCTTTTACTTGCGAGGTAGCCTCTTCTATAGTGGGCAAAAGCGATAGTCCTTTATTTCAGTAAATTTTGTTTACACCTAATTTAAGTTAGACCCGGATTAATCCCTTCTTTAACTTTTGAGTTTTTATCAAGGATCCTTAGTAAAAACTAAATGACCCCCTGTATTTTGCTTTTATAGTAATTAATTGTTAGTATATCCCTAGTTATTGATGAAAATTTAAGGACCCTGTAAACTTGAACTTAACAAATACGGGTTTGTCTAGGGGGAGTCTGGCGCCCCCCTTTTTTTAATTAATAAGTTAAGTCACTTTTATCCCGTTTCAATTGTGTAAATATAGAATCAAAGTTTTACAAACAGGACACACTGAGCAAAAAGATCTTCCACTGAGGTTTGTTACTTTTACTGATTTTAGTTACTCTATCTGAATTTCTTAATTAGTACTAGGTTATCTAAATACTATATAAATAAAATTGAAATACTTAGATTTCCTCAAATTCTTCTCTTTTAGTAAAAATCCAAAACTAGAGAAACTTACTCACAATTTTAAAGGAGCCCCCTTGACCTTAGCAGTTTTCCTACGGAAGCTGCTGCTCATAAGTAAGGCTTCCGGTTTCAAAAGGATAAATGTTAGCAATAAAAACCCCGTAAAAGGAAACCCAGGCAACTTCCCTGTGGATTTAATTCAGAGGAGCTTGCCTTATTATTGCTAGACCTGCTCCTTGTTAACTAGAAATAGAAAGATCAGAACACGAAAGCGAAGCCTCTCTCTTTACTTATATTAAAAGAAAATGGAAGACTCTTTAGAAATGCTAGAGATACTGAATACGGATTAAAGCAAGCAACGCTAAAGTTTTTACCTAGAATACGTAAGGGTTTTCATTACACCCCCTCTTTATCATCCTATTTTTAAGACAGAGTTTCCTCCTTTCTTTCCTCCCTGACAATCTCCGCCGAGTTTTCTCTCGTAAAACTTTGGTTCTATCTATAGTGAAACCCGCTCTTAAATCCTACCCATACATCAGCTATACTTTTTCATTTCTTAACAGAGTCTTCTTATTACTTGTACCTACTGTAGCTGTAGCTAGGATCTTCTTGTAGGGAAGGGATCTTTTAGTAATATATAGTATCCATATTTAGATTGTTATGAAATAGGGTATAATAGTTATGTTATATAATAGATTTTTAGCTGTTAAGGGATTCCCCGTCTTACTGCAGCTTGCTGTAGCTAGTGTATATTGGAATATAAGAGAATATAAGAAAGTAGTACAGTTATATTGTTGTATTTATTATTAGTATAATAGATAAATAATAGTATAGGTATTCTTAAGGTATTAACAGTGTTGTTTAGCAATCAATAGTTATAGTTTACTTTTATATTGTATTGTGTATTCGTATAAAAGGAATTGCGGGTCTAGGTTGGACTACAAACGATTCTCTTATATCATTTTTCAATAATAACTCGTGGGAGGATGCTCAGCTCTTACAGATGGATGAGGGGATTCTGGACAATTAAACCAGGTTCCCCCTATAAAGTTGTTGTACATTAGTTTTTTAAGTTCAATTCTAACCTAGAAAAGGGAATAAGCGTTCTATTTCGTATTCTTTAATGTGAAGTAATTCGTCTTTCTTTACGCTAAGAGTTCTAAGGCTCTCGGTAACCGAGAAAGTCCTTAAGCATTTCTTTTTCTCCTTAAAAGGAAAGTCTTGCCAAAAGGAAGTGTTTATCCATATTCTTTTAGTATCTTTGTAAAGTAAAATCTAGAAAACTTCTGCCTAGGAAAAGTTCTCTTGTAGCTCTTAAACTAAAAGCTGGGATCTTTCTGACGACTTCTCAAGCTTAGTCATTTCTAGGAAACAAAGGATTTTTCTTATAATGCCTATTCATTTTTCTATTCTTAAGGAAACGTCAGGTAAAACTCAGTGAGAATTATTTAGCTTTTTCGTTGTTTAAAGTGATCTTATTCGGAAGTTTAGTGTCTAGAATTCCTGTGGCAGTACTAAATACCCAGTTCGGCGTGTTCTTGTAATCCTTTTAGATTCATAAAATCAGGGTTCTTCTTATAACCCAATAGACAATTAGGAGACAAACCAGGGACTGGTGCTATAAGAAATGTTAACTTTTAATGCAAACTCTTGCACTTGGGGAAATCCTGAGATTAAAGACTAGTTTTTTTTTGAATAATATGGAATACCTGTTTAAGATAAAGGTAATAGGAACTTCTCACTTCAATAAGGATCTTTCAGTACTTACAAAGTTTTTTCTTTTATAATTTGGGAAAGTGAAAGGGGAATCCAGAGGTATAAAATTTTAATGTTTACAGACCAAGTCAAGAAGTCTATTTTATCCTAACTAAGTTCAGGCCTAAGAAAGAACACAGGAAACTAAAAAGATGTGATAACGATTTGTGTAGTAGAAGAATCCTCTGTTTTGCTGAACGACCAGAAAAGTATACTACGAATGGGATTTTACATAACTGAACCTAAAATCGAGAAAATTACAAGCTCTCCTTTGATGTTAGATTAAAAAAAATCTTATAGGTAGACGGCTAATTCTCTATATTACCCTATTATTTACGAAGGGCTTATCCTTATTTAGTTCCTGCCTCCCCTAGGATCGAAGGAGGACCCTGTAGATTCCGCTCAAAAGGTGTATTGTCAAACTTCTAACTGAAACCCCCACTTTTATCCCCTAGTCTCCTAGCTTCAGAACCTGTTAGTTTTCCTTATATTTGTGAAAAAAAGGAACTTCTTTCAAAAAAAGGAGAAATTGCTCCAGAAATTTGTATTACGTAAATAACCTATAAAAAAAAAGACTTCTTATAGCCTCAAAAAGCTCTGCCACGGAATCAAAAGGGACTGGAAACCTCATCTAAATCAAATAAAGGATTGCACAAATAGAAGTAGTTAAGTTAATAAACAGGAAACGCACTCCTTTAAGGCATAATAAAAAGTCCAACAGCTTTTTAGCTACTAAATATGAAGGAGACTTAGAAAATGTAGCAGATTCCCCTTACTTTTTGTTACCGCATAAGAGGTAAACTAAAGGGGTTCTACTATTATATTCACAGATTTAATATTCAAAGGAGTTACTTTAGGACCCTGTCTACTAAAGCAAAAACCTTTGAAATTTTTTTGGCTTTCATTATTCCCAGCCTAAATTCTATTTTTTTAAGAAGAATCCCGGTTTTTGAACTGCATATAAGGATTCCTTTATAGAGCAACCCTTTATTTTGTTAATCTTTTAGGAGTTTTTGCGATAGAGAATATACAAGATAAAAAGATTTTTGATACGAACTCCTTATCCTTTTCAAAGGAAAATCCTAGCTCAATTTTAGGGCGGCATTTCATTTCTATCTCAGGGAATATCCAACGAAACTTCTACCTTGAGCAAGAAAAAAATTCCTTGTTTTAAAAAGGGTATTTGCCCCTAAAAGTTCCCTGCGGACTTCCTAACTTAACCGGAATCGGGGAGAAAACCACCTATCCCTCTTAGTTCTACATACTTTTTTGTACTTGCCGCAAACACTTTCCCCGCTGTCTTTTACAAGATTAAGTATCAGTCCATTCTGCACAACATTTTGTTAAGAGAAACTTCGAGTCTTCGTATAGAATTACTTCCTTAAAAATTTTAAGGGTCTTTCTTACTTATATTATATACTCTAAATACCAAATACTTATACACTAACTCCTATTATCTAAAAGGTTCTATCCCCTCCTCTAAGAATAAGAGGAATATCCCTTAAACAACTATACTATAGACTATCTATTACTCTAAGACATTACTATTAACAATAACTATCGTACACTAAAAGAAAATCCGCAATAACTCCCCCTATACTATAAGGCGATACTAGCTAATAAGACACATAATACAGTAACTACAAGGCTACCAGAAGACTCCTAAGATAGGTATAGGTGTATGAATAAGGGGCTACTAAGACCAAGAAACAAGGGGTACAGTAAAGGGCATATTAAGGCTAGTTGTCCTAACGTACTTAAACGTAAGGTTTAAACGCGCTTTTGTTCATTGGGGTTTCCTCTTACTTTTTAAGGGAAGTCCGAGAGTTTCATAAGCAAACGCAAGGAATTAAGACACTTTGATTTTTGCAAGCACTGTTATAAATATAAAAAGGAGAACTCGGGGTTGTCGGTATCACTATATTGGTTTATAGCTCGATTTCCTTTTGCGGGATCTCCTCCAGGTATATATAATACTAACCTTAGTCTCAAATATATGATATATGAGACTCCGCGAGTGCCCTAAACCTTACAGGAAAGACCCGCGTTCTTAATCAAAGGGGATCCTTACTACTCGCGCGTATATTTATTAGCTTTTATGTACCTCGGTGCTTTGTTATCTTTAGTAATTCTAAGGAGCATATTAACTTACAACTCAGGCTTAAAAGGAGGCTGTTATACAATAAAAGTTTGCTCGCCCTAAGTATAATATAAGAGACTCATTCACAAGGTGTATACAATAGACATTTTTATAGGTCTTAACAAAAAGTCTAGAAAATGACATAACACCTAGAAACTTTTAGGGCTTATAGAGTGTAGATAATTGTTTAAGATTGTATTAGGACCCTTGCTTTTACCAGTCTCCTTCCTTATAAAGACTCCTTACAAGCTCCTAGAAGTGGAATAGTGAGATACCCTATACTTTAACAATACCTTAGATTTCCGCTGATAGTAAATACCGGACAAGAGGAACATACCCCTTAAGCGCTTTCTAATCTATACTTGTCTTTACAGAAAACGAATTACAAATAAATAGAACTGAGTACACAAATCCGGATTCACTGCAAAATATCAAACCGAGCTGTAAGGCCTTTTAAGTGCAAACACAAGCCAGCCCATCCGGTAATTATCCAAAATTTTGCGCACGTTTAAAGATATTTTATAGACCTCTTTTTAATAATGCAAGGGCATATTACACCGGATCTTGGAAAGAAGAAAAAACCTTTAGAGCGCTCCTACTTAGCTTTAGCCGTTTAGAATGGGAACCGGAGGAACACCTGCTAACACTAGGAAGGACTGGAATAGAACTACTTACCTTCAATCAATTTTCCTTAAAAGCTAGGGAATTGGGTTTACAGATTAAATCAAAGCATGTCTTAAGTTACTCTCTAGAGTGGATTTTCTCACCGGTTTAATTATATATTTACTGAGTTTGCTTACTTTTAGAGAAATAAAGAATCAAAAGGGAATACACCGGCATAGCTACATAGACTTACCCAAAATCCTATTAAGTTTCTCCCCTCCTTAGCAATAAACCCGCAGTACAAGACGAATAAAACTTCTTAGAGATACGATATATTACATATTTATTAACCGCCTTATATAATGACATTAAGGGTATAATTCTGTTAATACAAAAAGATTTAGTCTTAGTAAAGTAAGTTTTTAATTGGATAATTAGAAAAGGAGGGTATTCCTTAATCTAGACTTGAATATAACTTTGGTTGTAAGACATATAAAAGGTTGAGTGGCCGCTATTTTAACAGTAGAATTTTGAGATGGTTTTGCTAGAATATTCATAAAGTTTTGAACAGAAAAAATTTGTAGTATTTTATATTGAAAGTGTACCTGGAAACAAGGGATTCCCCTGATTAAGGAAATGGATCCAGCTTCCGAAGTTTATAGGTGAGAGATCTGTTTCGACATTTATTATCTTAGTATAAAATGAACGGGTATTTCGAAATTCCAAAGTCTCTATTTATATTGTATCTTTTACCGAGAAGACTTAATATTCAGATCTAGGTAGGCAAACCCTTCATTCATAAAAAGGACCCTAGTTACCAACTTTAAGGATTCACAACCCAAGCTCCGCCTCTCTCGCCCGACCACTCTCTTTAAGGGACTCTCTCGATCTTAATTTGGTATAATTACAAGAGTCCCCTATTAAATATAAATAAAAACTTATTCTCTTTGTAACATACCGGAATAAAACCTGTATAAGAGTACTGATGACTATGTACTTGTAACTCGGATAATTGACGGGGGATCCCCTGTATTCTTTTTTAGCTTTTACCCCTCTGCGATTGGTAGAATTTGTACATCATATCTTGAAACTCCCACTCCCTTGTAAAAAAGCTTCCCGGGTATACTAACAGCTACTCCTAAGGGGTTTAATAACAAGACTAGTTCATATAGTTCATAACTCTGTGATTTCACTAGATCTAGAACGACCCCTTGAATGAATTTTGATTTCCTGTTGTATATCCTCGCGAATCCCATTTGTTTTTATATTTAAAAAGGTTAGCACTTATAGTATATATAGCCTTGTGACGAAAGAATCTAAGGCGCTCCTATTTGTAATACAGCAGTTCTTGGGCCTTTTATGGATACAGTACTAATGACCCCAGTCCAAGAAACGAAATAGAGGCTTATGGATCTTTTGCCTTGGTTACACACCGAAGTTACCTAACTTAGAAATTTCATTTTGATTCAAAATGCTTAAGAATTCGAATTAGAAACTCCTTACCTAACTAAAAATACCCTTACAAAGTTTGATAAAAAGATTTTATACAAAGGGATGCGCTCTGACGATGTCATATAACAAGTGACGGAGACCCTAAAACGGACTTTCGAGCATTTTTATTACTAATTTTTTGGGTAGAACCACTAAGGGAAGTTTCTTTTTTTACTTAGAAACCTAGCCCGCGCGAACTACGGGCTTCCTGAAGAAAAATTCTAGGGAATACCTGCTACCAAGTATCCTGCACTAGCCTGTTATCTGACTCTTTGTAGTACTTTTATATTGAGGGGTATAATAAAAATTTTTATATGACTCAAGCTCATTTACGCCTAAAAACTTTTAAGAAACCCCAACCTGCAAGGCAAAGGAACCGACAGACGGAGAAACTTAGGCTGTCAAGCTTCCTAGCCTAACTAGTGTGGGTTTACTCTATTTATAAGTATTCTTATAGTTTCATGTCTTTCGAGAGTCTAGGGAATTTCTCTTAACAAAAAGTAACCTTTTTTAGGACTTAGCCGTATTCTAAAAGTGCGAGGAAGTAATTAAGAAGATATAGAACAGAACATATGAAACCTTAGTAATAACTTAAAAGTAGGTTCCCTTTTTATAGTATGGAATAAGATAATAATTTCAACAGAGAAAAAGCTCCTAGTACCCCACGGGATATTTTGAATTCTTTATATTTATAATATATTTATAAAAGGGGTCCAACGGTCATTCCAGAAAAAGAAAGGTTTTACACTTTATTACAAAAACCAGGAATATACCCAATTCAATTAAAAGAAAACCTAAGTACATCCGGATTTTAGTCTATCTGATTCCTAACCCTTCACCGGAAATTCGTAATATCGAGGAGCTTCATTGCCACGGGATACAACATGACAAGTACCCTATTAAAAGAGGGCTCTTTATCTGAGCATTTAGTCAGCTACATTAATTATAGACCTTCTTTTCTGTATTGCAAACTAGCTAAACGACATCCGGAAACTGATGATATCCTTACATTCGAGAGTGCAGGAGTATAAGAAACGAGACAAATTGTTAATCAGCAGCCTATAATTACGCTGCCGTTTGAACACTTATACTTTTAAGGACACTTCTATTTTAATCTCAAAGGAGTTCTCCTTATTAGGGCCCTCGATTATACAATACAAGAGTTGATACTGATTTACGGATAGTCTAATAGTAGGGTTTTCCGAGCAGAGTTATATACATTTCAGGGTGCCTTGGAAATGCTTAAGCTTATATAAATTAGGATAAATAATGGATAAAAGAAAAAGGGGGAACTGGTCAACAAAAGTTAGAAGACTAATACATATAGAATTCTAGAATTCGAAGTTGGTAGATAAAGCACTCTTGAACTTGAATAAGTAGTCCTTGTTTCCTTGCTCTACCTAAAGTACCTAAAGGAAGACTTTTTGCTTATTTTGTATCTTAGCTATAAGTATGCCCAAAGTGAACTAAGCAAGTTACGGGTAGGGGCACTCTAGTCTTTTTTACAGGAGTGTAGGAACGTCTAAGAGTTCTTGTTATAAATGGAAACCCAAAGATGCTCTGAACTTCGTTAGGCTATGCCCATAATATAGTACATTTCTCAGTTTAGAAGCGTCTACTTTATAAATTTTAAGGGTAAGGGCTATCAAGTAAAAGGCACTCCTGGAGTAAGTTATCCCCAGTGTAATACCCTTCGTAGAGGAAGTAATAGTCAGAATTCTTTATACTTTATAGTTCTACTTATCGTTAGCAGGAACGTCTTAGACCCTTTTTAGGAGTATCCGGCTTTAGTATTCAATCTGGTGCAATAGCAATATAAAACAAGTGCCTAGCGCATAGTATGGGTATCCTCTCTCAGAATTTTCAGGACCTATTTAGTTTTAGTTACTGGGGTACAGGGACCCTTTAAGCTGAGAGTATGCCTTCCCTATTGAACCTAGCTTTTGTGTAAAAGCTCGTTATGACCCAAGTATCCAGTTTAACTATTCAAAAAACCAAGCTCCTCCGTAGTATATTCAACAGTTACTTAATTTGACTTTTTATAATGTAAACCTGCGGGAAGCTCCGCTATTATTAGATTAAAAAAAAAAAGAAAATTCAAATTAAGCGAAATCTTTCGACGAAACTACTTACGAAATTATTAAAACTAGAAAATATAGGTTGGTAGAAGTGTGTCTAAATCTAAATAGAGGTGCCTTAAGTTAGGAAAACTCAATTATTAGAAAGCTTCCCTTTTTGAGTATCTGGATTCCTATGTTAAAGATAAAAGAGTTTTGTTTCTTTCCCTCCTACGAATATATAAGCAGATTTTTTATAAGTGGAGCATAACTGCGTTAGTAATACTTAGCAATATAGGGGCTTCTGAACAGGGGTAACTCTATACTAATTGCTTTCTCGAGCTCAACTAAAAGGTTTCTTTGTTAAATCTGAAGTCTAAAGAAGTTTTTGGTATATAAAGAGTTGGGTCTACTTTCTTGCCCCTCGCCTTGCAGCCCGGCTAATAAAGTAAATAGGACTCCCTAGGAAATTTGAAAGATAAGAAGGACAAAGGCAAACCTATCTAAGTCTAGGAGTTTCTCTGTTCTGTTTACTTATTCTGGAGAAAGTATATAGAGCTAACGTGATGTTTTGAGTCTTAAGTGAGGAATGATTTTTTGTTAGTTTAAAGTAAAGTGATATGTGTTCAAAAAGGGTACTGGTAGGGGAGTCTTTCGGGGGATTCCCTGTCATTAAAACTTTTAATAAAGCACTTCGTACCTTGCTTACCTCATTTATCAAATTAAAGGATTCTATAGGTTGCTAAACCCTGTTTAATCGAGTCCATATCTTAACTACTTTCTGTATTGGGAAACTTGGGTTACCCTGTATTTCTTTTTCTGGGTTTTTCAAGAGGTCTCTCAAGAAGGGGGTTCCTTAAAAAGCATTTGCCGAGTCAGAGGTTGGGGTATGGGTGCGTTTTGGAAGGGTAACTCTTATGAGGAATGCAACTATGTAATGAGATAATGAAGGGGTTTTCTATAAGTCGTACTCTTTGCTAAGGTTTTTATATAACATTCTATTTTTTAGTTTAATCCAGAGTGGAGCTCCTGGTTATTTGAGGTGTTCAGGCTTGGTAGTAACGCCGACTCCTAAGGAAGGGTGTCGGTATTCTAAGTTAAAAGGGGACCTTGTATGTAATTACATACATTAATATAGAATTTATAGAAGAGCCTCCTTGATCTGTAACCCCTTGTGTGTTTGCTCGTTTCAAAGTTACATTTGTTTTAAGGAAGATTCCTATTGCAACCTATTCTTATCATTAAAAGAGGGTGGAGATATGCCCTTTTATATTATACCGATTGTAGTGGTAGCAGAGGCTTTTTTATGCTTTAGAATATAGGGAATCTCTTACTTACCTTATGACACCACCAACAAGAAAAACAGACTTCAGTAAATATACTTCTTTATTACCTACTTTCTGTATCCCTAAACTTTTTGTTACTAATAATTTTCTTAAGACCTGTAAGACTTTTCAGAGCTAGACCTCTCTTCTTAACCTGGGTTTTTGGTCTTGATACCTACGCTTTCTACCTATAACTGCCCTCCTGATAAAACTCTGATCTTAGTCTTTGTAACCGAACTCTTACCATTAGCTTTACTCCCGAACCGGATACCCCGGATTATTATCTGGAATCAAAAGACTCCTTTTAACTTAACTAGCTAACGGAAAAACTTTCTCTCTAAGAGTAAGGGCCTCCTATTCTATACATTATTTATAACCTAAAGCAAGTTTTAATACAGCTACCGAGACAATACAAGAGCTCAGCATACTATACAATAATAAGAAAGATTTCCTAAACTAGATCATCTTAAAGGAAATTCCCTAGAATTGACTCTTAAGGCTGTAATAAGATAAAGAACTACCATACTACAGGAACCTCTTTTGCTATAACCTTACTTCTTGTAAAAACTCAAATTGCTATTATTTATATAATTATAATTGTTAATCTAGTTCCTCTATACTTTACATATCCTGTCTTTATAAAAAAAGAAAAAACGGGTTTAAAATTCCTTAAATGAATCTAGCACCTAAGGCGTACTCGATACATTTTGCCCCCGTAATTAAGTCACGAAATTCGCTAAGAAACTCATATAACTATAAAAAACTCTAGCAATTTCCCCCATACTATATCCTCTGGGAGATACCCGTTTGCATTCCAAAACCCTGAAGTGCGTCTCTTTGTTAGTAACTCGTTTATAAGATCTCTTTTAGAGATAAATCCCGTTTAAACTTCAAAAGGGGCTAGAAATAGATACCATAGCATTGTACATTTTTGACCTCCGAGACTCTCTTTCTCATAGCTATAACTCTAAAGAAAAGCTAATTTTGGAACTTATAGATGTAATATAAAAAATTTTTGTAGTCAAAAAAGACTCAAGGAGTGCTCAGGAATCTAATACAGACGATCGAAGTAGTGATAGGCCACAAAAGGTACAGGTAACTGCGAATTACTTTTACTTGGACAGTTTATAATATAAATATTTCCTTGTTTGGAGAGTACAAAAATGAAAGGCTTTTATAATTTAAGTAAAAAAGAGTCTTTAACTTTTTATTAATACAGGAAGGCCCGTTCTAGTATAAAGTATAAAACCGAATTTTTGATATCTAACCTGGGACCTTATCCTAGTAAGGGGCTTGGGCTCTACAACCAATAAATTTTGGTGGTCTATATTATACCCTTTTACTTGTAAATGAAAAGTCTAAAGTGATAAATAGTAGTCCCCTAGGAGAATTTCAAATAGAGCAAACAAGGATATTAAGAGCACCGCTTTTATTTAAAAGGCCCTGTTACTACAACTTTGCCCCCTTGTTAAGGTCTTGTCTTTCTTCTCACACCAACTCTATAACAAAGTGAATTTCTTTTGATATATCTAATTCGTAGGAGTTTGACTTCATTGTTAAAAACAAAATTCTTGTTTAGTGTTCTCTAAACTAGGGGGGCTCTCAATAGAAAATACGACTGAGGAAGCTTTTTAGACGGGGTCGTGACAAGCCTGGTATGAATCTCAAATTAAAGATATTTTGATTGAATTTAATATAACTAAAGACAAGGTTCTTTTCATTGTTTTATTGAGGGCTTTACTTTATCCGTTTTAGCGTAATGAAAGCTAGCTTTAGGTAGGCGATTTACTTAATTAAGTCCTCTTATAAAAAAGTCATTTTACTTACTTCCCAGGCTTGTCACGATTATGTATTGAACTTATAGGAACCCTAGATATACAGCTACTCTGATCCAGAAGGGGAAGGCTTTTGTCCTTCTTTAAGAAAGACAAAGGGGCGAAGCAAAACCCCAAAAAGAATGCATCGTACTAACTATGCCGAGCTCCTTTATACTGCACAGCTTCGGAGGAAATGGGATTTGAACCCATGATACAAGGTTGCCCTGAAAGTCTTAAAT
Source organism: Pelargonium tetragonum (assembly GCA_036897445.1). Lineage (NCBI taxonomy): Eukaryota > Viridiplantae > Streptophyta > Magnoliopsida > Geraniales > Geraniaceae > Pelargonium > Pelargonium tetragonum. Next base: position 49,706 of record JAYMTL010000002.1, read on the forward strand.
TTCTAAGCCAATACAGTCTATTATATATTTCCCGGTTCTGTTTTTCAAGTGAGAAGCTTTCGGTATAGGATTTAATAAAAGGGGTGGGTAGGTAACCCTGACAATCAATAAAATATAATATAGTATTAAATTCCCTATCGGGAGAAGATGCCTTCATGGGCCAGTAGGTATTCATTCACAAGAATTACCGGAATTAAGGATAAAAATCAAAATTTTAATTGAGATTGGTTCACAAAGCGCTCCGATATAGATACTGGTATTTAATTTATAAAAGCTAACAAGTGAAGCTACTAACTCTTTTTAGTTTCAGGATTTGCTTTAGGGAGAAGTTCCATAAAAAGCCCTTAATTCTCTATTAAGCACGGGAGAGTCGCATCAAAGGACAGGCCATATAAAAGCATCTCTTTTCAGTAAGATTTTTCTAACAAAAAGAGCACCCATCTATGCCCAAAAGTATGATTCTTAGATTAAGTTTTCTTGATACCAATAGGATTCTTTGACAAATATAAGTGTTGCCTTATGTTGATACGACTCCTTAAAATCCTTAAAAAGCATAATATTTCTAGGACGAAGCTACTTTGAAATCATTAAAGCTAGATTTTAGGGAAGTGGAAGACTCCTGCAGCGTAATTGTTTTTTATGGGTCCAGTAAGAGCTCTTTGTTACACTTAGCATTCCATAAAAATATTCAGATAAATTTTTGAGCCTTTCTTTATATAATTAGAGACGGGTACTGCCGATTGCTTTAAACTAGTTGTCATTTAGCAGAAGAAGGGATTCCTTACAGAAAACCTTTCTTTCTTTTTTTTGGCTAATAACGGGGCAGCATACATGTAGTTTGAAAAAGTATAAGTAATAGGATTTGAACTTACAGTATTTATCTTGAGGATACCTTGTTATAACGCAAGCTATTGCTTAAGAGGAGATTATTTGCGTGTACATAACTATATAATCTAAAAATTTATATAAATTAATGCTTGCTCTGTTTAAAAGGTGGTTATAAAGTATTTGACAACGAGCACGGTTACTAAAGCATAAGGGGTTTACCCTTTATACCTCCTATTTACATATTTATTAGACTCTTAAAAAAATCTTAGTAATTTAAGAAAGGGCTAATCTGCATGAGCTGTATTATAACACACGAAAATAGCCATACAACACAAAAGATTTTTTTTGAATATTAAGCGCACGGGTTCTTCATATTACCCCTACGTTTGTTGTTACTTTATTTATTATTGTCATTGTCAGGGGCTCTCTATAAAAACGTTTGCTAAACCCAGGAAACTGCCCGGCGATAGCAAATAAGGGAAAACTTCTGCGTTTAGATACCGATTCACTCCTAGAACGCCGGTAACTACTAACAGTAAGAAAAACCCCTTTTTGAGCAATAGATCTGATTTTGGCATAAAACTTTATGGGTACCATTGAAAAAAGTCTCTCTTGTTAAAACTTGACTTATTTTTACAGAATGCTATAGGTTAAAGTTCCCACAACAGGAGAAACCCGAAGTTTTGTCTCTATTATAAAAGCAACCGCCTGTTAAATTCAACAATTCACGATTCTTCTATTTCCCTACAAGTCTAAATTACTTTTGTATTTCTTGGAAGGGGTGGTTCGTGGAATGCCTTAATTTTGAAGAAAAGGAGTCTAATCCTTAAGAAGAGTAAGACATATAACAGAAACAAATTTCCCACTTTTATCTATTTCTTTCTTTATCTTTACAAAGTGAAAATAAAATACAATAACTAAAATACACTTTATTACTAATACAACAGATAAATATAAAAATAGAAAACAAAAGGTAATATACTTCCTAAAGTAAGATAAAAGTTCCAAAAAGTACAGAGTTCATAAGAGGGCAGAGGGGTTATAGAGAATCGTAGTAACAGAAAAGCCGCGGGTATTGCCAAAATACAGATCTTAAGAATAAGCTTAAGAATAAGAGCAAGCCGCAGAGTGCATTTATAGCTCTAAAGAAAGTTGTGCATAGCAAAACAAGTACAGCTAGGAGGGAGAGTCTGAAAATAAGATAATACAAAAGTAAGTAATAGGTTGTTGGCAATAACGTAAGTAGGATACTAGATTGCACCGGGCCCCTTCGTTACACTGCAGTCAGGTAGAATAACTTATCGCTAGACTTAATAAGGCTTAATCCTATTTATAGCACTAACTACAAAGACAAAAGGTAATGTAATTACTGGAGCAGCCCGTAAGACAATGACAAGAAGTCTAGGAGACCCCTGAGATACAGAGTGCAGACAGAGTCCTAAAGGTCTAGGCACAGGTAGTAAAAAACGAGGTAAGAGTAGCAAACAAGTTAAGAAGTAGTGGGTGGGGTTTCCTATATGTCAAACGACTTAGTTTTTTAGTGGGTTTACATTCCTAGTATTAAGCTTTCTGAATTTGAAGTAATAACATAACAAGCTGACGAATCCATCAAAGGAACTGGAGAGAATTCAGCGATTGTAACAGAATTGATTTGCATTAGGGATTCCTAAAGCGATTTGAAATGTTGCGGGAGCTACATATTTAGTTTAGTAGAGCCCGGTTCTATATTTCCAATTTTCTTTTTAACTAGTCAAGAATTATGAATTTTTAGAAAATTCGTAAAGTGACGTGCTTAGTCAAATACATAGAATTTGAATCTTGTTAGTTTTAGAAAGGAAACCAAAGTCTTGTAAGATAAGGACCGCGGAATCCCTTAGTATAGGTCAAAAGACCCCGCCTGTTCATAACCAAAAAGCAGAAGTCTCCTAGATATCCCTCTACTTTCTAGGAAGAGTTTTGAGTCCAAACCCCGGACCTATTTTTACTAAGTTCCTATAATGTATAACTCCAAAATCTTCCTTGTTACACCGGATCCGTTTTACATTCTGACTTGAGTCTCCACCGATTCAAATTCTTTTTAAGAGCCCATAAATGGTTTATATTATAGCTGATAGCCCTAATTTAGAAGACAAGGGACCCCTCTATCCTAACAGGGTATATCTAATCTAATTTTTATCTAAAAATTACTAAAAAGAAGATTTTCAACTCTTTGAGTATCTCAGAATGAACTCAGCCCCCTTCGGTTTATCTGTTTTGTGAACCTATTTACTACCTTTTGGTATATCTTTTAACTTGTATAAAACTACTATATCTGAGTTGACGGTAACCACCGGGTATTCGCTTAGAAGAAAGTAATAGGAATAAGCATATAAGACAAAAGCAAAATCAGTTTGACTAGGCACAGTTTCTCAAGACTTTTTGAATCCGCAGGCTCTGCTTTTTACTTTTTTAGTATTTAACTTTCTATTTATAATTATATTCCTTTGCGAGGAATCCCGTAGGCAAAGCATCTAAAGGACACGCTAAGAAAATCTAGAGTATGAAAACCCGTTAGTTAAACTCCTAAAATTAAGAAAGAGCTGGCCTTCTAAAAAAAGTTAGTTATACTATTACAAGCCCTAACTATGTAAAATTATTCTCTTGTCCTCATCCCAAGGATACCCATAATAAATCTTACAGATGTGTACTCCTTTAGAGCCGCTTCTCTTTGATATATAGTGAAGCCAAACATCTCTAAAATGGCGTATCTCTTACCCACGGGAGTTCCACTTTTACTAGGACTGTTACCTTCTAATTGCAGAGACTATCTTCCTCTAACGTCATTAACCATAACAACCTCTTGCGTAAGCCCGCTATGCTAAAGTCCCGCCCTGTTAATTAATATTATTTCGCAGCCCGTGCTTATGTAGAGTCCAAGTTGCAAATAACTAAAATCTATAAAACTTGAAAGGGGCTTGTTAGCCTATTAAAGGAAAATTGAAATCTTAGGGAAGATAGTAAACTAAAAGTTATTTGAAATACGAGTAACCTAGCCGGACCCTTTTTAATTAAAGAAACTCCCTTGTAATAAGTGGTACCATCTTATAACTTCAATAAAGAAAAAAGAATTGCCTTAGCAGAGAAAATCTTGATTTAGTTCTAATTAAAGAGGTTTGTTAGCTAAAACCCCCGAAATAATAGAGCAGATCCGCCCTTCGTAGATATACAGGGATAGGGTATCCGAGAAAAAGAAAAAACCTAGATGCCTATTTAAATTAAGAATGTAAAAATTGCTAGTAACGAGTACCAGATTTTATGCATGCAATAGGAAGTCCCAAAAGAGCTAATCCTTTATAAATATATCTAAGAAGAGTTCTAAAAAGGGAATAGGAACTTTTTAGAAAGAGGGAGAGAATAGAATACAAAAATTCTCGGACCGCAAATTTAGACTAAGTTTCTTACCTAATAGGTAATAAAAAACGGGGATCCCATAGAAATTGAAACTCTTGGTTCTTGGTAGTGCCACAATTTTTAAGAACAAATTAATAAGGAACCCCCCGGAAAACCCTATCTATATCAATGCAAATTTAAATAAAATAGGGTGTGTCTTATCAAGCTTCTGCAAAATACTGATAGAAACTTGAATTTTATTGTAAAGAAATTGTGCTATTATTGTTCCTTGCAAAATGGAGCTCCTGCTTTTGCGAAGGGCCAAAAATCCCTTAGATAGAAAAGAACCCTTCTATTTGCTTATAACAAACGTATTTTAGAGCTTACATGAGGGGGTGGGGGGTGTTTGGAAAGAGAAGGTTTCATTCAAAGAATAGAAAGACTTTAAGAAAAATAAGGGATACTTTGACTTTTGTTTCAAACTGAAATCTCAAACGCTGAGTTTTTCTTTTCTACTTGTACTTACTTATTTTGCAGCAAGGGACAAGCAAGCCCTCTTGTCTTATAGTCTTATTTAGTTTTATTCAGCAAGAATATGTAAATATAGAATAACATGATTATGAAAAGCCTTAATCAGAACCTTACTTGATTTTAAGAGTACGAGTAACCACATTCTTTATCTAAGCAATTCTAATACTTTATTGTAGTTACCAACTAAAAACTTCTCAAAACTCAGCCTCAGTAAGATATAAAAGTGAGGGACCCTTTAATTATAGGATAAAACCTCTCAGACTCATTCATAAACGAAACTGCTCCTTGAATTCTTGCCCTGGGAAGCCATAACTCTTTCTTAAGCCCTTCTTTTAGAAAACTCCCCGAAGTTAATCAAAGGACCCCCCCTTTTCATAAACGCTAGCTTTGCGGGAGCAAACTTAAAGGTATACAAATTTCCCTTGTGACTTACTTTTTCAAGGCTGGGGTAGCTCATTAAGTATAAATTTTATTCCTATCTAAAAAATCCTTATTACAAAACACTAATTCTAATTAATGGGGGAATCCTTACTGCTTTTATTCCCGATTGTAAATGCTAGAGCTTTCGCATATCCTTAAACTAAGAAGAGTCCCTCCCTTAATATAAGATATAAGTTAAATTTTTCTGCCTGCCATCAAACTAAAGAAAAAGTAAAGGGTTAAGACTAAGTTAGATACCCAAAAACAAAGAATCTTCAAGAAAAGGGTAACAACACCTACCAGTTCTCATTAAAGAAAATCCCAAATTAATTTTCTGCTTGCTACAATCTATTTTATTTAGATTTTTTTTCAAGCAAAAACCCGAGGGTCCTTCTATTGTCTGTCTAAAAGGCAGTATTTATCCTATTCTAGTTCTAGAGGGTAGCCGGCTTTTTAAGGCGATCCCCTGAGGAATAAAAAGAACAACTCCCTTTTTAGAGGAAAACTAATGAGAAGTGCCCGTGAGCCCTTGTATCAATAACTTCTAATCGAAAATTCTAAAGAAACAAACTAATAGAATTCCTGTCCCCTTTACCTAGAATTGATAGGAAAAATCTTGCCTAATTCGAAAGTTTAGGTGCCCTGTAAAGTTTTTCCATTAGAGACATTTTCCTTGGGTTTTTCTAGGTTTTACTAACCCTTAGTTTTGGTATTAGCAAGCGTAAATCCATATAAGTATAAGGTCCCCAGCATTTATCCACGGGCAAGTTAAGTTTGATATCCTATATCTAAGATGTACTTTTATTATATCTCAAATCATGTTTTCTAAGGACGAGTAATCCTACAAAAGGAAGGAAATTGAAGGCGATAAAAAAAATAGATAAAACCCCCCTCTAGAATTAAATAATTAAAAAGGGATCTCTCAGACCTTTAGATTCATAGCTCGAAAGTATGCTTACATTGCTTCTAACTTAAACTTAGAATTTCAATTATTTTTTAAGTAAATAATTTCAAAAGGGGGACATCCATCAGTAAATTCGCAATCAAGAAAGAGTAACCAAATAGACAAAATAAGGAATTCCCGTTTATAGCTGACCTAGATTTGAACCAACTCCGTAGAAAAGGGGGCTCTTTACAATTTTGATTATAATCCTAGCAAAGGCTTAGTGAAACCTAGAGAACCGATTAGAGTAAGAAAGTTTTATAAGTGTTTTCCTCCTTTCTGTTTTATTTGCATCCGATTAACTATTAGAATCTTGTATTAGGAAAGTTTCTGGATTTGAGAAGGGTTTCCTTAGAGTGATTATTTTTAGAAAATCCAGGAAGCCTTAAAGAAGGGCCTTGTGAGATATGCGGGTTTAAGCATATACCCAAATTAGAAAAAAAAAAGGGCACTGTATAATATGTTATTTATTATACAGACTAGCCGCGGGTATTTGCAATTGGTTAACTACTTTATTGCTTTATTGGAAACTAAGCAGACTCTGGGGTGTTTATCCTTTTTGTGATTGAATATAGATTTCATGAGAATTCCTTTTTTTTGGATAATTCTTTAGTTTTTAGATTTACCATTAGGCCCTACAAAGTAGAAATAAAGAAGCCCTTTTACATTCAAGGTTACTCGGTACGACTACTTTTTGATATCGGGTAATGCGTATAGGTCATACTTTTCTTCTTTCAAGGTATTCTGAGTAGAGCAGGTGGCTCCGTATTGAGTAATATAGAGATATTAATATTAAGCAGTTACTTTAGTCTATATATTTTTTTGAGTCTACCCAGCAAGCCCTGGCGGTATTCAAAAGCGGCCTTAATTAGGGGATTTCTTATAAGAGTAAGAGGTGTTAGACTAGAACCTTTGACATTTGAGTAGATTGGTCATGATAGTAACAGCACATTCAAGAGAATAAGTCATGAAGATTTTCAAGCCAGTATTAAAACTAAAGATATATAGTCTTCTCTAAAAAGCGACCAGGTTTATCCGCGTTTAACTAGTTTAAATTGCTTATTACAGGAGTCTCGGGCCCTATTAAATTAAGTACGAAGTTCAGGGGGATCCACTAACAAAGTTATTCTAGCTTTATAGGGGTGGAGAGAGCCCAAATATGTAGATGAGAGGGGACTCCCTAGTTAGAAGTAATTCCTTATATAAGATGTTAACCTTGTTAGCTAACCTCTAGTCTTTTCTTTACTGGGAAAGGCAAAGGAGCTCCTCCCTTTACTACTTTCTTTATAGGTTCTCTTAAGCTAAGCATGTTACTTAATTTCTAGATTTATATGGGTTTAAAAATAGGGAGCTTTTAAACTGGGCAGAAACACAGAACGTCAGAAATTATCTTGTAAGTTCAACTCCTATAGTTACTAAAAATTCTGGAAATTTTCTCATGTATATCAATACTTATTCCTTGTAGTTTACCATAAAAGTTCTGTATCTGTAATAAAGGGCCCTATCCAATTAATATAAGCTACTAGATTTGGATAAAGTTAAGAAAACCTAAGAGATCCCTTATATAAGGAAATCCTTGGTTAGAGATTTTTAAAGAAGTTAGCACCGTCTTACTATAACCTGATCCTAATCTGAAGTTTTCCAGCTTCTGGGTTATTCCTAACAGCAACTAAAAGAGAACAAAACGTTAGAGTATTCCTGCAGTGAAACCGGGGGAGTCCTTTAAAGAACTCCTTAGAAGAGATATGGGTTTTAGGATATTTTAAGTCCTAGTATACCTGGATCCAACCGAGCCTTATCTAGTCACAATCAGATCGGGTAGACTTTATTCTTCTTTTTATTCTTCTGTTTATATTTGTTTCTATTTTTGTGAGAGAGCCTGACAAAGGTAACAAGGATTTTGACACTTATTAATCCGGATACTTCTCTTACATAGAATTTCGGAATTGCCCTAAATCACTTTTGTCCTTCTCAGAGGGCTCATATTAAGTAGGACTCCTTTTGAGAACCTCATAGGGTAATAAAAGTTACGGGTCTTTCCTTTTACACAATGCTGTGATAGATATACTTCATTCTCTTATTCCCAAACCGCATATGCTGATGTCTCGATTGATAAAACATTTTCAGGATTATCTTCCTTTTAAAGGGGTCCCGGGTATTCGTATACTAAGGCTTGGTAAAGGTTACACCAAGGTGACTACTTCAACATTGTAACCAACCAAATAAGTGGACAACCATATCTATAGCGGAAGCCTCAGAGGTATTTCTTAACAAAAAAGTACTTTAAGAAGGCATAAGTAAGCTAGAGGCGAAGGTGGGAGCTCCTTTTAAAAGGTATCTCGGGGATTCCTTTACCTGTTCCTGTATCCGTTTCAAAGGTAAGTCCTAACTATCTGAAAAAGGCGGGTTATTAAGAAACATTGACTCTAAAAATACAAGTCCCTAATAGACACATAAACTATAGATAGTAAGTTCGGCATTGTTTAGTTTCATCTTCAAACCTTGTTACTTTATTATTGAAAAATATTTACTTGTAATGTATAATTATAATGAAGGAGCTTTTCCAGTTCCACTTACACTTAAAGAAAGGGGATTTCTATAATAAAAAGGAGTTCTGCTTTCTTGTCCCTCACCAAACAGCTAAAAAAAGAAGAGTACCCAATAAGGACAAAGGGAAATAGATATAAGTTTTTGTAATTTTACATCCTTACAGATTTACTGTAACTTAGGGAATGCGTCCCTTAAAACAATATGATATAGTAGTTCTTGTTCTAAATTCTTGTTATGTCTTCTTATTTTGAGATGGGAATTTTTAACACTTTTCTACCCACTTTCACGCAAACCTACCAGTTGAGAGGACATCTAACATTTTAACTCATCTTTTTTCGTTCGTTTTAACTTTGAAATTCCTTTTAGAAAACTAACTGAGGGTCGTCTTGTTAATTAGTACAAAACAAATAGGGAGCTCCACTTAGATATGGGATTCTTGGTATTTTCTAGATAAGCTAACTTTAGCTTTTTATATTATAGAACCTTGTGGACTTGCTTCAAAATATACACATAGGAGCTCTGCTATAAATTCTTACCAATTTGTTCAAATTTATTTACCGGAAACACCTTTAGCTTAAGCTCTCTATACTTATCTATTACTACCCTTATTCCATTAATAACTAAATACTATAACTATACTATAAGTACAACAATAGCGCTAGAATAGAGAATAGACCGTAAGATTCTAGCTGCAGGCAATTAAGAACAGGAGGAATAGACCGGCACTACTCCTAAGATTAAGATACAGGGCACTGGTCTAGCTCAGAAGAGAGTTAACAGGTACAGAGTAACAAGCAGGCTTGGGCGGGCATAAGTCAAAAGGTCAAAAGAATAAGCGTTTGTGCCTCCTAGTGTAAGTTGATCTACAATTACCTATAACAAAAACGCCCCTCGTAAGGCTTCCGTTGGTAATAGTAATTATAATCTATTTACTGGACTCCTCCTGTAGTAATACAAGAAAGAGGAAGACTTTTTTTACTATCTATTCTACTAAATATAACTAAAAAATACAGTAACTATAACTTTATTTAAACTATACAAGACTTCGTAATAAGTCTAATACTACTTTCCTACTGGTAATACGTATTCTACCTTCTAGTATACTTGTTTCTAATATCTCTACTTTTCTACTACCTTACAATAAAATACCCTTAAGACTTAAGAGTAGTACAAAGATTAAGAGAAAGCTGCTAAGATTAGGATACAGATAGAGAATAAGAAACAAGCAAGTCAAGGTCAAGAAGAATTGTGTTCCTATCGTGTATGAATGTACTATCCATAATACTACAGGAGTTCCCGCACTATGCTCTGGTAAGAGGGACTATCTCCTAAAACTTATAAGGTTTCTTCTCCCTGTTAATGATAAAAGCTTACAAGAGGTAATGCAATTAACAACTAGAACACTGCTATCTATAAATAACTAATCCATTAGATTAAAGAGTAATACAGATATACTAATAGATAATATACTTTCCTAACTAAATAGGGAATACCAGTATTACAGCTACGAGTCTAGTTAACAAGGAACAAAGTCAAATATGAAAAGAGGGATCTTTCCTACCTTTGAGTTTCCGCTTTTTAACTAATCCTTCACCTAGGAGCGCTTCAAAAAGTGTAAAGAAGAAGAGCATTTTTATAAATATAAAGGAAATTCCTGCGTCTTAGTTTTTAAAGAAAGTTTGGTAATCCAAAAATTTCATGAGAAAGTAAAGGGGTTCTTGCTTTCGAATATTGGAAGCTCGAAAGCTAGTAATTAAGTACTATGAGGCCTTCTAAATTAAAAGGAGTGTCTAAAGTCTAGCGTATATCAAGAGTAGTGTACAGGTACGCCCCCGTCTCATAAAAATCTTACGCGAATAAACCCGTTGTTGGCTCTAACATATATAATAGATGCGTTGCGGGTTCTCAGTGCACTGCTATATAGGATATCTTATTATTGAAAATAGCTGTTTCTTAAACAAAGTGGTTTTTTAAGTATAAATTAATTCTTTAATTCTGCTCCCGAAAGTTTTGTGATGCTTTATACCCCAGGTACTTTATTGTTTTCTTTTATGATTTATGGGAATTCTTTAGTTATTTTAACTCCTTCAGGTTTTATCTAAATGGTAACTAAAGGCCTGCTTCTTTGTTCAATATAATTTAGGTTAACAAAATTCTGTGTAAAAGCATAACAAGACACTCTTAGAGCGGGGCGGGCAGCCTAGGCATAGTGTAATTTTAGATATTTACATGACATAGACTAGCCAAAGATAATTTTGGACTCAGGTTTTCAAAGAAAGAGTCTTCATTTGACCTATAATTTCTTATTTATTTACTTGTTAGTTAGTTTGCTTTATATGAGCTATACTTTATATTAGGATTATAGTAAGAGAGAGAAGCTTTATAGCAAAAAGTCAGTAAAAAGGGAGTTTAGCATGAAACAGAGGGGAAGAGAGTGCTGGTAAACCGGGAGACTAGCACGAATTAGTTTATATCACATCAAGGCAAAAGGGTGCTTTGAATTGAACTACAAAAAAAAAAAAGAAAGGATTCTGCTGCATAGAGAAAACCTTAATGGGTGCAAAAACTTATTATACAATATGGAAAACAAGGAAAGCTTTACTGCCAAAGAATACTTGAGGAATAGTTCTGTAAAGTAGGGTTCGGTAATTAAACTTGTATGCCAATTATCCCAGTTTGAACTTTCTTAATATCTTATATGATATTAAGACCTCGTAATCCCTATTGGGTTTCATATAAAAGGCGTTCTCTTTCCGCTTTGTGCAAAAGTCGTTATAAAATTTATTGTTATAGGTATGTTCTACTTGAAAATATTAGAAAGATATTAGCCTACACCAGAATGTAAGCACCATCTAGTCTACTCATGTGCTAGCACGACTACTCTTGAATATATCTTGGACTCAAGCTCGTTAAGTAACAAAAACTACTGACAAACCTTTTTACTACTCGATGTTACAAAAAAGACTTTATATACTTCTTTAGTTTAGAACTTAAAAAAATCATCAAGAATTCCTCTTTATTTACAAGATCACAGTTGTTTTAGAAAAGTTATAGCGGAAAGACCAAATTATTTTGAGCCCTTACTTAAATTAGAACTTATTTAAATAATTTAAATAGAGTTTACTAGATAATATCTAGTAAACCTGCTTAAAAAGCACTTTTTTAAACTAAAGTGTAAGTTTGCTTTAATCCGGTAAACGGGAATGCAGAATTTGTATATTTCCAGTATCCCCCACAAAAGCGGGATTGAAATGATACTGCCTAGATTTAAGATTCGTTATAAGATCTCCACTCTGAAGTTTTAGCCCGTCCTTTTATAAAGAAATTTATGGTATATAGACGGGAGATCCCGCTACGGTTTCAGTAAGGGAACGCAGAGTAAAGGTCCCTTATTTTCTTGTTAACTTTTCAGAGGTACTCCCTGTAGATTGTGGACAGTGAAGTTAACCATAAGTTTGGTAGAAAAAGGTTAGCTCAAAGCTTTTTAAGCTTCCTACACCTCGACCTAACCAGTTACCCGAAAAGTATAGGTCATTAAATAAAAACCTTAATTGGATTCAATTTATAGGTTCAAGTCCCAAAGTTCTTTTAGTAGTTATCCGCCAATATCGACTCTTGTTTTTTGTGTTAGTTCAAAAATCGGATTTATTGGAGGGGGTCCCCAATGAAGAGTCCTTTTATTGCGTGACAGTGTAATTACCCTTTACCTCAGTGAGTTCGAAGAGTTTTTGATTAGAGTTTAGTAACAAGTTGTTAAGGTATATGAGGACGGACCCTTTCTTGGAATTTTTTGCTTTATGCTCCCTATTCTATTATAGACACGTTATTAAAAATTTTTACTGCTCTTTATTAGTGACAAGAACTTAATAGTAATCCGGAGCCCGTATCGAATAAGGAGTTTCAAAACCCGGTTTTATGAAGTTTACATATATAAATTTATCTAGAAGTCTTTACACAAAAAGTCTCGCCTAGCAAGGACACACTTAAATAGGTAAAGGTTGTAATCTATTTATTCACCCAATCTTCAGTATATATCATCGACTTAGTCTTCTCTATTTTGGGATCTACAAGTGCCGTAGACGATATGAGCTAAGATCCTTATCTCAGAAAATTCCTTGCGCTCGAATGCTAAATAAATTTATAAAAACGTGTATACAGGGGTCAAAAAGTCTTCCTGAATTACAATTATATGTCAACGGAATTCTTTACTCTTTAGCGATATTTTAGTAGTCAAGTTCTACTAAATTTAACCACTTTTATTGGTAAATCTGAAGCTTTGCGAAGGTAATGTAATTAGTAGTAGTCTGAAATAAACCTACTTACATCACCATACTCTTGAATTATTCTTTAACGTAGTATTAAAGCTCTAACTTTACCTTTAAGAAAAGCAGGACTTCTTTACGGGTAGGGCTTTGGTATAGAATCTCTCTTTAAGTGTTATTAGAAACCCCAAAAACTTTGTTAGAGGAATTGTGATACCTGGCAGCAGTTTCCTTCTGAATACTCAATTTGCAAAGGTGCCCTTTCTCAGTATTTTATTATTGCTTTAGACTCTATGTCAAAGTTCCCCTCTTTACAACAAAAATATAAGGAGTACAGTAATCTTGTTAGCGCACTCTCCATTTTAGGATGGTTTGCTAGCCAGAACCCAATTAAAACTTTAACTATAAGAGGCGGTGGGTCTCCTTAAAGTCTTTTATAAGCTGTATCACAAGGAAATATGGAAATATTATGATTACTTCGAATGCATAAGTTTAGCTAGTAAATTAAAGAAAAATAAGCGCGCACTTAATCGAAACTTAAATCTGTATAACTTTGTATTGATGGGCTCAAAACTTTAAGAAGAAGAACTTGAATAAGGAACCTAAGTTGACATACTATCGAAGTGAAATAAGGGGGAGCGCTGCAACTTCTGGGATTTTCACTCTATTTATGTTCTCTGAGACTCTGTACTTTATATTAAGGATTTCTAGCGGACTCCTTTCAAAGGGAATCTAACAAATTATACTTGTTAATATTAATAGTGGGGGTTCCCGAAAAAGTTAAAAAACATAAAAATAAGAGTTCTCGATTCTCGAATGTATTTATATAAAGTACAAATAAAGGGTTACTTCTACGAGCCTGCTCTGACAATAGGCCACATATCTTTAACTAGATTCAAGATGAGTTGGACTTTATATACTTGACTAACTACTTAGCAACTTGGATGGCTCAGGCCTATAATTAAACCTCCGTTTAGTTTTACTGGATTGAATAAAATAGAATGAAAATGAAAGGGTAATTGTAGGATCTACAAAAAATCCCAAACTGGAGTAACAAGCATCCAAGAAGCCCCAACCTCTCGATAGGATAATATCGAGAAAGTAATAGAAGTAGTAGTAGTAATAATAAGCAGCGAAGAGTATTCCATCTCAGAAAGAAGATTTAAACTATTATATAATTAAGAATCCTATTAACTAAACGAACTCCCTTTTTAGTATAAATTGCCCCCGAAAGTAAATAGATACAGAGAGCTTATATCTATGTGCCCTGCACTATAAAAGACTTTAGCAATTAAGGTTTCTTTTCTTTTTTTATAATAGAGAGGGAATAGCTCAAGGAGAGCCAGGTTTCCTATAGAGTCATTATAAAGCGTGTCCGAATTGTAATTGTACAGGAACCTTTCCAAGTTTCAGAGTCAAATCTTTTTTATAGAAAGATTTGAAAGGGGTGGATATTTTATAAAACTAAATACTTACGGAATTTTGGAATAAAAATACAAGGATTTCTTATTAGGGGGTGCCTCCCAGAAAAAGACTTTAGAGTCTTCTTACTCGAGTAAAAACCCTTTTGATAGAAGTATCCCTTATCTGAATATTAAGCACAGCAACCGAAATCTAGGACCACCTTACGCTCCTTTAAACTTCGTAATATGTAAACTTAATAAGGGACCTAACCAACGAGAATTCTCTAAAAAAGTTACTCGCTAATGCTTTTTCTACGAAGTCGCCGAAATTTTACTAAAAGAAACAAATAGCTAAACAGAAGGACTTTTTAAACCGGAGTGCTATTAACCTCAGGAACTCCATACAGACCTTATACAAAAACTGAATAGGTTACAATAGAAGACTGTGCCGAAGGACTTCTTTTTGCTGCTGGGTAGCCCCAAGAGTTATTTAATACTAAAACCTTTGAGGTTTAACTTCAAAAAATGGAGCCGGGAATATCCTAAGTAACAATTTATACAGTTCCTATTTTCCTATTTATAGGATTTCCGCTATATAAAAAACAATGTGGCTTAGAAAAGAGTAAATATATACTTTATAATCGAACTTCCAGCAGTTTCTAAGACAAGGGCCCTTTTTAGTTTGGGCTAAATAGGATCCTTTAAAAGGAGCTATTAACAAAAGATAAGCCCGTTTAGGATAGGGTGGCAAAACCCTATTTAATATGCTTCGAAAGGTGCTAATTCTGAGCTACGATACCCCATCCTGTTAGTAACGGATTAAAGATAAGGAAAAACTGCGAAATAAAAAAGCTAACTGTTGCTTTAAAAGGCCCCACAACTTATTAATTTAGTATGGGCCAAAACTCTTGCTGAAAAATCTTGTTGATCGGGAACCAAAAAATTCTATTTACTTGAACCTACTAGTACCCAGGACTTTAAGGAAATAAAAGCTCGTTTTGAATAAGACTTTACTTGACATAGAAATCTAGCTATGTTATTACAATAGCGGGCCATTCAGTCAGTATTCCTTACAACTAAAAGCTTGCGTGGTAACTTTAACCAGATTATTCTTAGACAAGAGGGGCCGTTTTTTGGCTTTTAGGATTCCTTATTGTTTATCCTTAAAAATCAATAATAAAAGTCTAGCTCTATTTGGAGGTATTATCAAGAAGAAGAGGAGTACAAAAGCGACAAGGACATGTAAGATCCAGACTCTCGTTAAAGTTCTAGATATTCTAGGCATTTAGAATCAAGAAGTGGTTATAAT
Source organism: Pelargonium tetragonum (assembly GCA_036897445.1). Classification (NCBI taxonomy): domain Eukaryota; kingdom Viridiplantae; phylum Streptophyta; class Magnoliopsida; order Geraniales; family Geraniaceae; genus Pelargonium; species Pelargonium tetragonum. The sequence continues at coordinate 65,321 of JAYMTL010000002.1, forward strand.
GTATCTATGTTCTATCTATAAACTATCTAACATTAACCTCTTTCCCTTCAGCCGGTAACACTAACGCCTCTCTAAACTTTATAAGTGTAGTAGTGCTAGTTTTAAAGAAGCCAAGGAATTAAACCCTTTTGAAATATTGTATAAAGGATTTGTGAATCAAGTTACAAGTAGAGTAGTCTTTCCTAAAATAGAGAAGTGAGGACCCTATCAAAAAGTTGAGCTATAAAGATTAATCAAGTTATCCCCATTCTTGCTTTTGGATAATAACGAGCTAGGGAATATGAAGATCTTAGCTACGATACAGGCTGCAAAAAGGCCTGGTGAGAAAGGTATCAATACTAAGGCAGGTATATCTCCCGGGAAAGGTATAGTATCGTTGATTAGGTAGAACCTTTCGTAAGAATCTCTATTCCCGGGATTTTGAGTCCCTTTATGCTACCTTTTAGCGGAAGCCTTTTATAAATAAGCGGGTTTTTAACTCACTTCTTTTGGCTACAAAGTTGCAGACGGGAGTTAAGAAAAGAAGAAACTCCTTTAAAGTAGTGGGTAGATACAAAAACCAGAGTCTTTGGACTCGAAATTCTAAGGGGGGTGGTTTGGAAAACACAGCATTTGGCGTATAAATTATACTAAAGCCTATTCTTGGAGTATTGAATTAAGCTAGACCTCTATGCTTTTTATCGAAGGGTGTCCAGTAAACGCTATCTTTTAAAGTCAATTTCCATCACCGGATTTTTTATTACAAGCAAGTTAAGGAGAACCTAGGAGTCTTATCTTATTAATAAATTACAGGATTTTAACCACCGGGATCCTAACAAGCACCCGATGTATGGGACCTCCCCAACCTGGGGTGTAAACAGCCCCCTCAATCAGAGGAAAAGGAACTAAAAGGGAAATAAATTAAATAACTTACATTATATTACTAAGGCTCATGAAGGAGGTATTGCAAAGGAGAAACTTTCTTATTTTCCCGATCCAGTTTAGTGTCCTAATCGCAGTAAGATTTGTAAAAAAAGAAACGTTTATTAAAGTATTAAAGAGCCTCTAGTAATCCAGAGTAATTATATAAAATATAAAAGCCTATCTGGTTTTTTACCAGGTTTTTACAAGAAGTAAGTTATCTAAAAAGTTTGATTTCCTAGTACCAAAGGGGTATAAGCGCACCCACGAACAGGTCTACAATCTAGGAAAAGTTTCCGTGTTATTAGTTTAAAGAGATAATTCCTAAGGTAATTAATTTGGTTAGGAGAGCCCTTCGTTTCCGATTCTGTGTCACTAAATCTTTTTAGGAAAATTTTCAGGAGTTGCATAGGGGGCAATAAAGCACGCTTACCTCTTTCCGAAGTTAGTAATAAAAGACATTTCTCGGGGTAGAGCATAACTAAAGGATTAGCCTTTTTTAGGAAATACAAGGATTTAAGTGGATCCGCTAGGGGTTTTATAGGTTTATAGAATGTAAGTATTAAGTCTAATATATAAGTAAACTAAGTTAGCGATCTCTGGTAATCTATTTTACCGTAATGCCCCAAAGAGTTTTCAGAAAGCAATAGAGCATCCCTCTTAAGGATTTCCTAGGATATATTTTACGGGTATTAAGAGTTAGGCTCTGCTAAGAATATAGCTTTGAGTAAGAAAGTAAGCAGAAGAGTCTAGATTTTTACAATAGAAAGGAGTGATTGCCTAGGGAAGCTCCTTTTAGAAAGTCCTTCTTTTGTTTTGGTATTTAAGGGCAGTTTGTTTACAAGGTGGTGCCATATATCGAGGTAACGAAGTTAGTTTCGTTAGTTTTATTCTTTTTCTCAGACATTTTAAATGAATTCCTAACGAACATAGGTCAAAGTCAAGGGTTTGGGCCAGTAGGGACAATTTTCTTAGTGGGAAGCTTTTCTTGTTGTCGGTTATAACGTAAGTGGTATCTAGAATTACTCTATCCATTACCTTTCCTCCGTTACACTGCAGCCAGGTACAACGCTTATCTTATTACTATTAGGGCTCTACTTTCCCGATAGTAGTAACAAATAAGGTGGGAGGGATGTCCCTTAAACAAACAGAACTATCTAATACAATATAACAATCCTTATATAAAATGAAACAAAAGAAACTAATTACTACTATCTAATAACTAAAAAAGAAAGACTCCGATACCTTACATATTGTAGTGTAAGTACAATAGACAACAAGAATAAGAGTAAAGCTCCTAAGAAGTTAGATCTAACTGCGAAGACTTCAGGTACGAGGGAAGGCTTAGGTCTAGCTCATAAGATTAGTAGGATACAGTTGCGGGGTAGCCAACCGATTTTTAATTAGAAGAAAGTCAAAAAGACAGGGAGTGAGCCGAGGTCATTAAAAAGAAGTGCTAGTGTTCCTGTTGTGCAAGTTAGTGTATCTACAATTACTACGGTAGTAGGTATATTAAGTAGGGATTACAATAGGCTACCAGAAGAAAAGTACTTTTCTAAGGCTTAGATAGGAAGAGTTTGTTATTAAAGGGGTTAAGCTTCAAAAACAATGGAGTGAAGTATGGGCGCTGATTTTATAATTGTATCTAAAAAAGCTTTATTATAGCTACCTTTTTATAGTACTGTAAATTCGACTTAGTGCCCCTTTAGTAGAGCCGCCGAAGTCAAGAACTAAGCTAAAACAAGGGATTTTTTTGGTATTCTTCTAAAATTACTTAACCTCGAAGTTTCATGATGTAAAAGTATGACTCAATCATTTGATACTTAGCCTTACCCTCTTTTTGTGAAATATGTGACTCATTTCTTAGAGGATAAAAGCCTTCTCTTGTGTTTTTGTTAATCTACGCCAGTTTTGACTCCAAGATATGGATGCTAATTAGACAAGAGTACTTATAGTTCTTTCTCTACAAAAATTTATTTACATCGCAATAAGGATTCCCCGTTCGTTCTTGTAATATTTTTTGACAACCTCCTCTACTAAACTACAACCCCGTATGGAGCACAAACGTTCCACAAAGCTATGAGACACAGTTGTAAGTATCAGATTGCAGCATTCAGTAGTAAGGCCCTCCGTAGGGATAGAAAAGCTCTCTCAATCTAGTGGAAATCCGTAAGAACTGAGAAATTCTACTGAATTCCCGCAGGAAGCTATATACTTTTGTAATTCTAAAACAGATATTAAGGGACTCTTAATTCAGTACATTTAAAATAAATTGAAATTTGATTACAAATAAGGGTTCAGTCGCAACCCCTCTATGTTTGTATCTCGGTTTTGGTACGGGATTGGTGCTAATCTTATACTTATGACAGGAAATCCATAGCACAAAGTAGAAGCTGCTAATAGGTAGACTAGGAATAAAAACCATGATTAGAATTTTCAGGAGTAAATGGGTAAAGTTCTTTACTTGTTATTTGCAAAGATCCCCTAGAAAGTAAAAGAATCCATTACTTTTTTATCCGGAGACTCATAAAAAATTTTAGTTAAATATCAATAGCATATAAACCCGATAAAGTTCCTTAATATACTCGTATTTTACAAAAAAGGGACCCCTCGAGAATTTGGGAATATTCTATGGTTTTATACCCCCTTAATTTTTGGGGAATTCTAGTACTCTAAACAGAGTCCTTAAGTTTACTTTATTTACATTTCGAAAGAATATATGAAAAGTGTACCTAATATAAAGATTTAATGAGCTCCTTGCCTAGATCTAGATTCATACGAAATTTTTATAAATAAAGAACTCAAGCAAGAATATCTGAATTTTATTAAAGAGCTCCCGACGAAACCTAACCTAGGAGCCCCCTCTTTTTTAGCTATTACCAATTAACTTGACTAGGACTTACTCTAAAAATTATACTAAAAACTTTGCTAGAAGGATCCCTAAAAAGAAATTTAGTTACCAATAAATTAAAAGCTCCTTCAGAGTAAGGATCGATCCTCCACGGAAAACTCTTTCTAAAACAAAACCCTGTGGCAATTTTATCTAAAGCTTTTGTAGGGCCCTCCTTGTGAGCTATAAGGCGTGTTAAGGTTGTCTGGTGTATGATTTCTCATTTCTCAAAATTACTGTGGGTTTCTGTACCACCTTTAGTAAATATAAAAGATATACTTTTAATAAGAATAAGATTCTACTCTGAGTGCCCTATTTTAACAAATTTAAACAAAAGCAACCCTGACTATTGGGAATGCTAAAATCTCGCTAACCCAGTTTTTTCTGAAATGTAGCAGCCCCCTTGCGAATTAAGTAAAAGAAATCGCTTGGTTTACTCTTTTTCTTAACTGGATTGAAATTTGATTGCTTACACCCATACAAGTTTTAACAAGTCAGAAATCCCATAGGGGCGGCCCCTTACCGAATAAGCAGAAGAATCCCTCGTTTATTTAGAATACCCCTTGTCTTGTCCAGCAAGCAATTTTAGTTAGAATTCTTTTTAAATCGTAGGCGGGGCCGCAGTTTATTACAAGTCAAAGATACACAATGTAAAAAACATTTTTGGGTATCTTGAAGAAAGAGAACTCTCAGCTTGTAGCAATTCTCATCAGAAAGGAATTTTAATTAGGTTACATTTGATTTAGTTTTGTACAGCAATAGGTCTAGTTTAAAAATAAAAAAAAATAATAAGAGGGCTTCCTTTCTTGCTTGGCAGTATCCTGTAAGGGAGAAACTTGCATTGAAATTGAACGTTAAAGATTTTACAACGAAAGTCGGCGTGCAGTATGTTCCGTATATGTATAGGATATAGGTCCCCTTTCGTAAAGAAGTTTCCTGGTGGGGTTCCCCCTTAAATTAGGTTTGTTAAGATTCAATTACGCCCTAGACGCCCGTATTCGGAGCTTTTTGGAGGAGCCCTTATAAAATAAAGAAATTCTTATTCTTGTAGTATCAAAGCGTTTTAACGTTTTGTGTTACCTGGGTTTCATATTAATCTTCCCTTCTCAACAAAGAAACTTTGTATTTATCCGAGATGGCTCCCTCTTTGAGACACAAAAAGTCTTTTGAGGGATTCGTGTCTATTAGCCTCGGTTTTAATGGAGCTGCTGATAAGGCTTTTAGAATAATACCAGGTTTTAGTATTCTGGGTCTAGTACTTAAAAACTCTATACAATATCTTGTGAGGTTGAGAAAAAGAAGTTACGGAAATATATAATAAAAGTAACTCCTCTATATAAATAGATTCTAATTTAAATATCGTATACATCCCGAGTACACTTTACAGGGCTCTTCGGCAGTTATAGTATTACAGTTTTGCGTATTTCCATTAAGAAAGGGCCCTAGGAAAGTTAACAGCAGGAAAATCTAATTTTAAACCTCGGTGTGTGGGTTGCTCTATGCATTTGCGGAATGAGGCTAATAAAGGACTTAAGAATTAATATCTGATTTAAATCTGGCACAAAATTTATAGGGACTCTGCTTTCTTTTCACTAGGCACCCTACAGGGATTTCTTGTGGGTTATAAAGTTTAAAAATAAGACAGAAAGATTTAGAATAGTTACAAGAAAACAGGGCTATAACCTGCAAGAAGGTTTCCTATATTTGATATATAATTAAAAAAATTTTGACTGGATTGGATACGGGTAAATGGGATGGGACAAAAGGGACATCCCATTTTATTGACTAGTTAATTAACTCAAGAACGCTATAAAATTGAATCTTGAAAGAATTATACAAAAGAAAGTTATTTTATTAGTTCACTTTCGATACAGAGTTTTATGGAATTGCTTAAAAAGGAGTCTACTCTTGAGAAAGTCGGGACATAAGTGGACTTTTACTACGAAAACTACGAGAAAGTGCGGTATTGACAGGCTCCTTATGGCGAAAGTGGTGTAGTCGCTGTTCATTAACTAATATAAAATATTCTTAGGGCTCCGGGTTATTCTGCTAAGAGAAGTTTTGCTGTAGGATCGACCCTTTATAAAATAGAGGAAATTCCGTACAAATAAAAAATACAAGATTAAAAAAAATAGAGGCTAATAAAAATGAAAGTTTCACAAGCTTATATTTTTGAGTTCCCAGATTAACTTAAAACTCTTTCTTTGCCCTATTTATTAACAAATTTCAATTTTGATTTTTAAGAGAGTATCCCGCTTTCTAAATTAAGGATAGCAAAATCTAATCTACCTAAGTAAGGATAATTCAAAGTACTTTTAATCTTAAAACTAAAGGAACATCTACGAAACGAAGGAATTCCCTCTTATTTATTATCCTGACTAAAATAGAGTAAAAAAGGCACCTACTCAAGGTCTTAGCTTTGTGAGCTAGAAAACTGAGTTGCAATTAGGGGTACATCAAAAAATTAGACTGCCTTAAAAATCGTCGAGTATACAGGACTTTCTATAAAGAGCTTTATAATGTAACAAATACAAGGTAAAGGATATGTTGTTGCACGGAAGAGAGCTGCTTAGTTGTCCCTGTTAAAGAAAGTAAAGGGTCGTATGAGGTTGGAATCTTAATGCACTAAAACGTAAGGGTTTTCATGAAAAGTAGGATAAAAAGGTATTAACTGAAGGGGTGGATTTAGGGAGAAAAAAGACTGTCCTGTATAAAGGGATGGGCCGCACAATAACATTAAAAGCTTCCCATACCTGTTACATCCTCAATATCTTTTTAACCCTCAACTGTTATCCAAAATATCCCAGTAGCTGAGTCTACATCTCTGTTGGGTATAAAATTGTCAAGGAATTCTAAAAGTAAGGAATTGAGCCAACAAAAATTTTGAAAGTCCCAGAGAGTTTCAAGGAACAACGGAATTCTATTGCTACTCATTTATGAAAAGCTGCTAAGAGGCTGTAGATAAGAGTCATTTTTATATAATGTATACCCTCGCTCGGCAATTCTTTTTTATTTTATACAAAATTATTCAGAACCCATAAATTTTCCACAATTCGATAAGGACTTTTCTTAAAGTTTATTTATAATTGGCTAACAAGCAGGCAGTGCTTTTAAAATTTTTGTAGAAAGGGGTTTGGAGGTACGCTACAATTTGGATTTAGTCCTAAGACTCTCCTTGAACTGTTCAATTTAGAGCTCATTTATACTTAGTAAAAGTATCTGGGGTATGGTCAATTTCCGTTTAGTTTGTGGACTTTTTAGCTTATTTGATCTGAAAAAATTGGGGCAAGTTCTAGTTAATAAGAAATTCGTTGCCTTTGAAAGGAAATAGGCGCTTTAATAGAGGCTGGGATTTAATCTCCTTATTGTAGGGTAGAGCAAGCTAGAATATAGATTTGTAGACGGAGTAGCGTGGGTATAACCTTAGTAAAATTTTGAAATTGCGGATTTACAAGGCAGGGTAAGTACAAAAAGTCTTCTTTGCCGCTTTCCTGCATCTCATTTTTTTTGCTAATAATAGAGTATAACAGGTAAAAAAGGATCCCTTTCGGTGCTGCGGACAAGAACTTTTTACTTCTTTAGGAATCCGGGTTATCCTAAATACGAAATAGGCCCCTTTTATTAAAGTTGTGTTGTGTAGTATAAATACAAGTAATTTGAAAGTAAAAAAATTCTCTTGTTTCAAGAGTTATTTACAATTATAGGGATTTCCACGATTTACAAACAAGGAAGGCCTGGACTAAATAAAATTCCAGGTTATAGGTACTTTATTATCATTCTTTAACGCATTAGTTCTGTGGTATTTTTAAAACCTTCCTACACCCCAAACCAAAGTTTTCCTTAGTCAATTTTGGGTGGATGTCTTGGCCCTTTTCAATAAATTAAATATTAATTTAATTAAGGAGTTCTTGCCCGGGAGTTTGTAGCTATAATTTTTACGCCTTGTTTCCTAGGTGTAAGGGCTAAACTTGGAGTATTTCATTAGTGAATTTCTTGAGACGAAAGCCCGGTACTTGGTTATAAAATACTAGGTCTGGGCGGGTAAAAATTAACATAGAGTGAACACCCTTAAACATATCTTCCAAATGCTTCCGTCTTTTCCTAAAAAAAGAAAGATTCCAAATACAAGTCACTGATATATAGATAGAAGATAGCTTTCTTGTCATTCTTACTTATGAGTTGGCTAATCTCTTACAGGAGGAATTCGAAAAGCTTTAAAATAATAAGAAAGAAGGGATCTGATTCTAGACACGGAGAATGGAATTCGAACCAATGACATACTTGTCAAATCATCGGCGGATACTTTAGAAATAGAAAAGAAGACTTGAACCCATGGGCTCTCCTTTTTTGCTTGCTCTCACTTTCATAACTTAGTCTATCTCTACAGCATCTAATAAATGCCTTAGAGAGATTTTATAGAAAATGGAGGGGTCGGATTTTCGAGTTTATTATCTAAGCGATTTTCCAAAACTAGAAATTGATCAAAATACTAATTCTAAAGTGTTTCCAAAAAGTAACTTACCAGTATCTAACACTTATGGATTAGAACCTACGACAGATTGGAAAATTCATAAAAGTTCTACCAATCAAGACCTTAATTTCATGTACTCTTTACATCATTTACTAAATAGCTTACAGAGTCTCTATTAAAAAAGGAAAGTCATTCTATCTAAAATTCTTTTCTACTTTTTTCTCAATTTTTGTTTCCTTCGATTTTTTATGAAATGAAAATGGATGTTAAGGCATAAAAAGTCAAGTCAAAGAAGGTTTTTCCAGTTGCAGTAGGTTTATAATGTAAGGTTGGCTATGCTATAATACTAACTTTTAATACTAGAACTTATATACTCTATAATACGATAAGTACAGGGAAGAAGAGGAATTATCCTTACCATTACGATTACTACTTAATACAATCTATTACTATCTAATAATAAGACTCATAAGGAATTGAAAATATCCTACTAGGTTGCTAATAGAAAGATTTAGACTTATATAGTAAAGATTAAAAAAAGGAAGGAACTACCACTATATTAGAATTAGAACTTATCTATGAAGAAGCTACAACAAGAAGTTCTGGCTCTAAGAATCTAGGACTATACTAGCGGCTCTTTAGTTATACAATCAAAAAAGCTTGCCCCCAAATAGAAGTTCCCTGTCGATGTAAGCTTATCAAACCCATTAGCGTATAAATACGCCTATAAAAAATCTTGGACTGGGGACGTGACTCACTACCTAACGACACTGTTCCTGAAGAGGGTTCCTGATAAAAGCAATCTGAAATAATGCAGTCAGATTGTAATATTTATTAATTAGCAGCCCCGGGCCTGGCAATGCCAGCTTTGGTTAAAAAAAAAGTTACAATGAAGAGGAAGGTAAATCCCGCTAGAGTATAAATAATTCTTCTTACTTCTTAGTAAATACAAGGCTTTCGCGTATAAGATTTAATTTATAGATGAGTGTTTGGAGTTGGCTAAGGTTCAGGGGTACCTAATAGATATAAAGGAGTCCTATAAAGTCTTCGCAAACCAGAAAGCTCTTACAAAAGCTTAACCTGGAATTCCGCTTAGTATAGACGAATTTCTTACTTCAAAAACTTAGAACACCCAAGAGTTTTCCCGAGGATACTGAAAGAGAAACCTCTGTCATAAATCCCGTAAGTCTAAGGCCTCCGCTAACCGCTTAAGTCGATCGGTAATATACATTCTCAACCTCTTCAGGCGCAGACCCCTTGAGTTATACTCCTTCCCTAAACCGGTACTGTAAAATAAAATGTGAAGTACCCCCTTTCTTGACCCAAGTCTACAAGAAGTTATACGGCTTCTTATTCTTTGCGCTCGCATAAGTGCTGTTTAAACTAGAAAAGAATTGGTATAAATAACCTTTCAGTTCAAAAGAAAGCTTTGTAGTGCCTAAGTTGTAAATTATATAAGTTAAGAAACCTTGCTACTTGGATATGGATATAAAGACACTCTTTTACTAGTTCTGAGTTCGTTTTAATCTATATAAAGCTAAAGTGAAACTTCTACTATGTGCTGAATCTAGTAGACTTTCTTGGTTTTTTGGGAGGGTACTAAAGCAAGATTTCCTGCCATACTCTTATGCATACCTTGTTTCATACCCTAATTCAGGAAGGAGCTCTTAGCTAGCAGTATAGTAAATTGAAAGATTTTTTCTTTTTTTCCTATGACTTTGGCTTATTTGACTTAATGCTGCTAGGCTCCTTCTTGTTAATATTCTTACTACCTGCACCTATAATATCTAGAGCTAGACGGATCTCTATCTTAGCCCTATCTTATTCTTTTGATGATAGCTAATAGCTATATTCTTACGAGAAAACTCCTGTACGAATCGGTTTATAAGGCCAAAAAAATCTCTACTACTCCAACCCAAAAGGAAAGCTATAACCGGGCTTTTGGACCCTAAATTAGTGGAATGAAATAACTTATACGAATTTCTTCCTTTTTAGTAGCACAGAATCCGGAAGAATCCCCTTAGCTGTACCTGTCAGCTATACAACTCCTAGCGATACCTGCTTTATTAGCCTTACCCTTGGAGATATACCTTTCCTATAAATTAACCTTCCTATTTTTTCTTATGAGTACAGCTACACCCTTTCTCTTAAGGCACTGGTTAAAGGAAATCCAACAAGAAACTTTGCATAAAAGCTATACTAAGTGCTATACCCTCCTTATTATTTAACCAGGAATTGTTAGAACCGTTAAACTACACTTTATTCATTTCTTAGATACGTTGTAGATGATAGAGGGATTCCCGAGGGAAAGATAAAGCCCTATTTTCAACCAATACTGGTTACGATTTCCTATAAAAAGTTGTGCATTAGTCTGAGACTTTCGAAGGCATTCCATATATTATAAGGTATTCCCCTATATTTCTATCCCAGAAAAGATCCGAGGTGCAGAAGAGGCCCTCAACAATATCCGCGCCGGGATTCTATAATCAGAGTAAGTACTAAAAAAACTTATCAAACAAGTATTCTAGTTTTTTTATAGCTGGGGCCCTACCTAGGTTTTATACAGCTACCACTCCCTCCTCTGCTTGGTGAAAAGTTCGGGGAATCCTTATCTTTTCTTTTATTTGTAAGAAACTTTTAGAAAGTTTTGTGGTATTCCGCACGTTATCACCTTTTAGTTGAATTTATATAGGACTTTTGGCGAACTTCCCTGCTCTGTAAAGCCAGTCCTAGAGTTTATCCCTTTAAGGAATTAAAAAGGGCCAGGAGAATCTTATGAACTCTCTAATAAGCTGCTTTTTTTTATTTAGTGCATATGATGAGGCAATATATAAGATACTAATATAACGGCTTGGAACTTGTTTAAATAGCAACTAGGAATCCCTTGACTCCGCTGTTCTACGAAGTGGATAACAATATAGACAAAAGTAGAAGAGAACTCTTTTATACCAAATAGCAACTCTAGAATTCCCCTTTTTCCTAAACTTCAGTAAATAGATTCTCATTTCTAACTCCTGTTTCGTTTTAGTACTATATATTGTATAGAGTCGTTAACCAAACCTTTTCTCTTAAGTATCTTAAAATTAGTAGTTTATTATTATAAGCGCTTCGTTTTGTTGTAACCAAAAATGGATAATTTATAAAAAGGGTAAACTTTCATATTTAAACCTTTTGTTTTACTTTTCACTCGTTGATTAAAAAAAATCTCCAAAGGGTTTCCTTAACCAAGTGGGATGCCTACTAATGCCTTTATTGTTAGGGGTGAATTCTTCTGGACCCTATCTTTGACTTATTCTATTTCTATGATATAGAAGGCGCTTTGTTCTATCTCTAATGAGCGCCTCTCTACCGCAGTACCCCCGCGAAAAACTTCTTGCATTAAATAAGAGTAATTATTAAAAAAACCCTACACGCATCATGCACAACTTTCTTAAAATCTAGCAGGATTGGGTCCCGTAAGTTGGAGTATATACAAAGCAATTTAGAGGAACATAGATGGGAATCTCCCCGAGGAACTAGAAAGAACCCTTGGTCGAATGCGAATTGAAGAAAAATGGCTTTTTATATTATAAAGAAAAGTCTAGACTAAGTAACCAACATATTCTATATAAGCTCCGCCCAAATTAAAGACTTAACTGCTTAACAGTGGAACACCTAAGAATATCCTTGAAAATACCTATCCGGTGCCTATTATTTTATTCTTAGTATCCCCCTTATTTAAAACCAAAGCTTTCTATAGGAACTCCTTGCTCTAAGTGAATTCTTAAATAAGTGTAAACTAAATCCTTAACCTCGAGGACTCCAAAGGGTACCTTTTATTTTTGATTGAAGATTGAAAGTGGATATAAAAGGATAAAGTCAATATTTCTTTAAATAGCAGTGTCTTTCCGGGATTGTAAAAAGGTTTTCATTTATAAAAGGGTTTTATATTAAGCTGCAACTTCCTTTGGTATCTAAATTAGTGAAGATATAGAATCAAGGCTACAGACCCGTTTTCATTATAAAATACCGAATACCCGGAATAAAAAAACTATAAATGAGGGATTCTCTTTTACACTAGACAGAAAAAATTGTAGTTCGGGGATACGCAGTATCCAGCTTTCTAGACAATAAAAAATCTCGATCAAAACCAAAGTCTAAATTCAATTTCAATCATTCTATTGAGTCTTTTACGTAACTTATATCAATCGAATAGAGGGCTTCCTCGGCTGTGCCAAAAAAATTCTAAGGCCTTTCTCATACTAAATAACGCATTCTTACGTCATATATGATTGTTTTGTTCTTTTTCCTCTTTTTTACTAGAGAATTTTGCTATCCAAGTGTTCTGTACTTGTTGTGTTCTGTACTTGTTAGTCTCGACTTATCCTATTAAGGGTACTTCTTAACGCTGTATTGCTTCAATTTGTAAAAATTCAAAGTAAAGGGTTTTAGCTTTTAGTTGTAGCTTCCTTAAAAATACCTGGGATGGGTGAAGGTCAAAGAGGAGATAGTAGTACCAGATCTATTTATATAGGTATCAAGTAACGAGTATCTGGATTAGCTTTTTTAGAAAAAGATAGAAGAGGAGGGGGCTCCCTATTCTATTTATTAGAGTTTAAGAATTTTAAGCATTTAGTTAGTAAGTTAAGCTTCTAATCCTATTATTCAAGGACCCCTGACTGAGTATATAGAGGAGTCCTATTCCTTTTGGATAATTTCCTTTTTAGTTAAAAACCCCTAAAGTAAAGTTTGCTTTTTACGAGGTTACATTTCAAATTCAAGGACAAAACTTTTACCAAAGGCACCTATTAAATAAAGAATCACAAACGAAGAAAGCCTCTTACACAAGCTCTTAAATGAAAATTTTTTCCTGAAGTTCTTTTTATATCACAAGTGTACTGAAAGCTCTCTATAAAGTAACGCCAGGTAAGGCCCGAGTCTCTAGTTAAGAAACTTCTACTACTAAGATTACTTTTAAAAAGAAAATAAAGGTGTTAAAAAAAGGACTAAAAAAGCTTCTCCTACTATCTCTTTTTAAAATGAAAAAATTGAATACCAAAGCAAAAAAGCCCCTTATAGTTAGATTCTTTGTACACAAACAACTAATAGCTATTTAAAGACGGGACCCTACAAATTTTATTCTTAGATTTTTGTTACTGGGCCGGGTAGCTACTATACTATCTAACTTTCTTTTATTCTTCAAACAAGTCTTTAGGACCTCTTTGAAACAAAGAAACTTCCGATCTTAGTTAATAACTAAAAGAATCTCCTGTATTTAGTTAAAGATAAAGAAACTCAAACTATAAATTATTCCACATTAATTTCTTTTCAATTAGATAGACCCGGGCCCGCTTACCTTGTCCAACAGTTTTCTGTATACCACTAAAGTATCTACCTCGGGAGGACTCCTACTCCTATACAAGCTGCAAGTAAAGACTCATTAAAATCCCTTAATAGGGACTCCCGATAAAACTTTCTAAACTAAGCAAAAAATGAAAAGAAGTAAACAAGAAGTTCCTCCGAGAATATACCCAGAGCCTTTCGCTCAAAGACTTTATATACATGAGTTGTACAGGGGGATAGGTAAACTTCTTAGACGGAAAATCCATGTTATGTAAAATCTAAAAAGAGTTGTTAGGCTCCTGAAGTAACCAAGAGTGCGTCTTATTAATGAGAGGCCTTCCCTATCTTTATAGCTTACAAAAGAGTAACTGTCCCCGTGGAATTTTCCTTTGTAGTAAGAGTAGTTATTAAGCGCCCCGAGTGCTATATTATTTTCATCTTGTGAGCTACCTTAGGAATAACAGAAAAAGCTTTAAGACTGTACCTAATTACTGTAATTACTGGATATTCCCTTTATTACATTACAGGACTTTTTAAGGAAACCCCCTCCGCGATTCTAAATTCGGCAGAATAAACCAGGCTAACTAAAACTTGTTTGGGGCTAAACCCGTGGGAATTTCTATTTTAAACTTAAATTTCAGGCTTGTCTTAACCCCGTACTTCAATTGCTATTTCTTTCCTTTTATGTAATCACCAATCCCATAGAGCAACGATATAAACGAACTTTAGTATAGCAGCTGAAAAGCCCTTAAAAAGGATAGAACCTCCCGAGAGTTCCTTTTTTACGAAATTCTTTTGATTGCGGGTCCAACAAATTATAAAAAAAGTGTCAATTTTCCTAGATTTTATACTCCCTAAAAGGATTTATCTACCAGTCTAAATGTCCAAAGTACCCCGAGCCCCTCCTTTATATATATATTTAAAGCTCTTAAAGATAAGGAATCTACTTTGAATTGAAAACAAAGCCAAAGTAAAAAGTGCATTTATTGTGCGCTTAAGTACTCTTTAAGGTTTTTTATCCAAGTTAAGAGCCCTTTTTCATATGGTTTAGACCCTACTAAATAAAAAAACAAAAGGAGCTGTAGAATCCTTTGCGACTCTAACTTCTAGAGCTAGATAAAGAATACGTATACTTTATATAAATAAACTTTGTCTTATTTATTCTTAAGATTTGGAATATGAGAAGTACCCTGTACGAAACCCCTTACTGTGTAATAGGGCCTTTCTTTTTTTAAGAGTTAATTAGATATTTACAATTTACTAAAGAGGAAAAGCATCCAAATTCAATTTATATTGTACTTGAAAAAGAAAAGTTTCTTAATTTTGAAGCAGCAGTTCTAAAAAAAACTTTACTAGAATTCAGGCACTCCCTTTGAGAGTAGTAATATAGGGTAAACTTTTTTCTCAGTGCATATTACTCGACTTCTGTTACTCTATAGCAAGCAAAAGAAACACAAAGGCATGAATATAAATGAGGAACTTCTGTGCAACACAATTCAAGTTATAGGATAAACTAGGGTTATAGGAGGACCCCTAGAGTGACCCGATAAGATTCTCTTTCTTCAATCCTTATGCAGCATCTACTTTCTCCCTTTCAGGTTCCCCGAAGTAGCTTAGCCCTATTTACAAGTTAAACTTGTGTTACCCCTCGTGAGATATTACTCCTTGACACAGGAATAGTTATAAAAGTGCATAGCTATATTTAAAATTTAAGAGCGCATAATACGAGCAATTTCAGCGCCTCTACTTACTAAAAGGAAAAAGAGACCACATACAAGGAATACTAGAGTCTAACCGGTGAAATCCCTTACGTTTGTCTTAATTTAATCTATTTTCGAAAAGTTCGCTTTATAAAAAAGAAAGTCTTGGGTTAAATGTTAATAATTACGCTGCTGCCGATACTAAAGTTTCCCCCACTTCACATTAAGTCTAACTTACTTTCTTTTCAGGGTATATACTAGAAACTACCCCGGGGAGTCGATTTTCAAACTTTTGGTCCCGACTCCCCTGCTTATTTTTAAAGGTTTTGTTTGATTCAATCAGCTTCCTAAAAATTTTTTAATATAGTTTACTTCTTTTGGGCTGCCTACTAAGCAAATTAACGAGGTATTGTAGAAACTTACCCTACTTTCAGTTACTATCAAGGTAAATCACTCCTTAGGGCGGGACTCCCCAAGAATTTCCAATAGTGGAAAAATACTAAATGAGCAATGTCTTTCTTATAACACTTAAGCCTTAAGTGCTAGCCCTACCCTAAGACTAGGAGTTTGAGTATTTTAGAATTAAATTAAGTAAAGTACAGGTAACAGAAGCTAATAATACAAAAACCTGTAGATCTTTTACTGCTAAAAAAAATGTATTTAACCTGGGAAGGAACCCCCTCCAATAGTACGAGTATAAACTAAAATTAGGGTCAACAAAGGTTAGGGGTTGTCCGAACAATTGTACGTATATAAAAGTCGACCTATAGAAAAGTGCTTCATTTTATGGTCCATATGGAAATCGATACCTTAATTTGCTTCCAAGAATGGCTATAGATTCATAACTAAAATACAAAGTAAATTACACAATGTGCGAACTCCTTCTAATCCTGCACTCTTTCTCGTCTAATATAATGATATTTCTATATGGCTATTAAAGAGACTGTAGACTAAAATCGGTAAAATCCTTCTGAAATCTCAATTTTACCTAAGTAAATGTAAACAAAATATATGCTAGGACTAAATCTTAAAATTTGCTTTAATAAACAGTTAATATTTATGTAAAGAGCTTTTTTATGTAAGACAAGGCAAAGTAAGCTGTTTACCGTATGCTGGCAGAGAAGCCCTCTAGGAAAAGTGAAGAGGTATTAGCTATACTTAAATACATGAATTTTATGATTATGATAAAATCACTTAAGTGTAAATATATTGTTCTGTTCTTTCAGATTGGGAGACTTCCTATTATTTTATAATTGAAAGTAGAGTTCTTAGTTGACCATTACCCAAAGGTTAAAAAAAGTTTGATTACTAATCCCTTAGTTCCATATAACATGGGTACCTTTAGGGAGTAGTTCAATTTCAAGTATAGAGCTCCCCTTTTTCGGGAGTGACTAATATAAAACAAGACCGCTCAAGTACTAATAACTAAGTAAATGGAAGGCTTTATTAGTTATTAGTAGATTTTGAGGCCTTTTCGAGGGCTCCTATAGCTAATTTAATCAAAGTTTTGTACTTAAAGAAGCTTCCTTTATTCTAACCGGGTTTTACGAAGTCTTTATCTTACAGTAAGGAATTGACTGCCCTCTGGAAAGACCCTTTTGGAGTCCTTATACTTTGTTGGTTAGATATTCTGGTAATTAAAGCAGCAATTCCCGGAGTAGCTTTCCTTGTTTTTCAATCTGAGTGTTTTAATTTATAATATTATACCCGCGTTTCCTTTCTTCGGAATTTTTGTTTTATGCTTTTAGTATTTTATAAAAAGCAGCTGAGGCCCTTAGGAAGCATTAGCAGCTTCTACTGGCTACGTTTTTAACTAGCCTATAGTCTAAGTTTAAAAATGCTAATCATGTGTCAAATTAGTATTTTGTCACCTACTTTCCAAGCTATTAAATCGGGAATGTTGAGAATCTGAGTTTCTTGCAAGTTTAAGACTAAGCCTTACTTTTGGTACAGGTTATCAAAGAAAGAGAAAAATAACTGGTGTTAAGCGGCCTTTAGGCTCGTAGTGTTGTAATGTATATTACAAGTAAATAGGAAGAAATTGCAGTTTTAGGGGTTTTAGATACACATTTTAAAAGTAAGACCTATATAGTTAGTTAGTATAAGCCAATATGTAATAAGTTTACATCTTTATATAACCCCCAGGAATCCACTTAATTGAATCCTACAGGAAAGCCTTATTAGTAAATTATGCTAAACCTAGATCTAAATAGTTAACTCTACGAAAAATGACAGGTATATTTAAAAAACTTGCTTTATTCTTTAGCAAGCGAGAATCCGTTAATTATTAAACAAATCTTTGTAAAACAATACAAGAAAAAAGAAGGAAAGTTTAAAGCAGCAATATCCCAAGACTCTAAACTAGAACTTTTCTAGTAAGTTCAGGAATTTCTGTAACTTTTAGTGCTTAAATTTTTCATATTAAAGCGTGTACTGCTCTTGATATGGGAAGCTTCTTTTAAAGTTAAAGTGAGGGGTTGGTTCTGTTGCATCTCTCTTTTGTACTTCGATTAGGTTTTTTTTATTTCTTTTTACATTAAATTTCGGCAGTTACTTAGAGCATTATCTCATCAACTAAAAAGAAAAAAAGGTATAGTTCAAACAAAGGAGTAGCTTGCACAATATGAAAACCAGATTTGTTCCTTTCTAAGCTTAGTCTTCGGGGTTTCCTGCTCGTGCACTTATAGTAGTATAAAAACGTATCCTTGAGAAAAATTCCAACTTAAGTAAATCAATATAGACTTGCCAAGCAATGAAAAGGAATGCTGGGTTCCTATAAAAATTTTCAATTACGTTAATCTTTTCAAGCAATGCTATTTATTTGAGAGAGCCCCGTGTAGGCTACTAAAAAGTGAAAGAAGTTTGATAAATTTACTATGAAAAGTCACGAGTTACACATAAGGGTCCAAACAAGAAAAGACTTAGCTCTACCAGGGAGCTGTACGGCATAAATTTGATATTATAGAAAAGAAAAACAAAGTGATAAACCGGATTAAAAAGAAATTCCTAAATTTAAGGGCATAGCGTAAGAAACGCAAGGTGTATTTTCCCTTATGACGTGGGATGAGTCTTTATTTTCCTATTAAATAGGAGCTTTCTGGGGCAGTTCTAGGTTCAAATCCAGATAAAATTGACTAGTATATAATTTTGTCCTAGGATACTAGAGCTTATTACAATTCCCTTTTTCTAAATGATAATTTAGATAACTTTCTTGGAATTCCTTATAATTATCCTTGTACAACCTTTTCAGTCACTCCTAAATATTGTGGGTTTCAAAAAGGGGCCTACATTCCGGCTTAGATTAGACAGCTTCTACTTTGACCTAAATCTCGTTTAAAGAAATTTACTGAATTAATACAAGAACTTTATCCCAACTTGACTATACCGCTTCGAAGGGTTTACCTTCAGAGCTCTACAACTCGCCCTTTACTAAACTAAAATATTATGAGAAATAACTAGAAACTTCTTGTAAGATAAGAAGGTATCGAACTCCTTATTTACATTTACATACATATTTAACTTCACCTGTATTCGGTTTGCCTCTGACCTTATACGTTTTCCCTCCCTTTGTCTTGTAGAGCCGAAAGGGATTGGTCTTAAATTATTACTAAAACAAACACTGCTTTATTAGATCCTCGTTTACATCTTAGTTAGACCTTAATGTTTCGATTTTAAACTAATCCTGAGATATTCCACTTAGGAGCTTCGTGCTTTTCCTATAATTGTGTGGCTACTTACTAGAGCTTTCTGGCCAGGGTCGCCCAAAACTCGAAAAAGGTTTTGCTTAGCCTATAAACTAAACCGGAATTTTATAAGTCCGTAAAAAGATTAGGTCTCTCCTTATCTTTAGTTCGGACAAATTTCTTATCTAATTAAAAATTTTTATTTAAGGTGTGTCTGCTTGACAAAAGGATTTCTAGTGTTCCCCCGATTCCTGTTCCTTTTTTAAGTCTCCTCAAGGAAATTGACAGCTAATAACATAAGAATTAAACAGACGTCAGGATTGTGAGAGTGCTCCGTGTATATTAAGAAATAGAACTTACAAACCTGGATAAGAGTGCCTGAGATTAAAGTCTCATCAACACGCTAGCGGGCCAACCTATATGAATACCTTTTCACAACTTCCTTGTATTATATTCAACAAAATTTAGCTGGAGGGCCTGCAAGAAGTTCTTCTGGTGTAAGTTTACCAGTATTGTATATAGTATAAATAACTTACAAAGGCTTCTTAGAAAGATCTTCGGCTCTTTTTATTATATACAAGAAGGACTTTAGCGTCTTATCTTAGTGAAAAATTCTTTAACGGTTACAGCAAAAAGGTTAACAAGGTTTGTCCTTGAGTCGTTTTTACAAGGTACTCTAATTGGCGACTTCCTCTTAAACAAAGTAGCTTGGATTAGACTTTTGTATAGTATGAAGACTTTTTTACATATAATAGATTATTTAATGTAATACAACAGTTGAGAATACTAGTATATTGCTTTGAAAGGAGCTTAGTATAGAAACTAAACCCTCTTTTTACATGATGATAGTGTAGGCCCATATTTTCGTGTCATAATATCAGCTATCCCCTAGTACAATGAAAGACCCTTTTTCTTTGTTTGTATTTGCTGCTATCTAGTATACACAGTAAGCGGGGCACTGAAATAGGTCAAAACTAGAAGGACCCTATTGCGTACGTAAACTTAGCGAAGTTTTAACGCCTTATCTTCTACTTTTTAGAAGAATTCGGAAGCTTTCCTTATATTTTAAGACTCCTTAAAAACTTTATATTCCTGTGATTTAGCACTCCTGGGATTAATTGATGTAATGCGCTAATAGAGTACAAAAGAAAGGAAGTATGCAGGCAGAGTTTTAGTATAGAAATTGCTGCTCTTTACATTTTGTTTCAACGGGTACTTTACAGTGACACAAACTTTTGACTACGTTTTATTTTAAGGGCTCGGCATAAGATAAGAAAAAGTTATGAAGAATAACAAATTCGGGATAGATAAAGCAAGTAAGAGTATGAATAAGAGGTGTCTATAAGGTATATAGGTATTCCAGTTACTGGATCCTATCATATAAATATATCCGGATTTCCTATGGGTATGTCCTATATAGTTAAAATTTTTAGTCAATAAGGTAAAATTAAGGCTTAGTTTTCAATTTACTAACTAGCTTCGCTTCAATTAGAGAAACACAGTAACCTGTTTTAAGGCTTGCATACTCCTGCTATAACTATAAGAGTATTTAAACAATAAACAAAGTCATTTTGGAATTAGACTCTGGGCACCCATATAGCAGGAAAAAGAGATAAACTCTGAATTTCCGTAACCTACTTCAATTTATTGCTGGAGCTAGTCTCATATATAAAATCCTATACTGGCGCTACAATCTTCCTTTTATTTTGAACCTATGGTCCTCTATTTTCTTTTTATTAGGTTCGCTTTAGTTTTTGGAATAAGGGGCCTTACTTTTGAACAATTTATAGAGAGACTTCTTCTTTTTTGAACTTTGGCATTCCGCGGGACACCCATAAGATTAGGACTCCTGTAGCTAGCACTGTTAATTAAGCGGGATAGAAAAACCTAAACAATGACTTATTATTAGTTAACGGATTACACCAAACTAAGCCGCACTTACACTTAAAAAGATCCACTTAGAGTTTAATGTTTAATAGAGTGGCCCTAGCAGGTAGTCTCTAAAAAAAAAAGGGGGAGGGGTGAATCTAGTGTCACCAAAAACCAAACAGCAAGACCCTATAGAGAAGGTTTTTGGGGACTACTTTTATTAAATAAATCTTGAGTAAGAACCCTCTAAGATTTTTTTGAAACTTTTTAGGTTCTCTTAAGAAGACTTACGAATTTCTAAGGCATTTCTTCCTAAGGGTTTAACTTAAAATTAGGGTTGAGTAAGCTTTTTTTACTACATACGAACTTACAAATTCTATTGTTTTGCTGGTCGGATCTTTTTTTGTTTACTCTACATCGAAAGTTAACAGAGCTTTTTTACACAGGAGGCTGGGTTTCAGATTATATAAAAACCAAGTTTTGTTTAAGTGAAAAGCCTCCTATTAAACCATATTTGTAGTAAGTATAAAAAGAAACCCTGAGAGATGGTGGTATGCTTTGTACGCCGGTCATACTCCCAAGCTTTTGCTGTCAAGTAGGACTTTCTAAATTAGGTATAACTATACCGCGTAGGAAAGTCTAATACATCTAGATTGTATCCGCAAAAAGTTGGAAATATTATATAGAATGGCCCGGATAAATCTTATTACAAAACAAAGAGTAAAGCTTTGTTTTGTCTCACGTTAAAAGTTTGTATCGGGTAAGGGGTTTTCCCTATGCAGCTGCAACCCCCCGCTTTCGGCACCTCAGTAACATTTTAGTTCTTGCTATCCCCTTAAAAAAGGGAGTAGGGCTCCGGAGGTTCCCTATATTAATTGAGAGTCTTTTTTATAGTACAAACCTGAAGCTTCCTTCGATAAACTATAGGTTCTATTTTTTTGTAAGCAGATTCTACTTTTCACGAGGGCTTCCTTCCTGAGTTAAGTATAAATATGTGTTATCTGGCACCAAGCCGGGCTAATCTAAAGAATTGCAGAATTCAGACCTGTCGGTTCACACCTAAGTAGGAGCCCCCTTTGGACTCAGTAGAAACTTTTGAGCCCTGTTAAGCTGAAGTATAGGATAGATAACGCTTTTGTAAGACTAGGCTAAGGGATTAGGTGATTTACTTAGGTTAAGAAATCCTTATAAAAGAAAGAAGACTCCCATCTCAGTCAAATTTAACACTACACTAGTAGAGGACGCCTCCGCGGGATATATTAACTTAATAAATAGTGTACTAAGCGTTTTCCTTTTTTAGTACATTTCGTAATGAAAAGGAAGAAATAGACGAAAGGTTTTTCACGTCCTACACGTCCTATTCGCTAGGGAAAGCCAGAAGATCTTAATTGGACACTGATTGCAGCTTCCTTATAAGAGGAAAACAAAAGAAGAAGAAGTTGGCTTGTGGCTATCCTAACTATCTACTCTACTATTAGGATTCTTACTCTACCGAAAGTGAAAAGTACAGCATTTTGTGACTGAGAAGAGAATACTTGCGAGTACTTCAAGGAGACTTATGAACTAAAGAACTTTACACTTTGTGGCCGAAGAACCTTTATTTGTTGCACTAAGTTACTAAGGGAAGGATAGCGGGAGCGCTTGATAAAGTAAACCTAAATAAAGGACCACTAGATTGCTAGGTTGGTAAGGACTTTGACAACTTTTTCAACTATGTCTCGTGCATTTCTTGAAGTCATTAACGAGATTTCTTATTTCTTACTAGAGTTCTTAACTCTGTGTTAGCTCCTTCTCTCTGCTAACTGTCCTGTTAGACATGAGATACTTCTTTCTACTCCTTTTACTATTCTCAGCAAGGCTTTTTTTAGTTTATACTGCGGGCTCCGGGGTAACTCACCTCTCATCAAAAGCGCTAAACTTGTTTTCTTAATTTTGACAAGCTTTGACCTGGAAAACTTTTATAAAAAATGTATAACTTTACTTTAGCTAAATTACATACGCGGAGAATTCTAGGACCCTTTTTATATATTTCAAAGATATCCGGATTTCAGAACAGGGGAAACTCTACTTCTCTACTTGTTGCGTCATCGAAATAAAAAGCTCCTGGGGAATACTTTCTAAAACAGATATGGCCTTGCGCTTTAGTTCGGAAATTCCTAGTTTACACTCAGCAAAAAAGAACTCGGGGTCTCGTAAGAAAAGCTATTGGGATTTTCCTTGCCGAACTTAGTAGGGTAGGGAGCCGCGAGGTAAATAAAAATGAAATATAAAGAAGAGTAGGCGCGTATACTATCCATACTCATATAAACCCGTTTATCACGAATATATGCAGTTAAAACTTAAGCTAATTACTGGGATAAAACTTATATTTGCTGCAACTGCTACCAGATCCCAGAGTATATAATATATAAGAAGGCATATGTAACTCTGCTAGGAGGACGCGAATAACCAAGGAAAGAAAAAAACTGCCTCTTGCTTAATTCCGTGCACAATATCGAATGCAGATAAAAATTAGGGCAAGGCCAGCCCCGTCCTAATCCTCGAGATTTTATATCTTTTTTACTGGATATGTTTAACCCTATTTTTGAGTAACAACTCTGAGTTCTAAGTTTGTAAAGCATATCAAAAAGCTGCGGCTTTATTTTATCAATTACGTATATTTTTAAGATGAGTCCCCCTTTTTAAGTCATTTGTCTTTTTTTAATTCTTGGTGGTGCTGCTAGTGTAAGTATATACTATCATATATACCATAATGCCTTAACCTTCTTCGGATGCACTCAGTCGGTAAGAGTAATACAGGCTATTCACTCTAAGCAAGCTTACCTCCGGTGTCAGTAACTCCAGAGGACAAGAGGGATAGACCTTAGACAACTATAACTATATAATACTATAATAGACTTTTCCCACAGTAAAAGGTATCTCCTATTAGACCAAGCTTCTCTTTATAGAGCTCTTAACTCCTCTAAGTTTCTGTCGTAACTCTGACTACAAAAAAGTCTAGCGCAAAAGCTATGAAAACGAAGAGAGTTATAGCATTTAAGAATTTTTAGGTATTGATGTATTAGTTTTTTGGGGGTTTAAGAAGCTGTGTTAAAGTAAGAGCCTTTTTTGTTTTTTCCTTTGTTGGTATTGCTGTAGTGTAAGGTTAACTATACCGATACTTTTATAAAAGTTCCCTCCCTTCGTTACACTTCAGTCAGATAGCAGGATTTATGTATGCACTCATAGGGTTGGTTTGTCTCCTCATTAACGATAAGCGCCTAGAACTAGAGGTAATGTAATTACTAAGAATAGAACAACCAATACTATACTATCTAGAACAATTACTATAACTCTCTAATATATATATATATATACAAGGAGTAGCTTACAAGAAAGGTATCTCCCTTAACTTAAATGAAAGCTCCTACTTCTAAGAAAGGTACAGCTCCTCTTTTCTATAACTCCTCTAGCTCATCTAGCTCTCAAGAACAATTAAAGTAATACAGAATAAACAAGAAGTATTAAGTTAAGAGTCTAGAACAAGACAGTCAAAAGAATAAGATGATGGATTATATTAAGTATCTCTGTATTATTAAGACTCTAAATGGGAATTAACCTCCCTTCAGTTTTAGTCGGTAATAGTAATTCCTTCTGTACTGTATAAGCAAGCTTACCTCCCGTGTCAGTAACTCCATAGGGCAGGCAAGGAGGGATATATTATGCTTAACAACTCCCTTTTAGAAAGCCTGTTTACAAACTACAAAACACAGCAGCTATTAATTAATTGACTTGCCCTTTGGGGTTTCTATTACTTAAATCTGCTCTACGTATAGTGTAGTTCTAATTGTTTTGGATGGTTTACAGTTAAGAATAATTCCTCTTGCTCTATCTAAAAGAGGGAAGAAACTTAATAAGGATAGGAATGAATTGTTACTTTTAAACCTTCATACTTTGCTTGCATACCAATCTCTTAGAATTAGAAGCTATATTCTTATCTCATATCTCTAAATTCGAGATTATAATCCCACCCTTTTTGAAGCCCTTGTCTTTTGAGCTACAGTCCTAGTATTCCCTGTCTTATAACCTGAACTATTTTTTTATTGCAGTTACTGTATTCCCTATACTTATCCACGGAAACTTAATTTGCCAAAAACCTAGAAACTAGAGGAGCACAAGTCCTTAAGTTTTTATTACCTAAACTCATAAATAATTGACGAACCCGAGAGCTATAAAAAAAGACTTAGGAGTCTCGGCAATCTTTAGTTAGCCCCTTAAGTCTTTGGCACGCTTTTTCACTTCAACAAATCAAGGGCAATTCCAAGGGTTCCTTTTTTCTACAAAACAAAATCTAGTAATTGGAGTTGAGTTTCCAGAGTATTCACGGGAGCTGCTCAAACACAGGGTAGTATAAAGGTAGTATAAAGGAATTCTTTACTATAAGAAGGGGCTATTTCCCATTCTATTTATTATTTATTGGAAACCCTGAAAGATAAGGAGTTCCCTTTGATTTTTCTAATTTAAAGAGCTTTTATTTTGGATTTTTCAGGGATAAGGAGCAGTAGTTAGAGTATTTCATAGTAAATCATAAAGGGGTATCCAGAGTGTATAAATCTATTAAAGGGTGCCCTTTATTCATTCTAGAACAACTCAAATTAGATCCCTGCGTAATCCTGCCCTAAAATTGACTTAAAAGCAAGGCCAAAAGGCTAATAAATAGATAGCAACTTCAGACCCTTAAAAAGTTATAAAAGCAACAAGAACTCAAGATATAGGACAAATTTTTATACCGAAGGGGCTTTTAGCTTATTAAAAGCTTGTGGAGTACCTCTTAGTAGTAAGTTTAGGGAATATAGACACAATCGAGCAGGCGCTACAAGAAGTATAGAGCCTAAGGTCAATAAAAATTAACAGCTGGATTATATCTTGTAATACAGCGAAATGTGGGTATATAAGAATTCTACCCAAACAAGTTAAACAGGATTTCCTTTTTACTAAGAATTTCGCTTCGCAGGAAGCTTTATGGCAGTCACAAGGAATTGGTTATCTCTAACCCAGAAGAGAGTATTCTACTTCTTCATTCGAAGCGGTTCTTTTAAAAAGTTAGGATACACTTACTGACTCTTGTATTTTATTTTCCCTATTTCTTTCTGTCAATTAATAAGAAATTAAGAGAGGGCTTTTCTAGACACTGTAAACTAGACTTTTGTAGTGCTTTTTCCAAGGCAACTCTAAGCGTTAACTTTGCTTGTTAAAATTTAGAGGGTATTGTAGCATTAATGGAGTATCCGCGGCTGAATAAGACTCAAATTTTATAGAAATTGGCGCGTTAAGGTAAGCAAGAATAAGAGTATACAAAATGCCCTTTAAAAATTATATACTAAAAGGCACTGAAGTCTTGTTATTTGCATCTAAAACGGCTATACAATAGGTTTTTGTAGAATCAAAAAGTCTTCCTTGCTGGTTTATAAACCAGCAGGGCCTAGGATATGTAAGGACTTTCTTTCTAGGGAGTATGCACTTCCAGTTAGATTAAATTAAAGAGGACCCTATAAACTTTCTGTTACAATGTAATTTAGGGTTTATCAAAAGTTCCCTTGTCTTCTTTGGTAAGGTCCAGCAAAGGCTTCTCTAAGTTATAGCAAATTATAAGCGGGACTCTTAAATTAGCGATTTTTAGAATCTTATTAATACCGAAAGCAAATCCATTGATATCACTCTTAATGCCTAAAAGGGTGCTCCCTTTCCAGGTGTATATAGAGGGGCCTCTTTAATTTGAATATCCGGGGAACCTTACTTAGTGTATATAAATTTTTAACAAGAACGCAAAACCTCTAAGGAATTCACTTCAGTAAAAAAAAAGAAAGAAGCTTCTTTAGAAGAGCCCCGCATGTCTGGTATATAACTTTGAAATTGACTATGGAATTTCTATTATTATGATAAGGAAAGAGTTCTTCAGAACACAAAAAAGTCTTTTCTCTTTTAAAAAGACCCTAAATAAATTCAAATAACATGAACCTTTAGGTTGTAGTACTTTGTTATAAAATCCCTTGTGACTTACTTGTTTGTTTTAATACCTTTCCTGTTTTGTAATACCTCTTATTCTCTATCTTCATAGCTGTCTCAGTCTTATGCAGCCCTTGTTTCTTGATACCTATATATTATATATAAACTTCTCTTAGTCTTAGCAGTAACCTGTATCCGAATCTTTTCGTAGCCCAACTCTTAGTAACTTTCTCTTGTAAAAACCTACTCATTAGTTGAAACTTTTCTTTAATTCTTATAACCTGTCAAGCACTTAAACTCTCCTTAAATCCTTTTTCAAATAAAAATACTGACTCAACTGTAGAATTGTAGAGCAGAGCTCATTATACTTTAGAATCAAACCTATTGCCCCCACTCAAAAGCGCAGAGGAAAACCCTTTTAACTTCTTTATATTCACTAAATGTTCTTAGCTGCAAGGTCCCAGAAAACTTCTTAGAGAAGTTGGGTAAGAGTAACAAGGTACAGAGGCTAATAAGAATATGGTACTAGTAAAAAGTCTTCCAGCTATAAAGGATGTCTCTTAAGAAAAGAGGTCCTTTTAAGTAAGATTAAGATTAGTAAAGCTAGAGATACAAAGAGTAAAGGAGGCATAATGCTTTATCCCAGATTGGCTAGTAAAAGCCCTCCTTATAAGTTATGGGAGACCCTCTATATGCTAAACTAAAGTGCCCTTTTCTGGGCTATATTATCTAATCTGTAAAATACAAGAAGGGTTTTTAGTTTATACGCTGGCTGGCTCTAATTAAGAGGAGTTTTGCTTAAGAGTAATTTGTAATAAATTGACTATTTAGGAGTTTAAAAAATATAAGCATGAATAGAACCGAGAATCCGGGCTTTTAGCAAAACAAGTTTATCCTAACTAGTTCAAACAAATGGGGCATTAATATTTATAAATCTTGTTATGGATACTTTTTTTTATCTAAGGTTGACTTCAGTTTGTTAATCAGAAAAGAAGCTTTTTTTATTTTATAGCCACTTCTAGATAAACTTTTATTTTGGATTACTAGTAGTTCCTTGGCTTGGGGGATTTATTTTAAAACTCTTTTTGTATCTAAATCTAATAGGTGTTAATATGTCTTTAAGTATTTCCATATTTGTATTCATTTGCCATGAAAAAAGGGGGAAATTAATTTATGTTCTTAGGAATTGGGAGTTTTGTAATACTTAATAAAACTGAACCAGAATAGGTTTGCTACTAAACGGAATGCCATTAACCTTTGAAACACAATTCCCCGAAGACTCGTAGTAAAAGCAGTAAAAATAGAGAGTAATAACCGCCGAATTCTTTTTGAGTAACATAGAACCCTAAAAGCAAATATAAGGAGATTTCTAAATAGGACTTTTCCTTTCTTAAAAAGAGTATAAAAGTATGCATTCCATTATAGAGCCTTTATGCTAGATATGCCGATTTACTTACTCAAAAAGGTGCTAGTTTTTCAAGGAATGAGATGTATAGTTTTTCTGTAATAGAAAACGGACCCATTAGGATTTGTCGGCTCCAAAAAAAGCATTTTAACTTTTAAAAACCAGAAGGGTAAGGGGGCCCCATCTGAGACTAACCCACACTTTCTAGTGCATTTGAAATTATAGCACCAGTATTCACTTATAATATAAACTTATATATAGGAATATGGGAAGAATTGAGCTGTTATTTTATAAAAGCAAGGATAGCAAAACCTTGGAAAAGAAAAGTAATAAGACTACCCATCCCGGGTTCTAGCTATTCAGGTATGAGTTATAAGCTAGAGAGAAACCTTACCTAGTCTATTCGTTATATAGCACGGGTATTTTCCTTATTTCTTAGATTTACGAGTTATATCGCACGGTTCTACCTCTATAACAAATTTACGGGTGTAGGTGCAAAGCCAGAGTTACGCGTTAACTGTAAATAGCTCTTCTTTTATTAAGATAAAAAAGAAAAGCAAAGTTTCCCTAACCTTATTCTGGTCCCCTTAGACCTAAATAAAGGAAATACCTTAAACCTGGGTTAATGGGTTGAGGTTTAAACTAAATCCCAGTATACTCCTTAATTTAATAAGGATTTAGTACTTTAATTTATTGTGATAACTAGTATGCCGTAGGGGAGTACTTATACTTTTCTATTTCCTATAGTAACTCTTATTTTTTAATGGATCGAGTAGAGAAGAAATCTCGCAAAAAAGTAAACAACTTATAAGATCAAAAATGTAGAAAAAATGCATGCACAAGAGTCTCATAACTCGTGTTAAAATGCACGGGTCGTAGAATTAGTTTTAAAAGATGGGGTACTGCTTTATTAAAAAATAGGGGTAACCTCGTATAGCAAAAAGAACTAGAATAGAGACTTTTTAGTACTAAACAACATAATGAATCCTTTGATTTCACTTCCTTTTAATCAATCCAGTGGTAGAACACCTCGCCTAGCTATTGAATAACATTGGTGTTCGAATCAGGCTAAAGCCAGTTAAGTTAAGACAAGTTTTTAGTAGTTAAGGAGTTATACCATCCTAGGTACTAAGCCCTCTTTCTAAATGTGTTGTCGGGTCTTTAGTCTTTCTTGAGTAACTTTGACTTTTAATATAAAAAGGGAAACAACTGGATTAAACTACAGAGCTAAAAAATCGCTGGGATTGCCGTGAATACAAAAAGTTCATAACTTTGACTAAACTTTCAATAAGAACCTCTTTTTTATATCGTCATGTTCAGAAATATCATTTTTTTTATGGGCCCTCTCTTACAGAATTGGTCGGAATTTGGTAGGAAACTCCTCGGATTGCCCTTAAACCCCGTCTATATGTCTTATAACATAACCTGTAAAACTCGAAAACCCGGGTTTATTTGATTTAAAAAGATTTGTGAAGTACGTTAGGGGGTCAGAAAAACTGAAAAAGGCATTCTAAGGATAAAACCGGGTATAGGAGCCCCCTTTTTGCCTTTGAATTGGTGTACAACTTAGAGATCTTAAGATAAAAAAGTTTTGCAGGATCCAGGTTCATGTCCTTTGTTTGCTTCTATTTTTATAGAGCGATGCCCCCTCTTTTAATTACAACAGCCTGCCTTTACTAAATACGGACCTCCCTCAGAGGAGTTCTATAAGAAATATATACTTGTCATAGCAAGAATAGAGCTCCGGTTAAACTCCCGTTAATTCGCTTAAAATTAATTCAAGAAAAACCCAAGGGAAGCTTACCTATATAAGTGTCTTCCTTAGATCTTTTTGAATAACTCTTTAAGCTAAAAACCCCGCTAGAAAAGAAGATCTATTGATTGAAGAATCTAAATATTCCACTAAATAAAACTTTTAGAACAAGGAAGAGAACTCCGACGGCTTGAAAAGGAGACTCATTACTTCAGTTTTAATTTAAAACATTCTCTCTCCTGGCGTGCTATTTTGCAGACCCCTATTATAAGACTCATTGGAATTGTTACAGGCCTGTGTAAGGAGTTAGAGCCCCGTTCTAAACGACATATATGGTAAAGCAGAATATAAATATATACATCAAAGTACAGGTTCGAGTCTGATCTGTAATATGCTAAAAGCCCTAAGAACACCCTATTGAGTTCAATTCTTAAAAGCACCCTTTTCTGTGAGTGGCCCGTATGGTCTCACAATGGTATATAGATGTAAGATATATTGCGGTTAATTTAATAGTTGAAAAGTCCCTGTATCCTTCATATATATGGGGAGTCTACACTAATAACAAAAACTGGTATAAACTAGAGGTAAGAGCTGGCCAGTAAAAAAGCATATGCATATGTTAGAAGATTCCTATCATTATAACTGAGGATGAGATTGGTTATTTTATTATAAAGGTTTTATCTTTTGCAATCGTTTAGGCTATTTCTATATCTCCGGATTTGAACCGCGGGTCGACATCTAATTTATAGGATGCCCCGTCACAAAGCAATAAGCGAATTGACTGCCCCCAAGAGTCTCTCGAGCTTGCTTCTTAGCTGGAGCAGGGAGTAGTGGGAACGTTGTTTAAGAGATTCGTTCTATAAAACTATAAATTTTTACTTTTTTTGTAAATGAATAATCTTAGTAATTTAAATATAAGAAAGAGTAGTAGTACAAGGTAACGAAGTTAACTCACTTATTATTTATTCAAAAGAGGCCTTCTCAAGCCCTCCCCAAACTTAGCAGGAGTATAACCCGGAGCCCCTGTTAAGTACTTTTTAGCAAAATTAAGGAAAACACTTGTTACTTGAATCGGGGTACACAACAGTAAGAAGAATTCTATAGTATATTCTAAATTATATTAGTAATAAAGTCAATAGTAAAGTGTGAACTAAAATTTATGTCAATACCCAGCCTTTGCAAATAGCTAGTACCCCCTTTGTGTTTATGCAACTGAGTTTAAATATAAAAATCTTATCTAAGGTCTATTTGCTATACTAAATTTAAAAACTCTGCATGAGGGGCCCCCTTATAGATAGCTTTTTGGTATATTGTTGAGTCAGAGACAGGTAACGTGAGTTTTGAAGAAAAGAAATATACTAAAGTGATTCTCCTTTCTTTTCAGAAAAGAAGAAAGCTATAAATTCAGATAAAAGTCAACATTGAAACTATACTAGCACAGCCAGTTTATAAAGACACCTGTTTTAGATTTAAAGCCTGTTGATTACAGATATTATAACGGGAGCTCCCTGTTTAGCCTCGTTTATCACTACATATATCCGTGAGTATTCCTTGCGAGCATCCTTTCTGATCTGAGGCAATTCCATTAATAGAATTTAGGCGTTGGGGTTTGGTCCAAGAGCCTCTTTTTGTTTCAAGAGTAGAGAAGCTATATCACGGCACTCCCTTTTTCTGTATACCTAACCCTTTGCCGAATTTTGGGCCTGTGTTTACACTATAATTTCAAGTCAAGAGTATTAGGTAGAGAGCTTGTTAAGCTATACGAATTGTCCGTTTTAGATAGATATCTGCCCCTTAATCTGTGCCGAGTATCTTACTACAGTCGCTTTACAAATTCTTTTCAGGAAATCTTGGATGCTGAATTTGGAAGAGTAAAAGTCCTATTAAATTAAAAGGTTTCATAAAGAAGGTATTAAGCTTCAGAAGTTTTCCTTTCATTTTTAATGAGTCTAGCTTTCGTAACTAATAAGAAACAGAAATTTTCTTAAAGTACATATTTTAAAATATTAACGCTTTTTATTTCCTCCTTTCGTGACACTTAAAATATTATAGATTTGTTGAAGCCCTACCCCTGGGGAATTACTGAAAAGAAACCCTATTACCGGGATTACTAATCTCTATAAACTCGAAATAAGAAACTCCGGAATCTTAAAACTTTAAAAAATACAACACTGGAAAATGAAGCGCTTAAGATCAAGCCCCTTATCAAACCCAGCTATAGCGTACCCTTAGTACAAAGCTCTAATAGATAAAGATAACCCAATATTTCCTTAGCTTAATAAAGTTGGGTTTTGTAAGAGTTTTATTAATATAGAATGCAGGGACTTCTTTCTTAAATTTCATGTTTCTTGGGGTATAGCTCAGTAAAGGCTCCATATGAGGATTATATACAAATATACTATAAGAAAAGAAGGCATTTGAAACCGTAAGGTAAGGTAGGAGGTAACTTACTTTTTTGGAAATTCTAAATTAAAAATTATAAAGTAAGGAGATTTATTATAAATTTTATAAAAAAAAGCATGGATGAAACTGGTAATTCCAAGATATAGTCTAGTAAATTTAGAAGCAAATAGATAATAAGAGAGGAGTCTTTATAAAGTAAGTAGTATACAAAAAATCATTCCTGCTTTAAAACAAGGATACAGAAGTTAAATCTTATAAAAAAATCTAAGAGTCTATCTTAGATATAAAGTTATCTGATAAGTATAATATCACAAAACCCTTACTCGAGTGAGGTAGCCTTTTTCCTTACCTTATTACTCCTCTCACTTAAACTTGAGAAACACATATCTTAGTTACCTTTGTTACAATAAAAGGTAGCTTCAAACGAGGTCACTTACTTAAGTGAAAAACCTACTAAGCAAGACTTTATTTATTAGTTTAATCAAAAGTTTCGTTTTAATTCCTTCCTACTTTCTAGTTCTAGTTAGCCGAACTTCTAGACCTTTATTATACGGGACTTTGGGGAGGTTCTTACTTGTCTTGACCTTTACTAAAACGCGTTGCATTTCTTATATAGAACTCGTATTTCATTTATCAATCCTTATTTTTCTTAATATTATAAGAGAAGAACTCATGTTAGTTTAGTAGTACCACGAGAACTAAAGTTCCTTACTTTATATACCTGGGATAACCCCGCAACTAACCCAGGATTAGTTTAGATCTTTTCGTGTTTTTTATAAGATTCCTAGCGCTCTTTATATCTTTATAATAAAATTGAATTTAAGTTCTCATTTTACAAAGTCAAGGAAGAGTTCCCCTTACCCTAAAAAGTACAAGCATAACCCGCTTTATCCTCGTATATCCACCAAAAACTTCTTTTTATAAGCTTACTATGATACACCTTCTTTTAATACCACCCTACATTAAGTATTACAAAAAGGAGTCTCCCTAGGATAAGTAATTATCTCTTTGCCTTATGAATAGAGGTGCCCTTCCTTAAGTTACTAATAGTTTAGACTTGGACACCTAACCACCTGTAGACTATTGAATCTCTTTCCTCCCAGCGAAAAAATAGAGGCTTAAGGATATCGCAAACACTTTACTAATTAAGAATTGTACACCAGCTAAATCAGCGCTACAAAGGGAAACCTTTATAAAATTTTCTTAAGGAATAATTTTATGCTAGTTTAACTTCGAAATCCATTTCTCTGCTTTTACTAAGGAGTGTCCACACTGACTAGAGTTAACTAATTTTAGGAAACATGAGGCTGCTACTACCGGGTTTTTATTTCCTTTAGCCGTCTTGCAAACTAAATGACTTTTTATTAGACTCTTTGTAGTAAGACGAGGTAACGACAGTTAAGGGGGCTTAAGCACTTCTTTTTCACTTGTTTGTTACTCTTACCAAAAATCTTATTCTGTATCAGAGCTTCTTTCTCACTATAACTTTCTGAATACCTCTTAACTATACCACCCTTCTTGAAAGCCTTACTCTTACTTTTCTTGTAAAACCTATGCTGGAAACAGTTTAACCTCTGGAGCAGTTCTATTCATTCCCATTTCCATTTTTCCATTTAGTAGACACTTTGACTTAACTTCTCTACTGGAAACAAACAAGTGATTTTATCCTTAGCTATTTAGACTCTCCAGACAGATTTTGGTTTTTATTATCTGGAATCGGAAACCTGCAATAAAAAAGCTTCTTTATTATATTATGTCCGGCTGCCTAACAAGTCGACTATATTAGACGTATTTCCTAGAACGGAAAAGGTGCTGCCTCAAAATTTTTAGTAAGGAGTTTTACAACCTATAAAAAACACGGAGAATTCAGGCTTCAAGTAAAGGTCATTTTCAATTTGCCTGCTTTTTATTTATATAGTCTAGTCTCTTCTTCCCTTATCTGGATTCTGCTTAATAAGCTCCGTGGTTAGTGTGTCGCTTTCATACGGCGAAAGGCGTCGGTTCGAACCCATAAGCAACTCCTTTAGATTTTTCAAGTACTAGCTTAGTTTTACGGGTCCCTTATAGGGTTAAAGACTGCGGGGTTAGAGTAGAGTGGGATAAAAGTGAGTAATTTCATACTGAAGAAGGAACGAGCAGCTATAAGGAATACTATCAATTCATATGTCATGGCTCTAAAAAAGGGGTTCTTCGTTAGTAGCTTATCTCTAATTTTAGGACTTCTACTTTAACCGGAATTCCGAGGTGGGAAACTGAAAGAAATTTTTTCTTTGAAGGGTTACCTCTACCAGTATACTAAACTCTTCCCACCTTTGCTAAGTCAACTTGCCCTATATATTCTATTACACACAAAGCAATAATTAAGTGTAAGATGATAACGACCCTAGCATTGGGAAGTCTGGCTTTAGATAAAAATATATAGAACTGCTTGCACAATCTTAATAAAGGAACTCCCTGTACTAAAAAAGGACTTGCTAACCCCATTATCTATACAGGGTGCCAAGGACTAAGAGCCTCACCTATTTTACACAACCCCGACTGCTAGCAGTTTCTCGAAGGCATATAATTTGAGAGCGCCTATACCTGTTATGCTAAAGGTAAGGGCGCTGCTAAATCTCGTCTAGGGATTTTTCTTTCACAAGATTAGGCAGCTCAAAACCGAAGCTTAGTTATAAATCGGCAAGAAAACTGACCTTCTCAACGGACGGATGGATTTCCTTTAAGAAGCTCCTACAAGTAACGAGACTTAAAAACTCTTATAAGAACTAAAAATCTTAAGAATATAATAAAGAAAATTTTACCTTTACATGACAGCTGCTTAGCTACTTTAAATTGTTAAAGACCCTGTGGACTGCCGCTACTAATAAGTTTACTTTAAATAAAGAAAGACTCTAAACCTCTTGAAGTTGTTTCCGCTAAACAAGGTTTCTTGTAACTTTGCAACTAATTTAAAGACAGCGGGATATAGTTTCTAACACGGACTTTCAAATTCCCGGAAACCTTATACTATAGTCAACCCTGTGCGTAAGAAATAGGATCAATTTGAAGTATGTGACCTACTCTTCAATACTCTACTAAGGCTTCAGCTTCTAGGCAGCGCTCTCCATTCTTGTCTTGCTCGACTTTTCTGTCTCGGGACTAAATTAACTCTTATCAAAGCTCCAACACAACATATAGGGGGATCCTTAAAAGAAGCTGCCTCGGCTTAGGCGAGATGGCAATAAAACTTGTGTATAAATCTTTATAAAATAAGAAGTAGTACCTCATTCTAAAAAAACTTGTTTTGTTTAAGCTATTAGCCGGCATAAATAAGATTTAGATAGGGCATTTGGTAATAATATATGATGCTCTTTTTCGGGGTGCTAGCTCTAAAGGGTTGGTTGGAAGAGAACTCTAAAAGAGTTTAGGGCAGGAGTCACTTGCTCCATAGTAAGAAATATACGCATAGGGGTAATAGTTCACAATCTTTTCTCTCGTAAGAATTTACCAGATTAAATTATTCTTTAATTATTTATCTGTAGTTGTGAACCGGTCTAGTCAGAAGTTGCAATTTCTCTGGTATAGGTAGACCCTCAGTAGTTTTTGTATACTAACTAAAAGCTATAATCTCCCCCTTTTTTCAGAATATTTGCAATAGCGTTCTCCTAAGAATTACCCCTCTCTTGTTATTATGTTATACTAAAAAGCCTATCCCAGGGAATTGGGAAAGGCCCTGTCTAATAGGATACTCTAAACCCCCTTCTTATTATTTTGAGGAGCCTCGTAAAGAGCTGTTTTGTAAAAAAGAACTTGCCAAAGTAGATAAATCTTAGATAAACAGAGGTTTTATCTTGTATCTTGAATGCAAAAAAATTCAAAGAGTAATAGTTATTTAATATTATAGAAAGTCCAGAGGAACTCTAAGGTATTGACTTGACGAACTTCTATACAGAAAACCTTAGAATAGGATACGTAGTGACATCAGAATCTTTTGACTAACAACGTAAATAAAAGCTAATTTGTTTCTGAGTTTGTGGTGTAAAGATATAAATCTTTACCTTTAATTATTAATTAGAATATTCTTTATTTTCTGTAGGTTTTCGTGGTAGAATAATTAAGTTGTAATCGGGGCATAGAAGCTCACACAGTAAAAAGCCAGCTCGCGAAAAGAAAAGGGGTAGGCGCGCACTCTATAGAAGGATAACCCTGTGTCAAAGCGAGAATTAGGCATATCTTAAAATTGATATTAGTAAAAGCTTCCTTATGAAATTTACTGGCGTAAACCCGAGTCTAATTCTTTAATCTCCCCCCAAAAATAGAAAGTCAAGGAATCCACAGTTGAGTAATTAAGTTTTAGTCTTTTTTGTTTTAGATAAGTTAGGGCGCTTGTTCCAGTACGGATATTGAAGTCCTTAGGGTACAATCCTGTTGTATTGGGTCATAGCTGTCATAAACAACCTTATAAGATAAGGTGGTTGAAGGCTCTTAGGAGGTTCCGCTCAAGATATTGTATACGCGTTAACTAACCAACAAAGTATGTGATTCTTAGAACTTTCTGGAGTAAGAAAAGGGCCCTCATTAGACCCGAGGGGGGTGTAATAAGTTTATATCAACTAGATTGGGAGATCTAAGGGGAGTCAAATTCCCTAACTATTTGAGTTAGACTTTTTTATAGCTTTTTGCCTAGAAAAACCCCTTCAGTTGTTGTCTACTATTTGTACTTCCGAGAGCCCCCGTTTCGAACTTATTACAAAGTTTTCTGATTACACTACCCAAACCCATGAGGGGTTACTCCATTTATGATAAAAGGATTTTGATTAGACTTATATCTAAATTAAGAAACCTTAGAATTAAAGGATTAAGACTACCTGTGAAAGCCCGATGACTTAGACTTCATAGCTACTTATTAAAGGGTATAAAGACTTTACTTTTTACTCATAAAACCTTGCTTAGGCTTGCCGGGAAAATTGAAAGATAGTAATCGGGACTCTTTCAAAGTTGTTTGTTTCGAGAACTAGGTAAAAGCCTTAACTACTAGACTACTAGCGCCGAGCAATTAAGCTCCTTTGGATTCCTGGTATTGTGGGTTTTCAAGGGGGCATCGTTAACCTTGTGGTAGATCTTAAATATCCTTATAGGGCGCGAGAACTCCCAGATTAATAAGTCGTTATTTTCCTAAAAAGATAAACGGGGAACCCCCAAGCTTAAACTTAAGATACATGCTGGTATACTTCCAAAGCAGAGCTAGAAAGAGATTTTTTAAGTATATGCCAATAAAATGAACACCTTTTGAAAGGTAATGGTATTGTACAGAAAAAAAGAAAAGCTTAAGTCTCTTTTTTTTCTCCTCTCCGGGAAGCTTCGGGGAATACTATTAGAATGCCCTAAAGTAGCAGGCTGTGGCTTAGCTCAATTCCTAAAGAAAGAAATCCTATATTTTGGGCAGCTAAACTTTACAAAAGTAACTGAAGAGTGCTCTTAGGGAAGGAGGGTCGGATCTCTCTAAAAGAAACCCCGTAAAGAAAAAGCCTTTCAAGAATAGATAACAGGTGGATCCCAGTACGAGTTTCTAGGAAAGAATAATGAAGTTAAGGTGCAAAGTAAGACCCGGACAGATCCTTTTGTCGCGTTTCCTTCTGGGGTAATTAGAGAAAGCCCTTTATTTAACGAGGCAGTTTTAGGTTTCGGTTTATACTTTTTGATATCAGGGGTCCTTTAGTCATTTTTATTCGGGCACAGGTAAGGTAATTTATTAATAAAAAACTATGAATAAGTCAAATAAAGTAAAGTATAGAATTTTTACACTCACTATCCTTTAGTAGTTCTACTAGTTCCGAAAATCCCTTTTACAAAGTAGGAGTACTCCTTTTGGTAATTAAGTAAAGTTTTCTCGTAAGGATCTTGCAACTAAGGGAAATAAGTCTTAAAATAGAAAGGGGCTCCGCGTTTACATTCTAGCCAAAGGTTTCACTTTTGTTCAACCCTTACGAGGGTAATGAGAGCCTGTAAAAAGTAAGAATCAGAAGAATTTATACTGTAGAGTATTTCAAATTCTTTGCGTTTGTAATACTTTATTTTGCTCTTAAAGTCTTACCCGAAAATTCCTCCAATACAAACATGACCCCGACTTATTAAAAGAAAATCCTTAGTAAAAAAAAGCCTCGTAAGAAATATTAAGTGGGTTTTTTATTTTAATTAAATATGAAAAGGTTCTTTGTGACAGGTAAGTAAAAACGAGTTCCACAAACAAAAAAAGAAGAAATTTTCCTTTATCTTTGTTTAAAAAGTGGGAGTTCTAAGGTATTTACAGTTAGGGAAATGGATATTTAGAGTAGGAATACAAGCACAAGTATAGCTTATAAGAAAAGGTGTAGCTTTAGGTAATGTAATTAAGAAAGGATATTTAAGAAGTAAATAAGAGTAAGAAATAAGCTATTAGTAAGAGGTTTGGTATAGCTCCAAAGAAGAGGAGTAGTACATTTATTCCAGCTAATAAAGGGGGTCTTGGGATAGGTAAGATTAGAGGTATTACTGAATAAGAGAGCTCTAAAGGTTAAAACTTTTGCTTATAAGTAACCTAGTTTTTAGACCTTTAGCTTTACACAAAAAAGAGTCTTTATAAAAGAGGGGGACCTAGAGTAAGAGTATAATAGTTCTTCTTCCTGATCCTGAATGTAGCGAAGCGGGGGAAAGTCAGTTGCAAGTAGTAGTCTATTAGATAGAACATGTATGCGGTATAACCAATATCAAAAAAGCTTTCACTTTCATTTCTAAAAATACAAATTTTCTTGCGCGTTTCTTAGTTCTGATTTTCTGTAAGGTATTCCCAAAGTGCGCAACTCCCTTAGATACTACACAATTAGCAAAAACTTTCCCATAAAAGTCTAGGGTTGTTTAAAAAAATTCCATTTTACCCTTGCTAAAAGTTAATCCGTTATAGGAATTTGTACAACCAAAGAAAACCCTATACTTATTATTAAATAAAAAGTGACCTGACTTGCTCCTAAATATCGTAGAGGAATTAGAAAACTTTACTAGCTTACAGAACACAAGCCCCTTAAAAAAAGAAGTACTATTCAGCAAAGACCCCTTTAAACTAACACCAAGAAAAAGGCTTCCCCTTTAAGAGTTCTTGTTACTTCCATCTTAAACCCCTAAACCCTAAAGTCCCTCGGGTAAAATGACCTTAAAAGGGGCACCTTTTTTTCCTTTTTATATAACTTATTTCTTCGTAAAAACGAATTTACCGGCTATCGTAAGCATTAAACTCATGAGTACCGAGCTCTAGCAGCCCTAACTTAAACCTTTAACTCTACTTCATTTAGTTTTATATACTCCTTACAAAACTCAATATCTTTATTATCTGGGAAACCTATAACTCAGAGTAATACAAGAACAAGCAACCCTTATACCCAATTGTCTACTCCTTACTTAGTCTGTACCTTATTAACAGCTATAACTGACTTCTTATAAGCCCTTGTACCCTGTTCTTTTTTGTAATACCTATACTTTTCCTATCCTAGTAGCTAGACTTTTCTTTATAGTAGACTTACTCATAAACTTAGAGAATTCCTTTTAAGAAAACAAGGACAACTTAACGAATAAGAACAATAGATAATACGGATTCTCCTACCTTAGTGGGCCCATTACTAACTGAATTCCTTTTTAGGGGGCTTTGTTTAGGGTATTTGTGAACGCACGTATCTTTTCTTGTATTGGGTTGGAATACCTGTTGACCTCTTAATGAAAGTGAGAAAGGCATGACTTTTTTCGGATTAACTAATGGGAGGATAACTTTCAAAATCTAAGCTAGAAGTCCCTGTTAGCTTAATTTGTAACTCTAGCTTTCTTTCCTTTAGCATATTAGGAGTTTCTTCACAGCATACTGGCAGGCGATTTCTCCTTACAGAAAGAAAAAGTCTTTAAATAAATTAAAAGAATAAGTACGAACTACCCCGTCTCGTCTAATCTAAATGGATACTAAAAAGGAATTTTGACTCTGAAAGCTGCTCCTTTATAAAATGAAAGTCTAATTCTGGGCTAGGAAACAAGATCCCTTTTTATAAGGGTTCGCCTTATTAAATTAACAAAAGGCAAAAAAAAATTTTTTTAGAATTTGCCGGGACTTTAACCTGCAACACGTGTAAAAAAATCAGTCTTTCCCGAAGGGGGGTTTTACCTAAGAAATTTCTAAGAAAGGATTTCCCCGCTGTTAGCTTAATTTAAGAGGGGCAAGCCTAAGAATATAGAAAAAGAAAAGCTTAACTTAGTTAACAAGGTCAAAAAAGAAAGAGGAAAAACTCTAATCTTTCCCGGGCAAGGCTTCACCAGAGCATAGTAAGAGTTATAAAAAGGAAGAGGTTTCCTTTTATTTGAATTTACTCCGAACCAGGGCAGTGCAAGGACTCCGCTACGGAAAACGGGTAAGAAGCTGTCGGTGTCACAAACTCTACTAATACTATTATACTATTAGATTAGATAGGGAATATACTTCCATAAGAAAAATAAGAAGAGTACAGTAGCTCCAATACCAAAGGTCCCGGTTCGAAGAGCTACCTATCTGAGTGTAATTATAGGTTTTAAGACTGCTAAGTAAGATACAGAGTGCAACTAAGAATAAGAAGGGGAAATCCCTGAGGAAAGTGATTAAAAAAAGAGGTCCAGTTGTTTAGAGGTTACTAATACAGAGTGGGGCTGCAAAGAAAGCTCTCTCTTAACTTAAGCTTAAGAAATACTTAGGTATT
This sequence comes from Pelargonium tetragonum, assembly GCA_036897445.1. NCBI lineage: Eukaryota > Viridiplantae > Streptophyta > Magnoliopsida > Geraniales > Geraniaceae > Pelargonium > Pelargonium tetragonum. The sequence continues at coordinate 106,425 of JAYMTL010000002.1, forward strand.
CTCATCAAGACAGAGCTAGTTTATTCGGATTAAGAGTACTTATTATTATAGCAGGGCTGCAGAATCCAAGTACAAGTATAGTTTTTGAGATTAGAAGATTAAGAAGTAGAAGTCAAAAAGAAGAGTCTAGTTACAAAGACTTGAACGGGTCCGGATATCAACAAACAAGTTATGAAGTAGGCCCTCCTATTACGTAAGTTAATGTACTTAATGCACTACCTTAGCTCTTACGGATGCCTTCAGTCGGGTATAGTACTCTAGGCTTATAAAAAGGCGGGGTCCTCTTACTTAAAGGAAGGCTACAACACGCATATTCTAAATGTAACAAGAGTCTAAAAAGTCGCGAATAACTCAAACTAAAAACGAATTCTCTTTCTAAATGTAACAAGAGTCTAAAAAGTCGCGAATAACTCAAACTAAAAACGAATTCTCTGGCAGGGAGGAAGTGCAAAATCTATGAAGTCCTGCTAAGGAGTTTCTAATAGGATAGGGCGGAAAGCGCTCGCCTTAGAAAGAAAAGTAAGGCAGGGAGCTCCTAGAAATTAGAAATTATCAAAAGGGAGGCGGGGTGCTTTGTAATAACTAAATTCTAGTTATATTTTAAAAGAAGAATTTTATAGAAATGGGCTCTACTGAGGGGCTATTACAGGTAATTAATCCGGATAGGAAGAAGTTAGACTTTTGACTGATAATTCAGGATAGAGCTACCTAATTTGGAAACTCAATCAAGTTTTAAAAAACAACCTATAATTAGCTTGGGGAACACTTTGCTTATCTTACTCTCAAGAGGACACCTTAATTACATTACCTTTTTTTGTCATTTTTATTCTAAACGAGTCAGTAATATAAAAATTGGGTTTACTTACGCACAAGTGCCTTTTTATTTCTAAAACCCAGATACTATATGAAATGAAAAGGGTAGGTTGACCAAGAATTCCTTTTTCATGCGAATACTTCTAGCAGCATGTATTAATTACAGGAGCGTTGGTCTAAAGCCATATGTGCCCCTTTTTTCTTAGCTCGGCCCTCCTTCTAACTTAGTTTTATGTATCTTATACAGAGTTTCCTCCTTTTATTAACTAGAATCTCGTAGAGTATCCTAGTCAGGAGTCTTTATAAGCCCTACCTTACTTCTTCTCTTCGAGATTTATTCGCCCTTACACGAATACTGGATCCTACAAACGCTAAGGAATGCCTGGGGAAACCCTGCAGGACAAGGATGTGTCTTAATTTTCCTTCGTATTTTTCAAATTATACCCAAAGCAAATAAGACGTGGAACAAATTTATAGTATATCTTTCTGGGATAAGATAAAGAGCCGTCACTAACTGACGACTGACGTATATATATATATAAGGTTCCATAAAAATTTTAATCAAAAGGATCCCGATAGTAGTTTATTTTGCTTGATATCCTTTAAATCTTGTAAACTATTACTTACTCGAACACTATAATGGACGCAGAGGGATCTGACGAAGTACAGAAACGGAAAGATAAAGGATTCTTAGCTTCATGTTGTTTTTTATTTTTACGATTCTAGTCTCTTACTTTTTTAGTGGGATCACCGACGGAGAAATGGGTATTAGCAGCCCTTGATTGTGCAGAATTTTCTACGGTTCAAAATAATTTAATGTACTTGTATACTTATAACTTTCTCCTAAGTAAGAAATCAAGCAAGCAGGTATGACTTACACTCATTAAAAGTCTAGAATTCTCCATAAACGGAAAACCTTTACTAGGGCTCTTTTTGGGGGGACAATAGAAACTAATTTCGTTGTAAGTTAGAAGCCTCAAATATATAAGACAAGACTCTGAACCCGTTTTTCTCTGTCTCCAGGCTCTACATTAGAAAAGACTTATATAACTTATAAATAACTATTAAATTGCCAAGGAAGTAACTAAAATTCTCATTTACTCAACCTTTCTTAATAGACACTGAATTTTGAGTAGAAATTTATACTTAATCCGGCGGATACCCTAAGTATTCCCTTTAGGGGTTTCTGGTAAGTTCAAGCTTAGGGCAGGATTCGAACCTATGGATTAGAACCCGTGTCTTACTAAAAAAGTTTAGGATCCTTTTCTAGCTAAATTGATTGAAAAACTATCTAGCAAGCAGGCAGACCTGTAAAAATTCCTAGCCTTAGTTAGAGAGAGCTCCTTTTTACTAAAATTTAGTAATAAACCCCTGCGAAATTTAGCATTATTACCTAAGGTTTAGAAAGGCTTCAAAAGAGTAGAATCCTGGAACTCTTGACAATTCATATACGCATTCTAGACTCTTTCTATTATTTCTGGAAGCACACAAGTTTAGCCTCTCTATTTCCCCTTATATTTTAGACATGGTATAGTATTTACTTTATACCTTAAGATAAGACTGGAAATCCTTCTTTGCAATATCCAGTATTCTTAAAACTTCTAAGGACTCTTTACTATCTACTATCTTTTCCTATAAAACTCAAAATTGAATTTAATAACGGAGCAGGTAACAAGTACCTAGGAGTGGTTAGTGCTTCCTCCTTATACTTATTTAACTTGTTTTTTTACCCCTTTTTAAGTTAGACTTCCAAAGAAAATTTTGGAATTCCAATCCCGATTAGTTTTAGAGACTTCTTACTTTACCGTAAGCTACCGAGCAAAATCTTTCGTTTTACTTCCATTTACTGGACACTTATAAATAACTTGACTTTAGCTTTAGAGTTTACCCGTTTATAGATGTAGCTATATTGGGATTCTTACTTCTATTACATTTGACTTTTTTAATAAAGAGTAATTTAGTTTCGAAAAGGCTAAGGATACCTAATAGCAATTGCCCCTATCCATCTTTATAAAGGAAAGAGTTCTCGCCTCTATATCTCTATATACCGATAGCTAAAAAGTACGAGAGGAAGATAATTTTGAACTCCTAACTACAATATCCTAATATTAAAGACTACCGATTCCTATACAAAAAAAGAAAGCTAGAGCAATCCTGGGTATCCAGAAGACCCAGGCTCCTAAGAAAGGTATAGCTCGCAATAAAGGGTAAGGGCCCCCTAAGTAAAGCCCATAGTCAGTCTTTTTTAGCTTTGAAGATTCAGAATATGGGAGCAGGTAAGCGTCTAAAAGAGGGAAGTTCCTTTTAGGTCTGCATTTAGGAAGTTGCTGTCCTTAGCGGCTTTTCTAATCCTGAAAAATGAGTCTTAATATTTAATATAGAGTGCATATTGTAAAAGTCAAGGGTTCCCTGTTGAAGCTGTTTATTTTATATAGTTAATATATAAGTAACAAAGAAAGTCTAAGTCTCTTTGATTTGCAGCTTCCGAGGAAAAGGTCTATAATTAGAATTAGAAGTATAGCTAAGAAAATTGAGTTCCTAAGAGCAAGATACAGGATCCAAGGGTTACGTAAAACAAGAAGCCTTCCACTCTCCGGGCTTGATCTATTAAATTAATAATAACTCCTTTATAAGCGACAACTTATAAAGCTGTTATTTAATTATGTAACTAGGTACCAAAACAAGAGCTCTAAGAAAGGCTAAAGGTTTGAATACCAAGTGCCGAAAAGGATTTTCTATAAATGTATACTTTTGGACTTTTTTTATCTAATTCTAATCTTAGCTTTTCTTCTAAGAAGGGGATAGCTCTACTTTCAAAATACCTTACTAACGGATCATTCATAACACTGATGAGAAAGGATCTAGCTTCTCTGTTCAGTCTTATTATAGTAAAAATATAGGCCAAAAATTCATTAGAAACTCTTTTTCTTGTGTTGTAAAGAGATTTAGTTTAACCTATTGCTTGGTTATTATAGGAGTGAGTAACTTACTCTTTAAATTACCGTGTTAACTTGGTACCTGAATCATAGGTTTCTGCATAAATCTGTTGCCTCTTTAAAACAACGACTAAAAAACTTACAAAATGAAAGCCTTTATTACTAAGAATTAAACACGCCGATTACTCATTCACCAAGTATACCAAAGGAGATATATTACTCCTTGTTAAAAGTCTTTCTCTGAATAATATAAAACCTGTAATGTAAAGGGACACTTACATTTTTCTGTATAAAGCTAGAAGGATTCCCTTTTGTGATCAAAGTATAACAAGCTTTACAGTTACTTGCTTGGAAAACGAGGATATCCCTCAATTATAGAAGCGTCTAAAAGACAAGCAAATCTAAATCAGATGCATTTTAAATTATTTAACTCCAGCAGTTAACTAGGTTCTTTGAGAGCAGCTACTAGAATAAAAAGGCAATACTCGTTAGTACCCCATTGAATTTCTTTTTAGAGGATATAGACTGGGTTAATTTCGCGGGAAGTCCTTACTATAACTAGAACTAGCGGATACTCCGTGTTAATACCCTTTAGGACCTGGGGTCCAAGGAGATTACAAAATAGGAATTTCCTAAGCTAAGACGGAGGCTTCAAAGGGTTTTTTTAGTTTTTAGTTTTCTATGCGTTCTTCCTAATTTATATAAGTAAGGGGTATAATATTAACTGGGTTAGCAATCTTACTAGAAGCTCATAGGCTTGATTGATAAGTACTCATTTGATTCGTTGTATGAGGATCTTAAGAAATTAGACTTGGTAAATCTCTTATAAACCCTTTGAGAGTTTAAGTACTTTGGAAGCACGAACTTAAAATACCAAAGTTTAAAATTACACTTAAGAATTAGATTGACAGTGGTTTTTAAGTTCCCTTTACTAAAAAGTGTTATAAACTATAAACTCCAGAAGTTAAAGTACATACCAAATAAAATTTCTTAGGGGGGTCTAGGTTCAAACCCTACGTTAAAGAGTGAAGGGCTCCCTGGGTGCTCCATAATTAAATTAAGTAGCTTTGCTAAGATAAAAACTCTTAAGACTAAAGCCTTATATCAACAGAGCGAAAGCTTAGAGATTTACAAATTTCAAAACCCCCTAAAAAACCCTGTAAGATTGCAGTTCAATTAAGTCTGTTAAAATCTTGTGAGTACCCTGGTTATTAAAATTTTTTTGGCACTTTAGCCACAGCATTTCGCTTTTAGCTTACTTTAGGATCTATTAAGGACTAGTATGCAAAAAGCTAAAGGAATGGAATTTAGTCCTACCTTGGAGCAAACTATAGAGTAATTACCCCATATGTGACGAGGAAAAGGCATTAATAATGGCGTTGCATAAGTTTCCGCCATGTTAGAATCCGCTCACTGTTTTGCTTAAGGGATTTTTTTTAAGAATTAATAAGTTCTGCTTTCTCCTTACAAGAGCTCTCTTATAATATTGGCATAAATATAAATATTATTTAACAAAAAGGATTTGGTTGAAGCTGAGGTATTGTAAATAAGAAAGCCCCAAAGAAGCTTAGACCAGACTAATAATTAAATAAAGAAGCCAGGCCTCCTTGGACTTAAGAGAATTACCAAAAGACTCTTAATATGTTTTTTTAAGTAAACCAAGCCCAGTAAATAGTAATAAAGCTCAAGCATAAAGGCAGCTTAATATTAACTTGAGAGCAGAAAAAGCCTCTAATTTGTTGTATTAGGCAGATTAAGAAGTGTCAATTATATGGGGCCTCCATGGAACTAAACGTATTACTAGTATGATTTTTTGTTATGGCAAATAAGAGTGGCTCCCAGAAGAATAAGAAAACATAAATTTAGTTTATATAGCCCCTTTTTTAGTATAATAATAAAGTGCAAATAGCAAACTAGTTAAGATTTAATATTATTCATTTCGGAACCCTTTTATCCTTAATTAGTAATTTAGTTATAGGAGCTCGCAGTTCTCGTTTCTTAAAATTACTGGGAGTTTTTCCAAGGCTTCAGTGTTCTTTAACTAGGCCCTAATTCCTACTAAAAAAGGGCACTCCTTACTCAGGCACTTAAAAATATATTGAGGTAGTAATAAAATGAAATAAAGACCCTATACTTAAGTGGAGCTACTAGCAATTGTTTAGAACCCTCTTAAGTTAAGTATTGGAAAAGACTAGTGTTGTGCTATTTAAAGTAAGAAAAAGATTGGGGACTATATGCCCGGTTTAAATATCTTTGAATAAACGGTTCCTTAACTCTTAAGTGATATCACGCGTTAAACTTGAAAGATAAACATTTTATAGCTAGTAAAAGAATTCGAACCTCTGATAATTGACGGAACTTAAGTCCTTAAACGCAATACTCCTTAATTCTAATATAATAATGAACGTGAACCTGCTACAAAATTACGTTTTACCACAAGGGGTTAATCTCTTTTAAAAATCTGTAGCTTAAGAATGAATAAGGGACTTGTTGTTTAATAAAGCTTTCTCTTTTTATATTTCCAGAAGCTCCGTTTTTATTTACCCCTTTCTATTATTCTTAAAAGTTTTTTATTTCTTGCCTGGCTTATTCGTCTGTTATAACACAAAATAGAAAATGTTAGTTATTCTTGGATATAAGGTAACCTCCAGAATTCACTTGTAGTTGAGAATAGGTATTCCGTCAAATATTAAAGTCAATTCTAGTTTCAACTTTAGGATAGAAATGAGATACTGCCGCAAGTTTTAGCAGTAAGAGATTCCTTGAATCAGTACGAACCTGTATAGTAACCCAGGATAACTTATTAGTGTTTAACCAAAAAAGGACGGGGCTCTTTGCTCTTCATTCTTTCTTTTCTATATTCGAATAAAATAAGTGGATTTGCTAACTTTAGTTAAACAGGAGCTAGAATCCTGCGTCAATATGGAGGGAAGCTTACTAAACTTTTGCTTTGTCACTAAAGACATATCCAGATAGGCTTAGTATAAAAGTCATTCAATCTTGTAAGCTTATCGAAACTAAAAAGGGAAAAAGACATACAAACAAAAAGAAATAACCAAGTAATAGCAGAACATGGTACCATTCTGTCTCAATAGAAGTAGCGAAAAGAACCAGAGGTATTAATGTAGGTAAAGTTGTCATATTCTTCAAGCTGTTCCTAAGATTACTAGCCCCTATTCCAAGAGCTAAAGAAGAGTGAATTCCACACAAAACTGTCAATACCAGACTCCCTAGTACAATGTTTAAGCAATCCATTATAACTAGATCAAATTGGTACATCATTTGTAATATTGGGAAAGTAAAGAAAACACAAAAAATTTGAATAAACCAATGACCCGCAAGTTGTATGAGTAAGACCCTTGGTAGACAAAACGAGCTTAAAGAATACAATTCTAGTGTACCGTTTTCTTTTTCATTTTTAAGGAAGTCGGTGGAAAGAAAGGAGAACAGGAGTGAGATCCAAAAGAAACCTAAGTGGAAATAGCATAGAAAATTTTGTTCAAATCCAAGTATTAGCGGTATTATAACGAGATATGATAGGAACAAGGAAAAGCTTGTGATTGGTGTGGAGGATAGAATGTTTTTATAATAGATTTTAAGAAGGGACTGTCTCAAATTAAGCGTGTATATCTGGAAATTCTTTAAAAAGCAAGCATAAATATTGGGTCTCATAAATGAATAGCTTTAAAAAAAGTAGGGTGCCTCTCTACGAATGAATGCGCAGAGATCTCTATTATATATCAAGTACAAAAAAGCCAAGTTACTCAACATTTTAACATTAAATTAAAGTACGCGTCTCCTATATTTTGAAAACCCGGAATAAATAGAAGTCTTGTGTATCCTCTCTACTTATACGGGAAATACTTAGTATGCGATTTGGGTTCTATCTTCCTTTTATTAAATTAAGAAAAAGGGTGCTGAAAGGGAAGAATTTCCTTCCTTTGAATTAGAAGGTAATACCGAACTTTTAGGGTAGTGCAAGTTTTAATATAGTATATGAGTGGCGGGTCCAGTTAATAAACCAGTACAGCCCAAATTGCTTAAATAGCTTCCCTTGCTAACGAATTTTTAGTGTTGTAAAACTTTAAGAATTCTTAAGTGGTGTCATACTCTTAATACTACGCTTCTATTTAGGGAATCCCCTAGTTTAAAGGGCATAGTAGGGAAGTTTTAGTAAGAAGGTCCTTCTCCTATGAGGATGTTCTTACTTTATTTCAGGCTAATACAAATACCTTAGCAGCAAAATTTTTAAGGATCCTCATTGCATGCAATTAAATCCTTTTTTTGATTTGACAGTGCAGGTATAGCGTTGGTAGCTGCAGCCTACAACTAACTTTCAATCAACATGTAGTTTCCATTTTTAGTATCTGAGTTTGGACAGAACTTAACTCGCTAACCTTTTCATATTATTGCAGGAACTTGTTCGGATACTCTTAGTCTTAAGCGTTGTAGTTAAGTCGAAGCGAACCTATGGCTTTTACCATAAATAAATGGACTTTGCTCTAATACTTGATTCTTGTTGTCGTTCGTGATATACTATTTATTTTATTTAAGTAATAAAAATAGAATAGTGCCCTAGGGATCCCCGCTGCTGGTAGAGATAGTTTATATATGACAGGGATCGAATTCATGGCAACTCGACCTAGGAACCACTTTATTCTACCGGTTTTTATAAAGCAAGTCGAAAAAGATAAGGAAATAAAAGAATCTACAATCCCTAAAAAGTACATTCTTTATAGGACAGTTCCCTTTTTAACCTTTGTGATGAGCTATAAGGTATCCATTGACTTTTAATTAGACTTCACCTGCAAATTGCCTTTGCTATGAACTCAGCAACTCAGTACGAGTACATTACCTAACTGACTTAGCTTATTTAGAAAAAGAGACTCATTATCAAATAGAGAAGAAGCCCGATTCCTTTTTAGGCAAGGGGTTGGGGGTAAACTTTAACAATATTGTACCCCTTGAGAATTAAAGCTAACATTACGTATATTCTACTAAAATCATTCTCTTTGGCTTTACTTCTACATAAGACACTCTACCAGGAATCTAGTGTCACACAGCACAACATCTTGAAACTGAAAATGAAATACCAGATTTATTAAGACTTTGCTTTATCTGTGAACCCTCCTATTAGACTATAGAGATTTCCTTTGTCTTATCAAGTCAAGCTTCGGTAAGATTAGCAAGTTATTGATGTTGGAGCACATTTAGGCTCTAGTTTACTCTTCTTTTTTTAAGTAAAAAAAGTCAGAAACCGATACTTAAGGCAAGGGTTTCCTTATAAGAGTATGTAAATAAAGATCCTAGGAGTGGAACTTAAAGCATTGTGGATTACGTTTAGGCCGGATAGGAATGTAAATAACAAATTTTCTTTTAGTTCTTAAATCAACTCTTTATTAGATAATAAGAATTTAGTTTACGCCGGCTTGTCCGATACGTGTACCCTTGCTTAGCACTACCCTTTCTATGAGTTCTTTGACTGAAACTAGTTGGAGAAGGCTCCTGGAATTTAAATAAGAGCAAATAGAGGATTTAGTAACGCGGGTGGAAAAGCAGGAAAAGCAGGCGATTCCCCTTAATAAAGTAAACCAAAAAGACTCCCCCTTTTTGATAAATACTCTTAAACTCCCAAAAAGTACTGTCTTCGTCCGGGCTTCCTGCCCCAAAATCCTTTAACCTCTTTGTGAAAAACCCTGGGCTTACAGCTATAAGCCTACTTTTTAAAGCCGGATATTCCCTTAAAGTATTAAAAAGAAAAAAGAGAAACAGCACTTTAAAAAAGTCTCATTAACAGCTAGAGGTTTCTTTTTTGCTCGAAATAGCCTAAAAGGAATCCCCCCTCTTCTATCTCCTAGTAACTTTTTACTTGGGTTATCCTTAGAGATGGGGCAGTAAATCCTGTCATTCGAGATATGATAACAAGGAATCTGATCTCTATTTTACTTGTCATACATAGTTTTTAAGGAAACTCATAAATCTCTTAGACTTAGAAGGCGGTGCTTATAATTTATAATAAAGAGTTTTTTAGTATCTTGTCCAGTACAAAAAACTCTACTTACTTAGCTTTTCGTATGGTAAAATCCAGCTAACATTGAATTGAATCGGAAATATTGGGGCATCCGGGGAGAAAATCCTTAGAAATCCGAAGCTTTGTTTTGTTCTGAGGGAGTCCTTAGGGGCAGACCCGGGATCCTCTATTTCTTTTAGGAATATATGAGGATAAGTCTAAGCTTTTTTTGTAAGGGTTTTCTAGGTATCAAATAGAAGTCACTCAGGGGTTGCTTACTATTGCAAATTGGCTCTAATTTAAGAGAAAAGTACCCTATATTAGACTCCCTCTTAAGTCTTTTTTTCTTTTTTGGAAAGGGATCCTTGCTATGTACTTCGGGAATAGTTATTCTTATAGATAGATTTAGCCTCCCCTACATTATCTGGATTTTTATTTGAAAACAAGTGTCATTGTTAGAGCTGATTTATAAGAATCTAAAAGGCACCCCCGAGTGAAAGCGGTTATACTGTATACGTGGGAGAGCGCCCTAAATAAGGAAATTGATTTAGGATCTTAGTATTTCAAGGTATCTGATATGCCTGTTTTTTAAAATGAAATTTAGAAGAATTTCCGGGTTTCTGGAATGCTTAAAGGCAAAAGTTTGATTATAAGCGGCTATTCCTTTGTGTATTAAAAAGGTAATATTATAGTAGCAGGTCTATCTGCCAAATTGCCTTATGAAGTCATTTTAAGTCTTTAATTGACAAGAAATTCAAAAGGGGGTTTCCCTATCCATAGTGTAACGAAGAACTAGAAGCTTTGTTATCACGTAAGATATAGAGGGATGCTTCCTATTACTGAAATTAGAGTCGGTTTCTTTTATATAGTTTTATATAGTAAGATTTCCTTGTAAGAAGGGGCTATGCGCCCTTACGCAATTTGTAAATATTGAGAATTTTTCTTCCTTTCTGATCTTAATATTGTTTACCTAGTAGTGCTTGCCCTTTTTGTATCGATAAAAAAATGAGTCTTCCAGGGATGATAGTCCCTTTTTTGCGCCATTCTAATGTTAGCTTTTATATACAGATTTTTCTAAATAAATAGAGGTATAACTTTCTAGCGTAGAGGCTGCATGAGCAATATACTCCGGAGTGTCCCCAATCTATAACAGGAAGTTCCTTTATCTTAATAAGGTTATAAGGTTATGCACAAGGTTCCAGAAGGCGGGGTTTAGCTCGATTAATAAGATTCCAGCTTAACTAAGAATTGAAGTTTATGTTTATTATAATTACATTTGTTAGTACGCCCCCGGGAATTCCCGCTTTCTATATAAGTAGTTTTTACCTTTCCCCTTACGAGCAAAGCTATCGCATAAAAGAATTACGAGTCCCCTATACTAAGTAAGGATCCTGTTTATTAGTGTATTAGCTTTTGCGTCTTTTATAAAGAATTCCTCATCTTGACTATCTATAGCTAGAATTTGGTATATAACAAAAATTCTGAGTCTTTGCTTGTATATTTGGTTAAGAGTACCCCTCCTTTTTAGACTAAAGTACAAAGCAATTTACTTTGGTAATTGACTCATCATAGGAAGCTCTCGGAGGGCTTTATAAAAAAGTCTTCGTAGAATAGGAAGTAGTTCAAGAATAAAGAAACAGAATTTGTCCAATTGCTGTGTGGGCCTAAACCTTGTCGCCACTAAAGAGACAAGTTATATAACTTTATAGCACAACTCTATACTTTTTTACTTTTAGTATTTCTTGTTGTAGAAGTTTAACTTTTATGTAGCTCCATGTAGTCTTTTTTCTGGAGTATCCTAGGATAGCTTTACAGTATAAGTTTTGACTTTATCGCGTTGTTTTCCAATTCCCTCTCTTGGTAATATTAATTTCTTCTTTATTTTAATTGAAGCGTGTAAACTCCAAAAGTTTAGCCTAGGTCCCCGTATAAAGTCAATATTTTCTTATTTATGTAGCTGTTAACCGTTCTAGTTCTAGTGTCTTGTAACAAAAAGAGATGGGGGTCTCCGGTTTCATACTAAACGCCTATCCCGATTCGAACCTATTGCACTTCCATAAAATCCGCTTTGATCTAATTTTGGGATAATTGCCCTCGCTCTAACACTATACTATAACTTCCAAGATCATTTTTTATTTCTATCTAAGTGATTATATTAACAGGGGTTCTATGATAAATAAAAAAAATCTTTCCTATTAGATAAGACGTACCGGTATCTCCTCGATTTAAAACCTGCTTAAAGGTAAAAAACCCCAGCCTTATTAGTAATAGTACGAGGCCGATAAAGCTTTTTCTATTCACGTAATAAATTTTCTTTTGTAGATTTAGCTTGTAGGAGATATTCCATTTAATGGGTTTAGCTGAGTCACGTCCTAGTTCTGCTAGTCAATTTATGTAGAACACAACCTTATAGCATTGCTTATTTTATTTTAGGTATCCTTGAGGTAGGGTTACCCTTTGTTTGTAGCAGAAAAAAGAGAGGTTTTCAAAGACATTCTCCTATGGTTTGAAATAAAGGGCTATCCTAACCTTGGAACAAGAACCCACTCAAAGGATAAAAAGGAATTCTAATAGATACAAAGGTCGTGGGCTCGAAATACAATTCACAGTAAATTTATAGTAGAATTCTTTAAGTGCATTTCATGTAAAGAAATTGAAGGGAGCAGATTTTAGATTCAAGAGCTTAATATTAAACAAGATTTTTTCATAAGAAATTTAAGAACCTAAGACTCCTACGAGTTTTTACCACCTGTCAAGGATTTCCACACGGGATATATTCTAGTTTGTTTTGTAAACCAGAATTTTCTTCTATTTTTTCGCGTGAGTTACATTTCAATAAAAGTTCTCTGAAGTTTTTGATATCTAGCAAAGTTCTTAGGATAGTACAAAAAAGAGACCGATCGAGCGAGTTTTCCTTAAATCTTCTAATCAAAATCCTTTTTCTTTTCGGGCCTCTCTTTATAATGAGACCTGGTATTCCCAGATAGGAGCTTATTTAACTCTTTACTTTTACAAACCCTTTATTTAATTTATAGAATTTTGTTATTTCGGGGAAGACTGATTTTATACTACATAGCTACTAAGTTTAGGTGCTAATCCCAGAACTATACCTATACTATAAGAAAGACTACCCTATGACTATCTAAAAAAAGACTAAAACCTCTTGACTAGAAAACTAACAGGACAGCCTTGTGGCATAGCATCAGTAAAATCCAATAAATATTAGGATATAGGAACTACTTTATTGAGTCCTTGAAAAGTATGCGTACTAACTTTTAAAGAATATAAGCGCTAAGTTAAATATGAACAAGTAATACCACGAGGATAAGTATCTGCCTATTTCATACTCTGACTTTTCAAAAGTTTACTATTACAAATTAAAGAAATCCTTACTATTCTGCCAAGGCTTTTACTCTGTATTTACTCAAATCTATATGTCTGGGGATTCTAAGGCGCGAATGCCCTAATTGATTGGAGATTCTTTAGTTTCATAAGTACCACAAGAGCTATGACTTATATATATTTTTAAGTTCCCCTTTCCAAGAAACGGCTTTCCTAAAACGGAGTCATAGTTTAGATTCTTATAATTTATGATGTGGTCTAGCTTAACTCGTAGAAGACTAAATTAGAATCATAAATATATTAGACCCCGGAAAATAGACTTATATAATACCCGATATGCAGTTTCTATAGTAAGTATATAGTATCAAGTACTATGATAGAACCCGAAAGAAGTATTATCACGACGTAAGAAATTAAGAAAGATCCCGGGGGTTCTAACCGAGTTACCCATATGCTCTCGACTATATCTATATCGACCTGCTTTGTTAGAGACTAGTCTATTTAAAGAAGTCTATTTAAAGAAATTCCGTTTGATCTACGTTGTACGATATAGCTTAAGGAACCCTTGCCTCGAGCTCCCCTTTTCGAAAGTTCTCTCTTAACTGGTATGTAAGTCACGAAAGTGAACCTAAAATGCGAATCCTATTGATCATATTCAAATACTGTAATATGAGAATATGAGGCAAGTTAATACTGTACTTTTTTTAGGTAATTACTTCTATAATAATAAAGACTCTTTTCTATATTAAGTCTATATTAAGTGATTTTGAGAGGCTACCCATTGCTTAATAGTTTACTACATCTTTTTCTATCTTATCTTATGGGTGTCAGGCGAATGCTTTAAATACAGTTTATCTAAGGGTTCCCAAGGGCCCTTAGGTTAGGTCCGTAGTTTAAATAGGAAATTCATTATCTGATCGATCTCTCAATAAGTAAAAAGCGGCAAACTTTGGCCGTGTGAAACCTCTTAACTTAACGGGGAACTTCTTTATGTCGGTGGTGTAACTAAACATAACATAAGATTAACTTTCATCATGGACTAAACTTGTCTTGTGCTGGTGATTCCGTTATTTAGACTTTTATCTATTAAATTTGACTTATTGCCTTTCAATTTTATACTAAAATTTTTAGGCTTATTTATTACTCCAACTCCCTACTCAACCTAATTTCTAACTCTTTGCTAGGCAAGTAGGGTTCCGCCTAGAACTAAATAAGGCCCTTTCCAACTATTAAAGCGCATTTCTTAGATTACGGGCTAGTAAGGAACCCCAGGATTCCCTGAAAATGTCATTTCTTTTTTAGTATAGCCGAAAAAGCATTTAAGGTTGCAAGATCTCTGTGTCACTCGTTTTCAGTTCGATATGCATTACTTACAACTTCAGTTAAAAAAGTCACTTTATTATAATACCGGGCAGTGTCCCTTAGATTCATAACGAGTAAGAGGACATAGGCGTTTCCTAAAGAAGGGGTTTAACAAGGATTTTATTTACTCTAATTAATTCTTGAGCAAGGTAAGACACCAAGGTCCAGACTTAAAAGGATCCTCGTATTTTACAATTTTATTAAAAAGAAAGACACTTCAAGGTAGAAATCCAATTAGAAATATGTATTTCTATAGAGGATAACAACGCTTAAGTCCTCTATAAAATGTTAAGAGCTTCTAGGTATTCCAATATTCTAAAAATACATGAATAAGGAATCCGTTAACTAGAGCCGAAAGTGGGTCAAGTCGGTATGAGATTATCCTTTACAAAAGGGTTGCTTTTTAGGTTTTTCAGTAGGATTCCTCCCACACTATAAGTACAAGCTTTTTTGACTCCTTAGGCACAACGAAATTTTTTCTTTTTTTATTTCAAAGGAGCACCTTAAGGCGGTTTACAAAAGGCAAAAAAACAAAGCATCTATTTAGCTTAAGGAATTTCTAGTTTTATGAATCACAGTACTTCGGGGAACCCCAATGAGTCTTCTTTAGATCTTAATGAGATTAACCTAAGTAAGAATAATCTTCCTCTGATAGCTAAACTTCTTTATGGGTTACCCCTGTTCAAGACCCTTTCTATTTATAATTCTAATCCAACGGGTCTATAAAATAAAAAAGGGTCCGCATATCCAGTACTCTATTTTCACTTTTTTTTGTAATCTTATCCTAACTAAATTGAATTATGCCTCATCTTCTGCTTGTGCACAGGAATTTCCGGCCCTTCACTAAATTACTAAAAGTATCCTTTCGCTCAGAATACTGGTGGGATTTGAGAGACCACATATTTAGTACCAAAAAAAGAATTAGTTATATCTGCCCCTTTTGTATTAGGGGTTTTTGATTTAACTTTACCTCAAGCTTTACAAATAGTGAGTGATAGCCTTTGCAAATTACATGCCCTTTTTCGTATAAACTACTTTTTACTACAGCACTTAATATCAAGAACTTGGGACTTTCATAAGTTTTTAAAGGGTCTCTTTACTTCTTTGGTAGTTAGTCAAGAATAGAATATAGAATGCAATGTGTTTCAGGTAGACCTTCCTTTTATTTCCTTAAACTTGAACCTTATTTAAAGCTTGCAGAGAAAGGAGCCTTGATAGACGAAGCCGCCTTGTTGTGAAAAGGCGCGCCTAATTTTAGGAGAGAGCTGGTCGATATTTCATGATACCCCGTAAGGAACAAAGAGCCCCGTGCTATATAGGTCTACCCTATTGAGTGTAAACCAAATCCTAGTTATTTCTACTCTAGTAAATAATTTAAAGATATATTCCTATCCAAGGACTTAATATTCAACGTTCTTAGATCTTGTAGGTTTTCCCAAAAATGCTGAATATACTTCCGTTGGGTTTTGGATTGCCTTTTTGATAAAAGGATAGATAAAGAAACGAAACCTCTAAAAAGGGGGTCCTACTAACTTATATATACTGCAAAACTTCAATTCAAAAGCATGTTACTAAAATTCGAGTAACTAGCTAAACTTTAACCCAAAAATTTTCTAATGGGTTTGGCCATAACTTTATTTGAAAATTGTAAAGATTCTCCTAAACTAAAATGGACTGCTTTTAACAAAAAGGAGGCCCCGTTATCAGGGACAGAAAGTGAACGAAGTGCATATAATTAATCCGCGCCCTGTTGGAGGACTTCCAAGAAATCTCGGATATACTAACTTTTAGAGCAATAGATTTACCATGTATTTTACTCAATCTCGTTACAAGCCTCTCTCTCTTTTTATAGAACTTATAATGAAACAAACTTCGGTTGGTATGAGAATAGAAAACCCCAGCTCTTTTTTAGGCTTTCTACTCTTTAGCCGCTAAGGGCTCGCCTTAAACAAATATCGGAATCAAATTCACTAGGTATAAAACTTTACCTAGTAAAAACCCAGGGGTGCCAAGAGAACTGCTTCTTAGTTGTAACTAACTTAAAAGCATGTTATAGCGGTTTCCTAGAAAAGGCACTCCCTGAATATTAAAAAACAAAACTGGATCGAGTATGGGATATAACCCAGTTTAAAGCAAAGGTTTACTAATATAAATTTCATTTTTTACAAAAAGGGTTCCCTATAAATAACAGGAATTTAAACAGCTATAAAGTACTTTAAGAGCTCCCCCAGGTAAAAAATCCTTGTATTACAGAATCCTTTCCCGCTTCCTTTCGCAAGTAATAGTAGGGGCCTTTACTTTAATTGCGGCTCATGTATTATTTTGACTTTGACATAAGGGGCTCCGTGTGCTCGGTCTTGAGGATAAAAATCTTATAGTTTTATACTAAAAAAAGAAGGGATATGCCAGGCTGCTAAATTTATATTTATATATATATACTAGGCCCGTGTATCAAAGTTGAAAGCTCCTTATGGATAGATCCCCTCTCTATAGAGCCAGAGTTGAAGAAGGAAGAATTCCTTTAAACTTTATGTGACTTCTTTTCGAAGTGGTGTTTTCGAAAGACCTTGTTAGTTATAAAAAGAAGAGCTAATAATGCTCAATTAAATAAAAAGGATTCCCTTTAGGAGCTCTTACAAGCTCTCGATGCCGGCCTTTCCTTGTAGACTACAGAATTACGAAGCTTCTGCTACAGCATCAGGCTGGTGCCTATAAACTCAAAAAAAGAAACTGACTCCTTTCCGAAAAGGTATCCCGCCCAAACCAACTTTTAAAGTTTAGGGGTTCGCTCAGAAAGAACTTTTTACTAGGAAATCGGGAATTAGTAAGATTTGTTGTAAACTTTTAGTACTTCAGTAAAAAGGAACGCCTTGAATATACGAAATGCACCCTCTTTAGAGTAACTCTTAGCTTAAGAATTCCGGTATATCATATTGGGAACACCAAACAAAATTTATTTACTTTACCAAAAAGTCAGATATTGAAATCAAAAGTAGTTTCCTGGGTAGACTTAGTTATACACTCTGAATTTTTTGGTCAAATCCGCTTGTTGTGAAAGCCTTTCTAAACTTAGGTAAAAGTGCCCGGGGTTCTGCCCTCTTAAGAAAGTTATGCTAGGAATTTGACAGGCCTGTTAGAGAGTTTTCACTCAATTTAGCTATATAAGGATTAAGGATCCTAAACTTTTATTAGTAAGACTGATTGGACAAGGTTTTCTTCTCATGAGTTTTCCTTCATTTAAGAGTCAAGAGTTACAGGGCTGGGTAGAATTCCTTTACAAAGGTTTTTCTAGTTCCAGAACTAAACTTATATTATAAAAGGGCCTAATAAAGAGAAACTGGATAGAACTCTGAAGAATAGGTTTAACGAGGCGATTCAAGCTCTTTTGAAGTAACGCAATGAATAGACTAGGTCCAGTACTTTCAATAGAGGGATATATAACTAATTAGAATTTCCTAACTTGACTTGTAAGAAAAATATAGTAAAGTACTTTCTATTTCATAACATAATAAGAGGCTTATCTGTTAAGGTAGGAAAGCTAGCTTTGAGAAATAATGAGTTTATCCGTCTGAATATCCAGTTTTAAGAGTAATCCATAAATGAAACCTGACCAAATCTAAGTTTTCGCATATTTTTGTATAGGATACTAACACTTATAACTCCATGATTCCCTTTTTTGCAATTTCTTTTTATATTACTATACTTAAGGACTCATTTAATAAAAGCTTTTATTGACTTTATCTAATTACTAAATACCTTAGACCCTTCCTTAATCGGGACAACTACTTAAATCTTACCAACGCATCCTAGCCAAGTATAAGTAGGTCGTCAAATAATAGGATTCTCTAGGTTTTCAAAACTGAAATTACAATCGCATGTCTTTAAAAAGAAGTGAGCTCCTACTATTTTAACAAGAGGTATCGTAAAAAGAACTTTTAAGAGTCTATTTGAAAAGAATTACACTCTTCTATAACTGGTAAGGAAAACTTAATTCTATTAATTCTTTATAGTAGCAGGATTCGAACCCATTGTAAGAACGTATGCCTTAATAAAAATAAAGAGGCTAGATATGCGCTATTTTTCTATTTAAATAAATTTTGAATTCTTATTACCGCGGCTTTCGTCAATAATTTGAGATCCACTTTATCAGGAAAAGAGAACCTTTTAGTTTAAAGTTGTTCTATTTTATAATAATAAAGGAATGCTTCTTATAAAAAAGGTTCAAAGGACTCTTGTTTTGTACTTCTTAAGTTTTTAATAGAATTTTTATTCTTCTTGTATATTCTATATTTTTTTAGGGGCCAATTTCAGGAATTAGTTCTCGGTCTCCCTTCTAGTTAAGTGAGTTTCATACTCATTTAGAAAGGGTTTGGTCTCTTGATTAATGGGAGTTTGCTCTATTAAAAACCTAGCTGTGTTTCTTGTTCAAGGATAATAAACATCTGAAATAAGGCACCCCCTTACTTAGCCCTAATTATACGGGGGAACCCCATTGAAGGTAAGAAATTTTTGTTTCGGAAAAGTCTTTCTATGGATATCAGGGCTCTCCTCTTCTCTTATAGTTATGAGTATTATAAAATAATTGCAAGATATTATGTAAGAGTCTATTTTCTTTATTGCCCTTGTTTAACTCTTACCTGTTTTTTTACGAGCATCCCAGGGCTCCTAGACTATTATTCTGATAACATTGTGGAGTGCTTTTTTGTTATTTATAAATCTCTTAGTGCCTCTACTGATAAGGATGCTACCCACTAGGATTCCCAGATATTATGGGCTTGCCCGAGACTCCTTGGCTTTAAGAAATTCCTTTGAAGCAACCAGTTTTCGACTGAACTTCAGAGAGAAATAGAAAATGTAAAAAAAAAGAGAGTGAGTTAATAATCAGAAAGTACTCTATAAAAAGATTAACAAATATCCCGCGGAATTGGGCATAAGAGTACGTCACAAGTTCAAAAGCTGTTACCTATGGTAAGGAAAAAGCTCGAGAAGTTGTTATCCGCTCTTCTCCTAATTTCTGTCCTATTCCTAGTTCCGTAAAGCCGAATGGTTTAACTCTTAGATTTAGATACGGCGCGCCCACGCTAGACATTTAGGAATATATAGACAGAAAGCGGGCTATTCCTTAGCCATACTTACTTGCCAGAGTCGCTTTTTGCACCCCAGTCTTCGGATCAAAGAGGTTTGCCGATAGGCGGGGTTTGAGACCCGGTTAATTTAGGAGTGCCCTGAACCCCTTTTTTTAAAATACAAGAAATTCGAGTACGGGGTCCCCGTATACCTGTTATAGGTGGCTTCTTTTTAGAGACCAAAGAAAATAACCTAGGTTCGTGTATATATTATTTATAGCTTTTACACTTTCTTTTAACTGCTCTGAATGGCGCCCTAAAAAATTTACCAAGAGCCAAGGATACCTACCGGTGAAGGAGTCCTCCTTTTAGACTTTTTAGAATAGTAATTTCGTCCTTTATCTTCTATGTCTTGTAAGCGAAGGGTTTTTGGTTTAATATTCACGGGGCTAGAGATCCCACTATGCAGGTTTTACTTGATAATTGAATCCCCTTTTTAAGACTCCTACCTATTACCAATAAGGAATCTCAGGAATAAAGAACCCCTTTGTAGTAAATCTATATTAGATGGAGAACTCTAATAGTAAGCGCCTTAAATGAAGAATGAAGGATACACCCCTAAACCCATGAACTCTCTTGGAATTTCTCCTATCTCGCAAAATCTTGAGCGGAATAAAAGGATTTCTGGAAAAAGGCATAGACTACTCTTCAGAACTTTCTCACTCATTTATTAACTGAGCTCCATGGGGCACGAATTCATAACTAAAAACCTTTGAAGTTAAAGGAACTCCATTTTTGTCCTTTTGACGAAACCCAAGAAGAGATTCTCTTACCAAAAAAAACTTGTACAATCTCAAGGCCCACATAATTTACACCACTCCCTTAACCTTAAACGGAAAAAACTTCTCCGCAATAAAACTAATCTTGTTCCTATAAAGTCAAGACTTGAAAATCTCGGAATACCGAAAGCAAGTTTATCCTTTACATACTACAAAAAAGAAGAAATTCCTCTCAAGGGGATCCTTTTTTAAGGGATAGCAGGGGTTCAAATGTCAAAAGAAAATACTTAGCTGTAATTCTAAAAGTGCAGCACACAGCTTCTACTTAAAAAATGATAAAACAAAAAAAGACGATCTAGGACAAGGGATTTCCTATAAACGCTAGCGTTTCAAAAGTACCCCTAATTTTATTAAAGTTTGAACTAACTATAGTCAACGAGAAATAGTTAAGTGTTGTTAAGGAAATCCGCAGTTCTCCCAATATTATAAGCAATCACGAATACTAAAAAAGAGTTATAAAGCTCAAATTGGATCTAAATTAAAAAGTGGAGACTCCTTAAATATGTGGTAAAAGTGGCTACTGGGTTCTGTAGGATAAGGAAAACCCCTCTTTCATTCAGGAGGTTCCTTTAGAATAAAATAGAATAACAAATCTCTTGCCCGAATATTGAAAAAGTGAGCTAAAAAATTTTTTAAATAATAAGGAATCCCTTATATTAGGGCTCTCCTACCTTTTCTTTTCTCCATCTAATTGAATAAATATTAAATACCTTTTTGTTTATCCTGATTAAAGATAGATTTTTATAAGGGTTCCCCTTTACTTTATTAGTAAGGGAATCCTGTATACCAAAAATTCACGATACTAGGACTGCGCGAGACCCCCTTAGACAGGAGAATCCCAATACCCAATATAAGAAGACTTTTAGATCTTATTGCTCTTTCTCTTAAAGATAAAGGTTTCGTATTTAAATGTCAGTGTCTTGACTTAGAATCAATAAAACTCAAATTTCCCGAACTGGTAGTAACAAGATGAACTAAAAAAAGATAAGGTACAAGACGCCGGCTCACAAGATCCCTCACGTAGAAACAAGGTGTTCTGAGTATTTGTAATATTATAAAATAATTTATACGAGCAGCCGGAATCTTAAATAATGCAGACCCCAAAGCAGATCTGAAGCAGTAAAGCCTCCTTGTGGTTTTAGACGTAAAACAGGACTTGTCAACACGAATTTCGTAAGTTCAAATCGTGCCATTACAAAAACCTGTGCATGGTTAATAGCCTATAGAAACTGAAAGACTACAGAACCCAAACGACCTGATAAAAGGAAGCTCTGTGTTGCAATGGTTCCCAGAACCTTAAGATAATTAGGATAGCTGCTCAAATTAGGTTCAGTAAAGGGGTTTGATTAAGCTTATTATGAACTACCTAAGATTTTATAATATAAGGTTCCTCGCCTTTCCTCACTCATGGGGTCGCAAATTACGAGGAGATCTCTGCTTAGTATTTCTTGAAGCCTTCAGGTGACACCCTTAAAATTGTAAATCTAGTACAGCAAAGTAACAAATGGCAATAAGTAGAGAACCTAAAGTATCTGAAGCCTGTAATTACTTGCATTGACAAAGAAAGCTCTAGGTTTTCCTAGCAATCAAGTTTCTTTTTTTATAGGGAATCCTTTTGAGCAGCTTCCGCCGGTAAACTTTCTCCTAGTACTAGTATAAGCTGAAGCTTGATCTGTAATTGTAGATAAGGTAAAGTTAATCGATTTATTGTATAAAAAAGGGTCCCTTTAATTATTAAAAAGTCAAAAATTTAGCTAGGAAGTTTTAAAAGGAAATATATATATATATTGGGGGATAACCTTGGAGCCGCCTTAAATTTCAGGGGAGTCCCTCTAACAAAAGCTTTAGTTCAGACATTTTGTTGCTAGTTTTGGTAAGATAAGAATATTCTAAAGTTTCCCGGTTCTCCTTTAATCATGGGTTAAGGAACGCTAAAGCTAGACTAACATAGCAGGATTCTTGAGTCAAGGTTGGGGCTCCCTTTTAGTATCAACACAATTCAAATCAAAGTCGGGTACCCTGTGCCTAAAGGACTCTAAATCTCTTTAATTAGTGCTACTCTATTTGGCAAGTCCTGAAAAATTATACGGCCTCTTCCGTGACCTAGAACGCTAATACCCGAGGACATACAAATTTCTTTCATCTTAAATTTTTTAGGAAGTTTTTAGTAAAAAAGTACACTAATTTAGACAGAAATATTACAATTATTAGCCAAATTTTATTCTCTTGACTTAGCAACAATGCCTCACTATAGTTGGTAACTTTAGAAATTTTATCATTCTCGCTTATATTGAGCCTTGACTGCCCTTTTTATACCCGCGTATTTTATTCTTGGGGAAACTCTATTTTTTTGTAAGTCAAATCTACAACAAGTTGGTAAGTACCTCACTATTCTTTAAAATCCCCTGCTGGGATTTTTACACTATTGATATTGAAATCCTAGGCGCCTTCGACCTATAGCTTCTATCAAGTTTTTGACCCAAAACTTTGTATTAAGATTAAGTGAAATTCTCTGATTCAGATTCGCGGTTGCTGTAACTTTGGAGAGTCGCGGGTTCCTGGAGGCTGTAAGGGCGCAGACAATTCGGACTATTCTTACTTTTAGCTGTAGGATCCCCCTTTATATTTCTAAAACTGAAAGTAAGAATTTTTTGGATTAACGAGAAGACGCTAGAATAAAATAATTACTAGGGTGACCTAATTAGACAAGCTTCATAAAAATTTTCATTTATTCCCCAGGAGCTTTTTGCCCTTAAATCCGTAAAGGACTTCCGTTTGTAGAGTTAAAGAATCCCCAGTAAACCACCCTGCGCGACGGAAAAAGTGTATAAGATTTTCAGATAAAGAGGGGTACTTGGTTTAATGCGAGCTGATCTTGCCGGCTCTAACCTTTAGTTAAGGAAAAGCTTTTCAATAATACAAAATTATTAACAGATAAAAATCTTGACGCAATCTTCTATATATATTAGGTTACTCTTTAGAATTGGCTATACAGGAATTTGTAACTTGTTAACGCCTTCCATAAAAACTTCCTTATGTGAAGCCTGGCTGTATATTTTATTTAGAACTCGGGGTATTCTTTATCTATTGTTATGCGCGATAACGTCCTCTCTCAAGCGAAGAATCCCGCGGATTGACGTGAAAGGAACGTTTAAAAAGAGTAGGCGCTTCTATACCCGAAAGGGGACTTAGATTGCTGGTTAGCCCGGGTTTTTCTTTGCCTCAAATTTCATCTTAAAAGCGACTTCTATTTTGAATCCCAATTACCAAGTAAGGACTACTTCTTTTTTGAAACTTAAAGAATTTCAGTAACTAGTAGTATTCTTTTTATATTTATAAGGGTTCTTTTTATTTTAAGGGTTTGCTCTATAGTAGGTTTAATCTGGATTTTTTACTAAGAGCCTAGACTAACCCAAGTCTAAAGGATAATTCTTTTTCGGTCATACCCTGTTCAACGCGAGTAGGATCCCTTAATTTAATTACAGAATCAAAGGACTTTTCACAACACAATATTACTTTAGTTTTTTGTCTAAGTGTTAGTTTAGTAATTAGTAAAGAAATTCTAAAAATTTCTTGTAAGCGATACTAATCACTGACAAAATGAGCTCTCTCGTTAGGGCCTAATAAAAAGGGTTTACTAGGGCAAGAAAAATCCTAAGAAAATTCTTATGCAAAGGACCCTTTATATGTAAAAGTTTTCTAACCTAAAAAAGAAAGAATTTATATAAACTTCGAACCTTCCCTAATTTTTTTGTAGTCGTTATTTCACTGTCCTTTTATTATAAGGGGATTTCCCACCCCTCTTCCGTTTCTAGTATAGTTTTGGAGTTCCTGCTTTTTGGATCTGGGTAATCAAAATTATAAAAAAAAAATTCCCTTTATAGAATGTCATAAACAAAGAAAAAATGGAAACACATTAAGCTTTTAGGGTGGGGTTTTTAGTTACTCATTTTAAAAACGTCTGGTTTATGAATTCATTTTGTTGTAATTGCCTTGTAAGAAGCCGGACTTGACTCAATATACTCAAGATAGAGAAATTTCTTAGTTAAGAAAAAGCGAACTTATTATACTGAACTCTAGCGGGTTGCCCTTAGTCTTACTAAAGCTTATTACTTAGTTTTTTTAGAAGAAGGCACTCGTATTATTAGAAACGGCACCGACTTTTTTATACTTTCTGTTATCTTTTTATTTCTAGGACAAAGGAGCTCCCCCTTTTAATAGGTAATATGTATTCCTTTTTTACATTCATTTTGTCTAGTCTTTAGTTTGTTTTTACTTTTAGTAGTTATCCGGACTCTACAAAATCCCGTTAAGTTCAGGGGTTTCCTTGCGCGGGTAACATACATATGGAGTCATCTTGTCTGGGAAACCAAGTCTTTGTACTTATAAATAAGTTCTTGGGCGAGACTTTGCGGGGCTTTTTACTCAATAGGTGCAACTCTTATACAAAAGAGGCTTTGGAAGATTTACGCAAATACAACTAGAACCGCAGACCCCTTATTTAGACAAAGATTTCGTGAGTACGCGGGTCCATGTGAGTATGTAAGCCTTTAATAAGTTCCTCTAAATAAACAGGTAACTGGGTTAAGTCCTTTTTAAGTCCCGGACAGAACGAAGTAGTAACCTTGGGTTTGGAGGTTTGGATTAATCTACCACTTCAAATTGCAGAAAGATGGGGTGTATTATCTATAGCAGTTGAAGAGGCGCCCTTGTGCTAGTAAAAAACTAAGAATTAAAAAAGAAATATTGGGTTACTTATATACAATATAGGAATAAAGAGTAGCAACCTGGCGTGTGAAACTTAGATTAAAGAAACCTAGAAAATAATGAGACTCTAAAATCTCTATCCTATGGGGTTTCTATCCTCTTTAAATGATAAAAAAGAACAGGGAATAAAGAAGAAGAAATACCTTAAGCACCTAAATAAGCAAAAGAATTCCTATAGCTCCTAAAAGAAAGACAAAGAAAAAAGGGCTCACCGCGGTATTAAGAAGAGATTATTCTAAAGAGAGTTAAGAAGTAGATTCTATTTCTGGAGAAAGGCCTAAGAGCTTTGATTCAAGAATTAGGGGAAGATTAAGACTAAAAATGAAGTCAGTAAGCCAATTTTTCCCCTATAAATCCTAAGCCGGGGTTTCCTTTATTTGGATTTAGACGGGTTACCGGATTCTTAAAGCCAGGTTGCTAGGATTTCAATCAAGTAAGTAATTTAAGTTTAAGAAATAAAAGAAGTAAGACTGCAGCAGGAATCTCCCTTAAACAACTAGGACAACCATAATATTAGGATAAACTAAATACAATATATTCTTTTTCTATATTAATTAAGTATAAGAAAGAGGGAGGGGATTGCAGTAATTGCATAGGCAACAAGATAACGGTAAGATAAGGTAATGTAATTAAGAAGAGTCTAGCCACTTTAGCGAAGACATTAAGTAAAAGCTCTCAATCTCTTAAGAAGAAAAGTAAGAAACAAGTCCTGAAGAAAAAGTTTGTTCCTCTGTTTCCGGTATCCTATTTTAGATAATAAAAGGGTAAGGAGCACTTTTTAGAAATTCCTTGGTTTAAGAGGTTTCCCAGTTTCGGAATAAGATCACTCTAAACCCAAATTCGTTTCCGGTAAAGACATAAGATAGAACTCAGGTAGGAGTTGTCTGCTTGTTCTTCCCTACTTCTTGATCTAGTTAACAAGTGAGACCTTATTTAGTTAGGGAAATACCTATTCAGTGCAGGGTATCAAGAGCTTTTGCTAGTAATAACTTTCATTTTAGTATTCTCGAGGTAAGGGGCTTAACAAGTTAAGAAGTTTTCTTTAGCTATTTTGGAATAACATATAAAATGGGATAGCCGAAAGGTTTGCTTTTTAATCAATCGGAACTTATTTTCCAGAACAGTTCTATATAAACAAGGCAAGCTTGTCTTGTTGCAGTTCGTTGTTTTGTGGTTAACGAAGAATACGGGATATAAAAGGAAAGGCTTTTCAGTTTATAAAAGAATGATAGAGCAAGTCTAGGAAATGTACTAGAAATTGTAAAGTCTTTTGGGTCAGAGCGGGGAGGAAAACGTGTTCCTTAAGGGCGCGCAGTCCTAATTAATTCTTGGATATTCCAAGTTTTAGATAGAAATGAAATAGGTATTACAAGATCAAAGTGTTGTTATTTTAGAGAGCCAATCGTAGGTGAGAAAATCGGAAGGTTTTTGAGCTGTATAGTTGTATAAAAAAAGGATACCCTTAAACAAGACATATAATAAATTCATAAAAACTTTTCAATTTTGAAAAGTAAAGGAAATTTTTAATCTGAGGTAATTCTGACTAGTCTAAATGGTAAAGAGAGACTTATTATCTCTTAAATGCACTCATATCAGGGGTGAATAAATTAATAGGATAAGCTTGCTTAAATTAAATAAGGGAGCCTACAAACAAGAGCGGGATCTCTCTCTTAGAATACAAGGAATACAAAGAGGTAAAGCTTTAATAAAGGACCCGTACAAGCAATAAAAATCTTCATTTTATAATCTATATAATATAAAAAAAATCTAAAGTAATAGGAAACCCTTTAGGGTTTTTTCTATTATATACAAAACTTTATGAAGATTAAAACTCAGATCCTAGTTTTAAGCTCAACTTGAAAACACAAGAGCTATTTCGTATTCTATGATAGATAAAGGTTCCTCGACAAAAGGTATAACACAAATGCAATACAATATCAGCCGAAGGTTCAAATGGGCTAGCCTCTCTTAGGTATGGGGGATTAAGAAAGATCATGACTAACTTTGTAGCATTTACTACTGGGAGTTCCTTTTTGAAGCTGTTCGGGAGTTTTGTTAAGCCTTCTTTTCCCTTTTTGAAAGGCTTTACCTCTAGTTTTGTACGACTTCACAAGGAGCTCTAGTAAAGGAGGAGGAATCCTAAAATAAGTAGTTTTATATTCTTATTGGGATCTGTTAAGATATTCTATGCAATAAAGTTACCAGGAATTTGTTTACTTATTCGAGCCTCCTGTATTTGACTTATAGCATTTAAAATGACTATTAGTAAACACAAATACCTTTACTAGTTTATGTTACCAGTCGGTTTAGTGAGAACCCTTTTAAGTATAAGCTAATCCCGTTATGAAAGAACTTATAAAATCCCAAAAATCTAACTAAACGAGAATAGACTCTGCTTCTATACTAACTCTTATACTTAGGTTCAAATTTTGCATTTAATCCGTAAGTATAGCACACCCAATTATAATGTAAAACTGTTGATAAGAGAAGTTGAGAAAACCTTTCCATGGCCAAAATAGGAAGTCGATATAAAAAGGAAGTCTCAAATATACTATAAACTGCTCACTCCTTCTAGTCCGTCCTTTATATAGAATATCTCGTAATTAGAAAGTGGTTTCCCTCAGTGCTCAAAAAGGGTGGTGGGTTTTGCAAGCAAGTTAGTAGGTTTCCTCGCGATCTTTCTTTTTCTTTTTAGTAGTAAGTAGACCAAGAAAAGCTTGTCTGATAGAATGATGAAGTACAGAGAATCCATCTTTTCCGAGCAGTGGTAGATTGACGGGGTGGTTTAGGAAACTAAGCCCTATAAGTGTGGTGTGGGGAAGTCCTTTCCCGTATGGTTCCTTAACTTAATATGTGTCCTTTTATCAATAAAGAAGCGCTTTAGAAAGATGGATATTTTGTTAGTAATGCAGAGACTAGGGCAAGACTTGATAAAATATCGAGTATCGTGATACATAGTTTCTTGTTGCTAAAATCTCATGCTAGCTGTGATTAAACTATTCAGAAAAATTTCTTACCTAAGGTCAACTCTTAAATGATAAACCTAGCCTATTTGAACCCTCGGTTTTTGCTTTTGATAAGTCATTCATTGTTCTAGTTTCAATCTAAGTTCATTAGTTATTTAGTAGTAAAGCCTAGGATACATAAATGTCAATCTCTTTCTCTAACTAGGACTACCATGACTAAAAGTTTCTGGAGAATACTATATTAATGAGAAGTAATACGCTACTATTAAGTATAAAACGGAAATTCTAGAAACTCCGGCCATTCCTATTATTATCCTAAGGAATTAAAGCCCGCGCAGCATATAGGGTTTAACTTAATCGCGGAAACATCACAAGATAGATCCACTCTTCTTATTAAAAACTAAGAGCAATACACCCCGGAATCACGGGGATTCCCCTTTTAAGAATAAGTCGGCGGACATAAATAAGTTTAGGCTTAACCTGATTATATGTATCAATTCCTTGTCAAGGACATACTTCTTAGATACACAAAGTATTTAATTCTTGTTGTGGTTTCTTCGATGGATTTTTCTTTAATAAAGTTTCCGAGGCAAGACAACGCGATAAAATGAAAAAGGGGTGTATAGGAGAAAGCTCTACTAAATTGTTAAGACAATTGGACTTTTTTAGGATATCCTTTTTGTACGAGGACTGGCTCAAGTTTAGTTAAAGATATATCGGATAAAAACTATATTATGTAATAAGTTAAGTAAGGAATTCCTTATATTGAAAAGAGGCAAGCTTTCGGCTAGAGAAAAAGAGGAACCTATAACCCTTACTAAGTACAAGTTACAAATTAGGGGTTACTAGTCAGACGAAAAGTTAGGTATAATTCTCGGAAATTTTGGGTTTTATTGATACAATTTGTGAGGGATCTCCTTTCAAAAAGCATTCAAAGCTAGCCTACCTTTTCTAGCTTTTTGTTATATTCTAGACAAGGAATTCTTAAGGATTAAAAGAATATTCCGCTATTAAAGCAAGTCTGTAATAATTAATATTCTAGTCTAGAGGACAAAAGGACGTTTCGAAAAAAGGGGGGTACCCCGATTTTATTCCGTAAGAATATAGTTTACTAGTTAATTAAGCTTTTTAGGGGGTTTTCCAGTTAGTAGTAACTAGAGACCTAAAAATATATAATGAATAATTAGTTTGTTAGCTTAGATAGGACGTAGGGGTTTTGCTCAGATTCACTTCTATTAATTGAATATTGTAAATCCTTTCTTATCATTCAAGGTTCTTACTAGGAAGTTAGCTATTCGTGGATATGGCAGCTAATCACTTTTTATACTTTAAGCTTCGGCAGTCTTAGATAGCAGATCAAGTATGAATCTAGTTTTCTGTTTTGACTAAAGTTGCAGAAGTATCCGATTAAACCCAATAAACCCATTTAAAATTTCTTGTTTATGTGCTGTACCACATCACTAGAATGCGTAAAGCTCTAGCAAAAAGTATCCCCAAAGTAGTCACTATCCTTCGGACTGGGGTTAGAGTGAGAGCAGTACCCCCTAAGTATAAACTCAAAGTACTAAAAAAGCTTTACAGTAATACTTAGAATGGAGTTATTAGAAGCTCCTATTCCTATATAGGAGTTGTTATCAAAAGGATCCCACTAGCGTTTTTTTATTTCTTTTAGAACAGTACCGAGTGCTAGGAGCATACTCCTGATTAGCGGGGAACCATAGCCAAGCGGTAAAGCATGAGTCTGCAAAACTTATAAACGTCGGTTCGAATCCGACTGGTTCCTAATATCTCAGGTCTCTCTTTTTATCTTGTTTTATATCCGAGTACCCCTTTCTATAAGGGTAAGTGTTGTACCTGACTGTAGCGTAGCGAAGAATGCAAGATAGTATATTAGATATAACAGGAATCCCTTAGAGCCTCTACTTCATATTATTATTTTCTTTTACCTCTCTTTCTTGATGTAAACCTTAGAAACATTAGTAAAGCAAGCGTTTAGAGTAGCCCCGCGGGTTAACGCAGATTCCGAAAATAGACCTGTGTATACTATGAATTTAAGTACACTCACAAATTGGTGGACCTGTTACTAAGATAACAAGTTGGATTGGGTGAGTTGGCCCGGAACCCTTGAAATTTTATAATCTTTTTCCACCCTATACTTTTGATTAAAATTTTGGATGGATAACTTACAAGAAATTGCAAGAAGATAAAACACCCCTTCTGTTTGTTTTGTCAGCCGTAACAATTCCTTGGTTGTTAGCCAGTGAATAACACATAGGAAAATTGCTCAAAATCGGATCCTGATCCATTTTCACTGAAACTAAGTCCGTTTGAAAGTCGGAATTTGGGGGCTAGTCATTTTATAGTGTTAGTCGCGCTTTTCATGCTGTGAGAAAGGGGTTTTCGTTTTTAAGGAATGAGATACTTTTAGTTTATTTAGTGCTTGCTTTTACTTTTGGACTAGGCCAGGATAGAAATTAATAATAACGAGAGCTCTCTAATGCTGCTTAATGCGTTACCCGAAACTTGTATTCGAGGAGCGGAGTTTTTAACAGAGTAAACTTTATATCTAAAGTCTTGTAGCCGAAATTCTTATATAGTATATAAGTATATGGAAGCTTCTTTTCAGTTCACGAAAGGTAAATAAAGTACTTAAGAGGGCCCTCGTAAGGGTTACTCATAAATTTCCTAAAACCTCCATTTGTACAAGCGAGTTATAGTTTAGATACTATATTTAAGGTTGACGTAAGGCATAAAGATTAAGAAACTGAACTGATTTCATTCCTTTCCCATTTCAACCTGTGGTAATTAAACTCTTGCTTCTTTATTACTTACAAGAAAAAGATTCCAGAGGTATACTTTCATTAAATTTCACAGGGTATGTATAGTTATTTCCTGCAGTTATTAATTGCATGTCAGGGGCAAAGCCGCGGCTTTCAATGGCTAGCTTTTTTATATTGTAGTATATTCGTAAGAGAGTTCTACTACAAAATCCGAAAAACTGAAGGACTCAAGCAAGAATTTTCTTAATTGGAATCCTATATGTATGACAGAAGCTCGCTAATTCCGAACACAAAAATAAAGGATACCTTATGCTTAGTTTTATAGTATCATTGCTTGAAATTAACAAAATACCAAAAGCAGAGTAGGTTCTAGAAGAAATTCAAATAAAGGTCCTCTTCTACTGCCTATATCCGAGTAACCCGTAAAAAGACCTCCCAGTCGCGCCCAAATATAAACAAATCAAGGAAGATGGATACCTTTTAAAGCGCGTTTCGTTGTAGTGCAAAACAGCATTCCTAGTTACAGGGACACTTTATAATATTAAATAAGTTCTTATGGGGTTTTTGGAACTCCCGCATTACACAGCGTCGTCTATAAGATATAAGAAAGATAAGAAAGCAAAGGATTGGTAGATTTATAACACTCTACTAGGAAGACTTTAATCAAATGATACGCTAAGGGAACTTATGCTATGGCAAGCGCTTGACAACCACTTTAGTCAGATTTGATGGAAATTCCCTGAATTACTTACAACTCTAGAATAGAAGGCCTATAGAAAAACTAGATAAATTAACGAAGGAAAGCCTTTTTGTGCCAATAAACGGAGCAAGTCGCTACAAGTTCAACTTAAATATTAGGGTTAATCGCAAGCATAAATACCCATTCTTTATTTATTGTGAAAAGCTAACTTCCTTCTCGTTATACAAAGGGTGTCACTTTCTTATTCACTTTAAACCTTCGGTATATATATAAAGAAACTTCCAATCTCTCATTATGTATTATAATTTGCAAAATAAAAGAAAAATTCAGTAATTGTTTGTAGAAAGATAGAGTTGCTTAACCCGGAATAAGTGACATAAGATAAGAGTTTAAAAGGAATCCCGGTGTATATTAAAAAAAAGCTGACGTACCAGTAATTGAACTCAGTGTAGGTATCTCTTTTCGTCTTGAGTGTCAACAAAGGGACTTAACAAACTAAGCAGCTATACCCTTTTTGTATTGGTTCTTTATAAATTGATCTCCTGTGTACAAAAACTTTTTAGGTTTCTCTTAATTATAATAAGACCCTCATTAATGGGATTTTCATTTTGAATTTCAGCTTATTGGGACTTTTTGCTTTTTGAATTCCTTACTAGGTACGCCCTAAATATAAGGGAATTTGGGAGCGCCTAAATGGGGTGAAAGCCTTTACGCAAATGTTGAGTGAAATTTTGTTCTAGCAAAAAGTGAGTCTTGTAACTAAAGTTTCTCCTATATTCTTACCCGGAAGTCTATCTTATAAGATATAATAGGAAGGGATTTTTCTACGAACGGGCCCGCGTATCCAGGGTTGAGAATTAAGAGTAAACTCTAGAATATAGGGGTTTTAAAATAGGATAAAAAACGAGTCTTTCTTCTTGGCAAAACCTATCAAAAATGTAAATACATAATAAAAGTAATCCTGACGGGGCTTCTACTTCTTTTCGATAAATGGGATAAAATAAGAAATTGCATTTGATGGAAACACGTACTTCTGTCCTTAATTCTACATTTAAGTAGTCCTTGTTTTGTTGAAATTAAAGTTACTAATGTATAAGCGGTTAGGGAACAAGAATTGTATGGGAAAGTCCCTTTCCAGGAGCTGATGATGAAGCTTTTTATCATAGCGCCTCGTTATAACGATTTCCTTTTCTTAGTTGATGCTTAAGGGAGCCCCTTTTTCTAATTTTATTAGACTTCAAAAATACAGCTTTGTTTCTTGTTATCACATTTGAATTCTGCTACAGTCTTTGCGAGAGTCTCCAGTGTAACGAGGATATTCCAAAAACCTTAACTGGGCCTTTTCATTATAGGTACTTGACTAACCTTACTTTATTTCCTCTTACTGGGTAATTAGGCCTGGGCATCAAAAAGAAAAGCTTTATCTGAATTCTGAATCCTTTTTCTATTTTAAGCAAAACCCCTTTCTGATCTGACGAGGTTTAGAAATTAACAAGAAAGTTGTCGTATATAGAAGAAAGGAGTACAAAATCTTACTAATCAGCACAAAGAGATACCAAGATGACTGAGATCCGTTGGAAGTAAGGCTATGGGATGCCCCTAATTAAGTATGACACTCCGCAATTTTTTGTAGGAATTGAATTATACTAAAGACTCACTTGTAAAAGGGGGTCCCTAGTATCTCGTGAAAGTCTTTATTATATCCCGTAGAATTTAATAAAACAAAGCCAGTATCCACATTGAATAAACCCATATCTGTAAATGGTAGCTAACTTGGGTCCCTTCCCTTAAGGGATCCCCAAGGCTTAACTAAAAGAAGTACTTTAAAACGGGGGCCTTGGCTAGTAAGTATACACTTTTTGAAATAATTTCTCTTTTAAAATATCACGAGGATTCCCCACTGCAAAGAAAAGTTCAAGGACTTTCTTTTATTTTATTAGTTAAGCAGTAAGAAGCAATCCGACGCTAAATAAAGAGTAATTAAACGGTAGAAATTCTCTAAATAGCATAAAACACTTCGCGTGTAGTTTGAATTACATAGTCTCTAATCAGGCATTTCCTGCTGAGATGGAGCACCCTTTTTAGTTAAATTTCCGATATAAACAGCCAAAAGCATAGTTGGATTTTCACCACCCATAAGCTTATAAATTACTGAATCTTTAAGGGCGGCTTTATATAGGAATAGGGAACTTTTTAAATAAATAAGTATATGCCCTAGAGATTTCTTATTGTATAAGTTAAATTGCAAAAATCAAAGTGCAACAATAGTAGTGACAAGATGAATATTCGTTCGTATACTACTTTCTTTGTCAACTATGTTAAGTTTTATATGGCTTCTGAAGGTTACGCCCCTTCTTTGCTTCGTTAAGACACAGATTCTTGGAATGTCCGAGATAAAAAGAAATCTTGAATAAAAGCTTGTAAAATGTTACGGGGCTCCTTATCATTCTAAACAAGTAGGGAGTTTATTAACTAAGACTTCTGAAGGTAATGGGTTTCCTACAAAGAGAAGTCCGTAGAGTCAGTATATGTATAGCAGTTTGTTTACGGTAAAAGGGCTTTAGTATGCAGAACTGAGGGGTAAGTTGTTTTCTTAGTATTGTGTTACCGAGTGCTCCCTTCTTGCTTGAGGAAAAAGACTCTACCTTAAGAATTTCTACTTTAAATTCGTAATACTGCCTAAGGTTTACTACCTATAAAGTAAGTTGAAAACTTGATCAAAGGGTAAGATTTTCCTATATATATACTGCAAAGCTCAAACCGGAGCTTTACTTTATTCCTCTCTAAAATCTTCATTTTGTAAAACTTCCTAGACTTACTGTCTCCCTATTACTTTTATAAGACTAAAAACCTTTAACCAGGAAACAGAGCTCTTAAAGAGTTTACCTTAGGTTAATAGGAAAGAAAGGTACTATCCTCTTAGATAGTATAGTGAATGAATACCTTATAACCACATCGGCTTCTTGTTTGTTACTCTTAGTTGAAGTACTGAATTCCAGAAACCTTCTATCCATACCTTGTTTCTTATGTCTACAACTGCTTTCTTAGTCTTACGAGTTGTTATTATACCTGCGCCCTAAATCCTAGAAAGATCCTAGCTTTTATTCTTTGTCCAAAAAAAGACATATATAATAGAAATCCCTGGCAGGGTCAGCTTAGATTTTGTAAAACCAGAATAACCTAGACTATTTAATTAATATTCTTTATAATATAAGAACTTTTAAGATATGGATATACTTGGATATTATAGATCTCTCATATACGGCTTCAATTTACAAAACGTTAATGCTGCTAGGGGTACCCCCCTTTATAAAAACAAGTAGGATAGTATTATGAATATGTATAGATCCTTTATAATATAACCCCAACTTCTGACCTAGACTTGTTGACTTTGACTTATATTTACTTGTCTTGTTTATTGTTTATTAGTAGTTAGTTACTTTAATTGTCTTAGTTGTTTAAGGGATATTCCTCTTACCTCTGTTTACAGGGTTTCCTTCGGATAAATAATAAGGATTTTAAGGAATTGTTAGTAGTATAGCTTGAATTTCGAAAGTGGAGTGAAAGCCCTGTTTTCTATTAGTCTTAATAGTGTTACGGGATTTTTAGAAACCTTTCTTTTTTAATCACTTATATAGAAATAGATTCGAATCATCCTAAATACTCTCTGTATACTTTGCTGTGTAGATAGTTAAGGATTAGTTCTGTATTACTCAACTCATTATAGTAAAGTGAACAGTTATCTTCAAGTATTTAAAGTAGTTAAACAGGAGTTCCGACATGCAAGGGTTCGAATCGGCTCATTACCGGGCCTTTCAGGGAGAACCGCTGAGAAGCTGGTTTGTTAACTCTCCTTTGGATTGTTGCTATTTCGTATTAACTTTTGAATGCTTATAGTAAATCACTTAAATAGAAAGGAATCCCTTTTAATATCTAGCCAAGTCTCTCTTATCTGTACGAATGCCTTCTAATAGAAGAAAGTAAGAAAGCCAAGTTAACTGATTGAGGGCACTTGCACTTTTCCTATTCATTTCCCACTCCCTCTCTTTTACCTTGTTGAGACACTCCAGTTTTTACAGGTTTTCTCTTTCATAAAACTTCCCGTTTCGCTTTGATTCAAGTTTTTCTTTTCTTGTTCCAGGGGTTGGTCTTACCCGTCAATTGTTTTGGGACGACGAGACGCAGTTAGGTAACTGGCAGAGAACAGGAGGAATGCCCCCTTTTTAATACTTACCTAAAGTACTCTATTATTACTACCTACTAACAAATAGGATATAATTAAGAGTAAGACTCTACTCCCTATACTAAATAAAAAATACGGAAAAGGATACATACTTAGTATAGGTTTTACAAGCTAAAAAAGGAGGGTTCTTAACAAACAGAAAGAGTACTAAACTAAAGGAAGAAAGGTATTAAGCAAGCAAGTCAAACTTCTCTTTTTTGAGGGGTAATCCAAATCTAGGAGTCTTTTTTAGGGTTTAGATAGGGGAGTCTAGTAGTTACTCTCATCTATTTCTGTGAGGTCTTATAAAATGGAAGTAAACAGGTAATGTAATTAAGGTTCCATAGTCTTAAACTTTCCTTATCATGCTAGTCTTAGCTAAAATCTGTATACCTGAACTCTATATCTTTCCCCCTTTTTAAAGCTGTAACCTTCTTCTGTAGCTTACTTATCTGCGATACCTTTCTCTAGAGCTAAAACCTTACTTGGACTCTTATCCTCTATCTTCTAAGTCTTTGTTAACTAGATTCGAGAACTTGCAGGCACCAAAGTCTAAGATAAGGGTCCATTAAATACCAATTAAACCCTCTTTTCAAGCCCAGTTCTAGCTTCATTTTGCAATCTCCGCATAAGATGAAGTTCCATCTCAATAGAATACTGCACAAATTAATCTAATCCTGAGCTAGGAAATTTTAATTACAAGTTTGACTAATTAAGTTTATAAGTCACAAGGAAATAGAAGGGCCGAAGGAAAGGCCAGCTTCTTCAGTTCCGGATCTATAAGAAATTGGGGATATAGTTAAGCGGGGATTCTGCTTTTGGCGTAACTCACTTAATTATGTTACAAACGAAAGAAAGATAAGGCATTTTAGAAAAAGCTTTTAGAAATGTATAAGCCCATAAAAGCAGTATAGGTATCGAAGATAAAGACTAGAAGTCAGGGCTTTCAAGAGAATTCCTTTTTGAAGAAAGTAAAGAAGGAAGTAGGTTATAGCTCTAAAGTGAAGAGGGTGCTGATACAGAGTGCGGGTTATTAAGATACAAGCTGTGAAGAGTGGGAGTTTGACAGGTTAGAGAGTTTTGTACTTTTGTTTCTCCGGAGAAGTGAAAGCTCTTCTTGTTGGTGTTGTTTCTCAGATTTCCGTTTAGTCTTTTTGGGGAATTATTTTAATTAATTGTAAAAGAGTCCAAGAAGTTTCTCTAGAATCACAAGGAATTTTCAGGCAAGGCTTGGGAGCGTGGATTTCTTCTATCAATCATACATAAGTGATTTCCATTTACGCTTTAACATATAAATATGCCATTTGAACTCGTGGGTTCCTGTTTTTCTTCCTTTCGGTTTAACGTGAAAAAGTAGACCACTAAAGTTGTTAGACAACTTCTGAGACTTTCACTTTTTTACCTATAGATTTAAGTGACAGATAAGGGCTTACTTTATCTAAGTGATTAGTGATTTATGTCCGACTTTCAAACAAAGAAGATAAGAACAAAAAAGAAAGTTAATAAAGCGAGTCGTTCTTCATGAGTGAGAGCTTTTTCTAAAGTGAGCCATAACTTGAGATTTCTATACAGGATTTACCAAGTCCTATAGAGGAGAATGCAGTCAAATTGCAGGGCTCTAAAAGGTTTCTATTATATAAAGTCAAATCAGTATAAAATCTTAGTTCCCTTTAAACAATTTAGGAGATGCCCGCTTTTTGAGATTAGAGGGGTTTCGTATTCATGTCAAGGGAAGTCCAGGAACTCTAGCTTGCTTTTTCCTAAGTTCTGGGTTTTTAACTAACAGAGCTATAAAAAAAAGCTTTGTCCGCTTAGTTCGTACTTATTAATCCCAAAAGTGAGGAATTTCTAAATAAGAGTTAACCCTTGCTTTTATTACTTGACTGTATTCAACTCTTCTGGACGGGGTCCTAAACATTACTATATTCACGAAGCCCGCTCAAGCGTATCCTTGTAGAGTGTGCAACTTTTGCCTTAACAAGCGAACTAGGATTCCTTAAAAACAGAGGAGATCTAATACAAAAAATCTAGAATCAGCATGCCTGATAAGGAAAAGATCCCAAGATCTTGAAAAGCTAATCGCGTGTTCTCAGCATAAGAGCTTCCTTCAACCCAGGAAACACAAGTAGGCGCAATCACTAGAAAATTTTATACAGGACTAACCTAGAACATAAAAAAGGTGATAAAGAATTCCCTAAAAGGTAAGACTTTTAGAATAACCTGCTTTGAAAAGCGAATTCAGGTAAATCCAGGAGTACTTAAATGTCGATTTCTAAAGCAGCGAGAAAACTCTTCAAAACCTATATTTATCCCGTGATAATAGCACGCCTTCCTCAATTGCAAGGTAACAAACAACAAAAAGAGAATTCCGAACGTAGAGGAACCCGGATTTCTAGGGTAACTTTCGATTACTGAAAAGGTTTGAATTCACAGAGGGATTTTATACAAAAATTCTTTCTTTGCTTTATACACTCCCAACTACCATAGCAGTAAAAGTATGCGTATTCTCTTTTAAGAAAATCTTATGTATATGTCAAACGTCTAAAGAGACTTTTCAAAGACCCCTTATTATGGGTAAGTTATTAGCTTATAAACACTCCTTTATATATTCTAAGTGCTACTTTTCTCGGAAGTACTCGCATATGTAGATTACAGAACCCTGGGTTTATCAACAACTCCGAGTCCTCGTAGTAGGTACGAGATTCCTCCTTTTAATTCACTTTTTTTATTTTACTCTATCATTCCTTTCAAATGGACCTTGTTATTTAGGTATGGATATGCAATGGATTCCTCTAAACATTTACAAGAAACTACTACAAAGTTTTTCGGAACTGCGTCTAGTTGAGATCTACTAGGCACTCATGTTTTAGCAAAAGTTAAATAAAGAAAAATCAAAGTCTTGATCCTATTTTTATAATAGGAGCTTTCCGCAGTGGTTTCAAAATTGTAGGGGTTATCATTACAGGGTATAGGTTGGGTGTATAAAAAAGACTCTAGAGAAAGTAATATGCTTTTTAGTATATAGGTACAGCGAAAAGGGTACCTTTAATAAGGGGTTTCCCCGGTTATCTTGTTACTTTCATAGGGCAATAAGATTCAAAAACCAGCCACTGTAAAGAAGTTTTTGAGCTAGGTATTGTATCAAGGAGTCTCACTTATTGATAAATCCGAGTCGAGGAATATATATATTCGCTTTTTCACGAGCGATCCCACCCCATATTTCCTGAATATATGTAGAGTAGAGGGTTAATCCATAATTAGAATTAGAAAAGTAGTGGAGTTTTAGTGATTTCGAATCTATAAACCCTAAGGAATCCGCTTTACCACTTCAATTGCTATAGTTTAAGGGGCTACCCCTATTATTAAAGTAAACCCTGCTCATAAGTTTCCTCTACGATGAAAAAGTCAAGGCAACGTAAGTACATCTAACATAAGAGCTCTCCTGTGTTTTTGAAATAGAGAGGTAAGATTCTAGTTTTGAAGAGTTGAAGTTAAATAAAAGCAGGCTTGTCTATTGTTGTACAAGGCTTTAACCTTTTTTCATCCGGCATCTACTATGAGATAAAATTTCGACTTGTATGTCATCGGGCACCGACTTCGGAATAAAAAGGAAGATTTTTTGTATTATAGGAAAGCGCATGCTTTTTCTCGGATCCACTTAGTCGATATTATAGAATTTGCTTTATTACAGATAATCTTAGGTAATCCCCTATCTTATTTTGATTCATTTAGTCTAGTTGAGTATAAGGATTTTTTTATTGACACTTACTTCAAGCAAGGCTTCATCTTAGTATTAGAAAGTCTAAATTTCAAGTCCTGTTAAGGGCCTCTCGAGTGATTTAGTTTTATTAGAAGACTTAGAGATAGTTTAGCTTGCAGGGATTCTGGAGTTTCAATTTCATAGAGTTCTAAGACTTTTGTTACGACCTGCCGGGTATCCTTTTGATCCTTAAAGCTTAGTCTTTTTCAATATATCCGAGTAGATTTTCCAAAGTCTTTTTTTTAGTAGAACCTTAAACCGAAACACTTAATCGATCATATTATGTCAACAAAAATGATTTTAATACAATTTTGCCCCTCTCTAGTTCCACTTCGTACAGAACTTGTCCGCCTGGACGTACGTGTTCTTTTAAAAAGGAAATGAGTCATTCTGATCAATAAGAATCCGATACTTGAATTTCGATGAGATTTTATAGTCTAACTAATTTTATGCATTTAGTTTCAAATATTGGTACTAAAAAGTGTATATAGAATTGGAAGATCTTGCCTTTTATAACTACAACAAGATCCTTTTGTCTGAGCATTATAGTTCTTTTTCTCTAATCCCTCGGCCCTGGCTCAAGGACTTACGTTACCCACGCAATCTTGATCATAAAGCGCTTCTGGAGCGGACGCCCTTTTATAAAAGATCCTGATCTTTGTCGAAAACTAATCCGAAATACAAGCTACACCCTGAGATCCTGAAAATAACAACTGGTTTAGTCTCAAAAACTTAAACAATTAAACGAATAGACGAAAGTAAGCCCAGAACATCCTGTGAAAAGAAAGATAGAGTGGTATACTGAATTAAATTAGTAAAACCTAAGCCTAGTGCTCCCAAGGAAAGGTCCCACTATTTACTCGAGATAGACTTCCTCTTGATACAACAACTGAAGACTAAGAAATATCTA
This sequence comes from Pelargonium tetragonum, assembly GCA_036897445.1. Classification (NCBI taxonomy): domain Eukaryota; kingdom Viridiplantae; phylum Streptophyta; class Magnoliopsida; order Geraniales; family Geraniaceae; genus Pelargonium; species Pelargonium tetragonum. The sequence continues at coordinate 146,898 of JAYMTL010000002.1, forward strand.
TATGTTAACTTTATAAACAGGGGATTTTCTATCGATTGATATTTACACCTTGCTCTTGAATTTTAATCCGTGACTAGGAATTCCTATTATTAAATAATTTCGAATTACTAAGGCTAAGAAGTAAAGAGCTTGTCTTGTATATACGTACGACTTAAAGGTATAAGCACTTAATATATAACTCTCTACTTTTTAGGCGTTACACAGGGTATTCCTGATTACTGACCAAGTGGAAGTGGTGGTAAAGCGTCCCATCAATCATAAAATGTCATAGGTTCAAATCTTGAGACATTAACAAGATGAACAAAGTTTACCCTAAGAATCTCTACTCTATCTTACAAGCCAAGGCCAGCACTTTTTCAGGAGGCCGCTCTTTCTTAAAGTCTTTGCTTTGTAACCGGAATTCTATTCTCGAGTCTTTATAATGGATCTCCTTTTAGACTATGGCTTTGAAAGAGAACCCAGTAATCAAAAATGCAGGAGGGCCTAAGAACTCTATTTCCTGTTATGCCATATTTAGTTAGTAGCTCTTACGAGCTACCTTATATTTGTGTGAATATTAGTAAAACCCCCAAGACTTTTAGTATGCCTCTGAGAGCCCTGTTGCTTTGTGTAGGATTCCTTTTAGTAGAGATCCTAAAAATATACAAAATAGAGCGTCTAGAAGCTTTGCTTTTCATGTCCCCTAGTTTTCTTTAACCTGCCATAAAAGTACTCAAAAAGGTGCTTTCCAAGGTATAATGTTATCCTCCTTTTAAAAGTTTTCGCTAATTTAGTATCCCCTTTGAGAACTACTCTGAGCTTTTGTCATATATCAGGCGCTTTTCGTTAAAAAAAGGGAATTCCTAATACAAGAGGGCTCCCATTTACAATTTTGTTCTACCGAGAATTTACAGCGCACTGTGAAAGGAACTTTTCAGAAGATTTAACTCTGAGTTTAGATCTGTAAATTCCGGGCCTGTTATACCTAACCTGGAAATAGGTATTTCTTAAACCTTAATATTCCCAAGATAATCATGCCTTAAAGCAGCGCATTAAAGTATCCCCAACTCCTTCAATGTCGGCAAAGGCCACAGTTATAGTTAATGACGGGTCCCCTATAGCCAAACTTTACAAGAAAGTCCAATCCTTTTTAAAAATATATTACCAAAAAGCCCCAAAAAGAGTCTTTTATCAGGAGAATTTTATCTTTTTTATCTTAGAATTAATTCCCATCTTTATTTTATAAAGAATTAGTAAGACTTTTTGTATTCGTAGCCGATGCTTATTTACCCGCGGAACCTTTTTGGAATTTTTTAGAAAAGAGGCTAAATCGCTCCAGACCCTTAGTTGGAATTTACCTATTGGATACCGGGTGTATTGACTGAGAAAGTTAAAAGGGGTGTGCAAATGAGCCCGTTTCGGCTCAGTTTTCGCTTATGTACTTTTAAGGTTTGATGCGCATCTAGCTTAGTTAAGGGAGATCCCTTTAAGATATATCTCTTGTTTTCTATATTACAAATAAAGTAGCTACTCTAATCAAGGAGAGATTAAATGCAGGATTCCCCGTTTTTCCATAGTATGTATGGAAGATTTAGCTCTTTTTATGTACCCTCGGCAGACCCCTTTTTTAAAAAGAAGTGCAGTCCTTCAAAGGTCTCGTTTTTCATCACAGCTATTTTTATTAGAGAACCATAGGAAACCCAAGTATAGGGTATCGGAGTAAAGGAAGCGCCTATGATTTAACCAGAGGGTTCTTGGACTTCTAATATCATTTCTTTATTTGGGCCGAGCAGAACTGCAAAGTCTTGTTTAAAAAGGAGGGGCAATCTTCTCCGTCGCGGGGATGCTTTAGATTTATAGAAGTTAATTCATATTTTGGAGAGTCTCAAGTAGTACAAATGAATGCTTCTAAGTTTCTATTTCCTGTTGAAGTCCTTCCTAGCTTACCACATATCCATTACAAGTGGACTCTCTTTCGTAGTTAGTTCTTAATAAGTTATAATAAAAAGGAAATTGTATACACAGCTTTTGCTCAAGGGGCGTGCCGAAGCTCCTTAGTTAGAAATATAGCCTCTAATTTGACATTTTTAGGATTCTCGTACAAAAAGACTTGAGGAGTCCGCCACAATTCTAGAAATGTTATAGGCAAAACTTTTGGCATATATGAAACAACTAAGGATTGACTAATCGAAATGTATACCGATTCCTCTGGGCCCAGGATAAATCTGAAATGACTCGAGTTCTATACTTAAAAGAAATTCTTTCGTTCTGTTTGGTAAACTCCTCCTTGTGCGATAGGCTTTTTGGGCTATTGGGGATCCTAATTCTATCTTTCTAAGTATCAAAGCAAGGGTCCTGCGGAATAGAAAAAGACCGGGGTTTTTGATTGACCATAGAAATTTCTAATGAAATGAGAACCGACGAGAAAGAATCCTAGCAAGTGAGAGAAGAGTTGTTAAGTGAGGAACTTCCGTCAACTAAAGAGAAAAGGTAGCCATCCATTCTTTGCTTTGGTTAAAGATGTTTAGAGAACATAAAGAACTGGAGTTAAAGTAAGTTTCCAGGTCCGGTAAAGAAGTAGAGTTAAGTCTGTTGTTCTTGTTCCCCCCTGCCAGGAGTCCCTAACTCAATTAATTATAAGAATTATAAGGAAACAAATCTAAGAAAATTCTATTTCTTCTAAATCTAAAGGAATATAAAGACTAAACGGTTAGCTATCCATGTAGGGCCCAAGCTTCAGTTTCCAAGTTAAGGTAAGTGAAGTCTATAAGTGGAAATGAAGATAGCTGCTGGCTAGGTTTTTAGAATTAAGAGCTGGTTTCAAAGAGGGGTAGGAGGGTTTTTCAGTATCGGATATTCCCCCTCAGGCACTATCTGATCAGGAAGATAATCACTCCTAACCTTCCTAGAACTCCCTTCTTTACTTTACGAACTAGGAAACATAGCTATCTAAAAGAAAGATTGCCTCTACTTTTTTTGCTAAATCACTAACCCCTTAAATTGCTTGTTTATAAGATCCGCAGCCGAATCTCTTTTTTACAAAATACCTTGTACCTCGTAATTTCTTAACTGGATCAAGAAAGAATACATTACTAAAACCCGACTTTAATAACAGGAAACCAAGCAGAACCCGAAACTTTTTGTTAATTTCTTCCTTGTCTTGACTAATTAGAAGTTCTTACGGATTTGTTAGGAGTGATTATACAAGATTTGTTAGTACCTATTCCCACCACTTTTAAGTACAAAACGACCCTTCTTTATTAGTTCTCGTTGTAAGGGCTTTCTAGGCTTTATTACCCCTAAATACCTAAGGATTCTAAACCTATCTGCACTCGGCGTTCTAGAGGATGTAATTACTACTAATCTTAAAGTTCTAGCTCTACCTTACAGACTAGAAACAAAGAGCTTTTCTTTTAATTACATTACCTTATCTTTTTCGATTTCTTATCCTAATTACAAAATTCCAAGAGAACTTAACTCCACTCCTCTTGCAAAAGAGAATTTCTACTCTATTTCTGACTAGAAACTCTAAAGCTACAGAGTACTCTTACGAGGAATCCCTTGGAACCCAACAATCAATAGAGGGAATATAACTAGCCCGCGATTCCTGTTTAGTACAACCATTAACTTTTTTCGGTCAAAAGAGGAGCCAATTCTTCTAAGAAACTCTGTATCCTGTAAAAAGCAAAAAATTGTATTTTATATATGAGTATCGCTCGTTGGGACACATAAAAAGGCTCTAACTTAACCCTATAATCGAGGGCCCCCTTTCTATTTGCTCCCTCTTTATTATTAAAAACTCTTTGAACTTGTTTCTTTCCTTGTTCATTTAGGATTACAATAAGTACAACAACAAGAAAAAACTTAACTCTTCTTGAAAGCCTGTAGTAAACTCTTAGCTACACTGGTAATACCTACTTTGCCCCAATTTTTTACTCTTCACATCTTACCCGTAACTTCTTTCTTAGGAGCTATACCTATACCCTGCCGCTTCTAGAGCAGTAAGGAGAGTAAGAGCTTTAGGGATAGAAACTCTTAGAATACCTGTACTATTTGTAGCTTTGGTATTTAAAGGCTTCAAATGTAGGGGCTCTAAAGGAAAGCGTTTACGAGCACTCTATATCTAAAGGTTTCGCTATTCTAGATATTCCTTTTTGTGTTTGTCTGGTTTCATCCTAATTTTTTGTTGTCCTTAGTTTTTTTTAAGTATTGACTTAAAATGTGTAATTAAAAATTTCTAGGATTAGAATATAGATATAAGTTAGGATAAACCATTTTCGATAAAGTGTAGTAAAGTTTGCTTTTGCTGTTAGTTTTAGGGTAAAGGTAGCCGTCCTTCAAGCCTTTGTTTCAGGAAAGAGAATATATAAATAAAGGTCAAACAAAGAGAGCTAAGGTTTCTTCATTAGTAAGAGCTTTTCTAAAGTGAGACATATATATTGAAATAGAATACCCTTGTGAGTTCGTTTCCCTTGTAGAATCCGAGGAAATGGGAAGCCGAAAGGTGTAAGGAATTTTATAGATTGATAGAAAAAAATTATTTACGTTTTAGTGAAACTGTTAGAAAAAATTTATACACTTAGAATTGGAAAGAGATGCTTGCAAAACCTTAAAGAGAGATAGGCTAGCCATGAAACTTGCATGAATGAGAGCTTCTCGTGGATTGAGTCATATTCTGAAAAATGCATATCTATTTTGAAGGGATCTCTCGCACGGGATTTGTAAGTTCCTATAGTAGAAACTGGAGAATTGTGTAAGGAAATTCTATACCATTGAAAAGTCACACTTATATACGTCGATACTTTGGTTGGAACAAAAGCTACAAGGAAAGACTACCTTAACCTATCCATAAAGGTAAGACATTCTCTCTCCTCCTATTCTTCTAAAGGGAACCCGCGGCAAGTAAGAAGGATCTGCACAGCGTAATTTATTTACTAGAGATTAAGAGGAAACCCCAGAATTACCCAGGATACAACATAAGTTATCTAAAAAGAAGTCCTGTATTATTTCCATTTACAGTTCTTGTGGTCAGTACTACTTTATTTAAGGTGACGCAGAAAATCCGTTCGGGACTTACACCCGAATGTTCTTTAAGGTATAAATAAGTTCTTGTGCTAGGTAGTTTGACCTAGTATTGGGTTTTAAAAACTTTCTGTGTTAGCTTTTTCGGGTGTTACGTATAATTTTATATCGGATCTACGAGAGGGCCGCCCCTTGTTTAGTCAACCCCTAAGGGAAAGAAGTGCCTTGTCTTTTGCAGAAAACTCTAGGATACCTAGGAACTCTTTCAAAATTCTAAAGCATATTTATAGTAAGTGGTGTGTTTCCTCATCCTTATTGAGCTCAAGCAATTAACTAATTGGGTCTTGCTAATATCCGAGCGAGAAAGCATCACTAGAGTTCCAGCGGTTCCAATATCAAGTAATAAAGCGCGGGTTTTTTAATTAAGGTCAATAGGGCGGGGCTGCCGGAATAAGTCTCGTTTAATAGGGGTCTAAAAGTTAATATGAGTTCCATTGCTCAGAAATTCGAGTCCTTTTTTAAACAAATTGAAGCTAGAGACACCGGTGAATCCCCTTGTACTTTTTTCTTACACAAGACAAAAAGGACAAAGTATATAAAATAAATAGGTTGTAAGTTCGCTAGTTAAGAAAAGGGGGAGAGTCTCAGGTAAACCCTGGAATTACCAGAAACAAGTATCAAAGTCGGGAGATACCGCACAAAAGAATTTTTGGGTTCGAACCAAAGCATTCTAATTATATTACAATATTGATTGAACAAAAGGGAAGGTTATACCTATAAAGGAAATCCTGTCACTAAAAGACAGTTTATTCTATATAAGTGATTCTCGGACTTTTTTTAGAGTTTACCATTTACCAGAGGAGACCTATACTCTACCTAACAGGACTTTTTACAATTCGCGATAATTCCTTTCTTTTTAAACAGGTTTTTTGCTAGCCTGCTCAAGTAGTACTAATTACAAATGAGGATTGAGAAACTAAAGCTTCTTTTCTGAAAGAGAGACAGAGTTGTAAAGTTATTTACTTTTCATAAGGCATTCTATTTATTAGAAGCTTTTCCCAAGAAATGTCTTTTTCAAGAGCTGCGGACAATTTTTACGAAACGGGTACAAATATAGCCAAAGAGGCTTCTTTTATTACAAGCCCCTAGAAACCTTTTCTAATTCTAATAAAATGAACTCAATTTACACACACTAAGCAGGCTTAGTTTTAAGAAAGGTAAAGTTAGGGGTACTTGCCAATAACACAAGATAGAAGCTCTCTTACATAATACAAAGGATTTCCAAGCTTTTAGCGGTAGGCAGGAGATAGGAAGAGGCTTTTTTTACTAGAACTTTTCGTGTTTTCAGGACTTATGAAACTCACAACTTCTGCCTTTTGGTTCTCCTTAAAAATTCCTGTACTTTAACCAAGGTATATATCCCCCTGTTTTAGGTTTGATTTTACTAAGAGAGCGTTTCTTTATCTGCGATACCTATATGCCATTTACTTGGAATTGCAAAAGCAAAATAAAGACTATAATACGATTAATTCCAATCCATTAGCATCGCGTACTCCTCTAAAATTTAATACAGGAAAATGAGCTGTAAACCCAAAAGTCTAAGGACTACTAAGACTCTCTGACCAACCGAATAAATAAAGAATAGGAAACTCAATTCTGGACGGGATAAAAAGCGTTGAACTCAAATTATTAGAGTCAAAACCAAAGGGTGTTTTTCCTTCCGGGTTATCTTATTTATCTCTAGATACAGACTAAGGGATAGGCTTGGGGAAACTCTTGCTTAGATTCCAGTACTGAGTAAAAGTTACCTTTAGTGTAACTACTTACTATATCATAGCTTTCTCGACCAGTTTATAAATAAAAGAGAAATTTTGTTAGATATGTTATTTGCTATTATATTTTTTAAGAGTTTCCGCAGTTTCCACTTTCAACTAAATACCAGCAGCAACCCTATAATCTTTTGCCTTTAGCTACCTCTATCTACAAAAATTTTATGTCCCCTAAGTCTTACTATGATTCATATGTCTCTTTTTCTCTAGCTTCTGCGCTGTGTCATTCCCCTTTATTACAAAAAAGAGGAAGTTCAGTATCCCAGGAGAGTCTAAACGAGGGGCGCTTAAACATATTGAGAATTAAAAAATATAAGAGAAAGCCTGCTCTAACTAATTAAAAAGGGCTCTCTTGATGTCTAAGAGTAGCAGTGTACTAATAATTTTAGTATTTTCAAGAATTGTAGCTTTGATTTAACTAAGAGGCTTCGGTTCTCCCTATTTACAAAAGTAGGTACCTAATTTTATGCGAAAAAGCAAAGAACTTTATTAAGGAAAGCAGTCATAAATGTAAAGAAAAGAATCTGACTAATATCTATAAATCCTTATAACAATGTTCAATTAATAATTAAAAATACAACTGAAAAGAGGTATCAGGACTCCTGCTATAAGGAAGGGGTATCCTAAGATTAAGGATTAGGTTAACTCTTTACACTTTGTCAGAAAAAGTACCTATGTCTATAAGATGTACAACAAGAGTCCAGTAAATATAACGTAGAATCGCGGAACATGAGAATAATAAGCCCTTGTTTCCCGAGACGTAAGCTTGTCGAGGAAATCCCACTCACTGGGTACTTAAAGGGTTTTTTAGATAATATGCTATAGTAGTAAAAAGAAAAGGGTCATAAAGCGTAAACAAGTGGCAAAAAATCCTAGAGTTTTTTCTTGGAACCGAGCCCTCTAGAGAAAAGGGATTCTATTATTATATTATTTTATTCCAAACTTTCTTCGATTCTATTACAATTTTGCCCCTGTAAACTTTTAAGTAATCCATACGCAAGTACACAATCATTAATGCACGTCCTTAAGAAGCTTTGTGGTATTTAAGGATACGCAACTTTAATAGGGCTTGAACCTAGGGCCGTTGGGTTAAAAGCTCAATGTTCTACCAACTTACAACTAAGCTATACACCCTGAACTGAAATTAAAAGAAGTTTTCTCTTTCAATTTCTTAGAATCAGAAAGCTAAATCAATGCTAGCTAAATGAAAGAAATATTTATTAAGTAATTGTACTTATACCCACCAGTGAGAATTCTAATAAAGGGGAGTTTTAATAGCTCACCAAAGTATGGAGCTTTCCTAACCAGGAACCCCCTTACATACAAAAGGGGGTCCGCCCTATTCTTTTAATGAATGAAATATTGTTATTTGTAATTTTAAGGATACCTCGCTACTTTGAGGGATTTTCTTTGGTCAGGATTTTCCTTTACTGAGTCTGCTTTCTACTAATGAGTAACCTTGGCATTTGGGAACAAGTATTTACTACAAAAATCTCAGACAGCGCAAAGTATCCGCTGCTTAAATTTTTTAAGGAAGTTACTGACTGGGTCCCTAAACACTATAAACATATCTTTTAAGAAGTATAGTCTTACCCGCTTTATGTCTAGAGAATGTCATTTTGTACTCATTGTGAGTGAAAAGGTTCTAATGACTGTAAGCTCATTGCTGTTATATTACCCCAATTTCTAAAAAACTCTATGTGCCTTATGCAGATTAGATATTAGAATCAGCTAGTACGATATTACCTTAACTTATAACGGATGCTACATAGTTCTGGGACATGTGCATGGGAATATGAGACTGGGGCAGTTAAGAAGTTTATTCGACGGGTAATCAGGTAAAGTAAGCCAGATTTATATAGATGCTCCTTATCACCTTAAATTGAAACTATAAAGAATATACACTCAGGAAACGCCCCCATGTTATTCGGGTATTTTAGTTCATTTTTTTAGAACTCTAAATAGAAAATTGTATTCCATTTAGTCTTGTATTTCTCAGTATTCCGTATATAGGTCGATACCGTATTACCTTTACCGAAGTGAAAACTTATAAAATATAGGAATAACACACCCCCGTATATAAGATTGCTCAAGAACCCAATTATATTAAACGTTACTTAACTTACAGCAGAGATTTAGAAGCAAAAAGTCAATTATCTATTTAATATAGAGTACTATTTCTATATAAACGAGTTAGCAAGTAGGAAAATTATATATATATTCTAACAATCCTATAAAAGATCATAGCCTATACAGAACTAGTACAGGTATCACAGTTATAGCTAACCCGGTACTCGCTATTTCAAGGCATGCCCGTTCCTAAAATGAAAGATATTCCTTGACTTGTTTAGAACCGAGGTCTATCTACCTGAAAGGAAAACTCCTGCCTGAGAGATGCCCTACCTAGTCCTCTATACATATCTACCCTTACTCGATTACTTGAAAGCGAGGCTCTTGACACAGGGGATACCACTTTTTACGTTTAAGACTTTTCAACCACTTGAACTAACCCAAGTGGATAAAGAATTCTTACAAGAGACTTGTTTGTTGACCTCTGTTTTGAATGATAAAGACGGAACTGCTATCCTATATTTATTAAGGGTTAGCTCCTCTAGAATGAAAAGGTTAGGAGTCAAGTTCCCCTTTTAGTTTCTCTTTCTTAGTAGGTAATAAACGAGGAATTACTAGGTTTTTTTAGTTTTCCTGGAGGCCGGCTCTTCGAGAAGTTTTCTAACTAAGGAGTTTTCCTAATTCTCGTATTTCAGTTTAAAGCGATAAGAGTTCTCAATTTTAAGTAGGGATTCCAGATTCTATGCCACTTAAAAGAGTTTAATAAGAGTCCTATATTTTCCGGGTTAGCAGGGTTACAAGGTAACGAAGTTAACAAGCGAACGCAGTTGTATTTTTCTTAATTGATATGTATTCCCTTTTTTTTTGTAGTCCTTAATTGGGAAGTATTGACTTTCCAAAGTCAAAAGAGTGTCCTTTCATTCCCGAAGTTGAAAATTAGAGTAAGGTTTGCTCTTGCCTTGTTTCCAGTAAAGAAGTGAAGAATGAAAGAAAGTAAAAACAGGGGCAGTACTAAGCTTTTTAAGTCCTAGATATTCTGCTATTTAAACAAGTTTATGGCTTTCACATTTAATAAGGGAGGGTACGCCTTCAGGAGTTCAAGTAGTATTAAGGTGGGGCTTTCAATATGACTTTTTTATCCCTTCTTGAAGGGGGTCTGTACGTGTTGTTTTCTATGTCAAATAAGTACGGGGTTTTTCCCTAAAATTCCTAGGAAAAGGTTTCCCTCTGTTAGTTTAGATAAGCCTTTTGAGGAATTTCTAGTAGGAGAGTAGTTTTTCGACACAATGTAGTAAGTAACTTAAGAATTCCATAACTAAAGAAAGGGGATGCCTGGTATTTAGGGGATTTTGAAAATAAGGAGAGGTGGCTAGGGGATAAGTTTCCTAGTTTTCTTTCTTTATAATAGCGTTATGGGACTTGAACTTATGCCTTACTCTGTTCCTTTATCAGGTTCAAAGGCAATTTCCGACAAGGAGAATTTATAGCTAAAAGGGGCTCGTTTTCTTATCTTTCTTATCCAGTGTAAGTTTAAATAAGTCCCAGGAAATATCAAAGTTTAAACTAAACTTTTCTTACTTAAAATTCTTAGAGCCCCCTTTTTCTTGACTTGGTTGTTTGAACTACCTGTGGGGGTCCTCTAGACGAAATAAAATAATAAGCATTCGAAGCCCCCCTGACGTACAGTTATTGTTAGTTTTGGGAAGGGTTAGGATAATAAAGAAATTAGTCTCTGTATTACAACTGGGGCATATCGCAACTATACTAAGAGTATTTTATTAGAGTAGAAAACGATCCAGAGAATTTACTCGAGATTAAAAAGATATAATATTCGGTTTAACGGACTAAGTTCTGGTTAACAATAAAACTTTTTTGACAAGATTTTCTAATAAGAGCTAAAACCCTGTTAAAATTAAGGATCCCCGATGTGTAATAAGTTAGTTGTCAGGTTTTCCTAAACTAAACAAAAGGAAAAGATATAATATATTGAGAACTATTCACAAGTTTCTTTTCTAGTCTAGTTAAGTCTTGAGAGGGTACCTTTACCGGATTTTAAGGGTCTTGTTACGCAGCACGAATTAGCGTAGCCCTTTATATTTTAGATAAGAATACTGCAGCGTTTCTCAGAGGGATCCCGTTTATAAAAAGCTCATGTTCGTCTATTTTAATTTAAATAAAACTATTCCTACGATCAGAATCTCAAAGGTAAGCGGCTATTATGAGACTTGTCCGAATTAAATAAGAAACTGCAACTCGTTGTCCAGAATTAGGCAACCCTATTCGTTTTTGTTTACAACTCAACTCTGTTATGCGTTTGACGAGATAATCCTTAGGGGCTCTCCCCGATTATATACTAGCAGATGCATAATACCAATTTGTAACTGGAGTCAACTTAGCCCTCAAAATTTTACCTTCTTAGCTGGAAAATTTTCATAAGAAGGACTAATACCTTTAAACTGTTATAAATGCTAAACTCCTCTAAAGGAATCCTAGTTCATTCCAGTGTGCTTTTCTTAAGCGTTATCCCATTAAATTAAGAAGTTTCCTTATTTCCTTATAAAAAGCCTACCGCGACTTTTCTAGAAACTACAGAATGAGCACTTATTAAGTAAAGATTTTTACGAAAAAAAGTATATAAAAAAGAATTACCTATAAATTATTGAACATTAAGTAAGCAGACTCTTTAAGTTAAGCACCTTTCCTTAGTCTCTAAACAAGAAATTGAGTCTATAATAAGTCCTTATAAGGAGCCCCTTTAAGGAGTAGTTTTTTATTATTCTATTAAGGATTTAAGATCTCGATAATTGCTTTTCTAGATTAAGGGAAGATTCGCTTTGCTTAATTGAATTACCTTTATTTCATAATTCAATTTCTATTTGATTGAGTGGATATTACTGACTTAGACTCTCTAAATCCTTAAAAACTAGTTTTTGTCTCTTGTAGCAAATCCTATCTTTTGTAATGTAAGGTTGCTCAGGTTCTGGAGTTTGCTTTTTTAAATATAGGAGATAGTTCCTTATCTGTGAGTGAAATTCCAAGTCTAAAAGTAAGCTTTATAACCCCTCAGGAATTCTCCTATAAATTTTTAGTAGCTTTCTACCCGGAATATTCTTAAAATAGAAATTTTATCTCCTTTACGAGTACGTGTTATACTTTTTTTGTATAGTAATTAAATTGAAATTAGTTTACTTTCCAAGACATTGTAATAGATACTGGGTCCTAAATAAGAATCAGACAGGAACCTTTTACTTGAAATATTAGTTACTCACTCTATTCTCGAATTCCTATGAATCTCAAATGACATATGTAATTAGCCTCCTATCCCAGTTTTTTTAATTACCAAGCCCTTTTTCAGCCAAATATTTAAATAATAAAAGCGTAGATTTTTCCTCGAGCTTTTTCTAATAAAATTTAATGACTAAAAATCCTAGTAAATCTAAAAAAAATGAGAATTAAGGAGTATCGGCAATAAAATAAAAGGGATATCTTTCTAAGTACTAAAAGGAGTCGTTATTCAATATATAAATATAGTATAGGTTCCTTATAGATCCGGCTTACCTCTTGCTTGAGTTTTACTTGTTCAAAAGCCCTCATTATAAGAAAAGTTAGATAATTTTAATATTAAAATGAGAAGAATAAATCTTAAGCTAGTTTACCTATTAAGGGAATCGTAGTATTTATAAGAAACTCTTACTATAGCTAGTTTAAGCACACTCTTTCAAGGGAATCCACCCCTTTAGGCTTTTTGTTTTAAAGAGTAAGTACTTCACATTTAGGTTAAATTCCAGCTTTTTAGTTATACAAAAATGAAGATTCTCATTATCGAGCGGTTTTTCATTACTTTTACTAAACTATTAAACTTCTTGAGACTTAGAAAACCCTGAGTAAAGGCAGATGGGAAGGGCAATTACCTATATAAAAAAGCATCCTCTAAAACAAGAACCTAAAAGTAAGGAATTTGAGAGACTCTTACTACCAAATTACCCTAAGGTTTTTTAAGTACCTAAAACACTTTAGTACTATAAGGGAGGCTCCTCACTCTAGGGGAATACCCTTTTGCTTGTAAAGAAAAATTTCTTATATTTTAAATACTTACTAAAGCTAGAGTAAATCAGAGGAGTATCTATTTCAAGAATGAAAAATCTTTATTATAAAATATGTACTGAACTTATAAGGCTTTATAATAAAAGAAAGTAGTCCCTTCTTATATTTTATTTAGTACTTTAGCTACAAAATTTCTTATTCGCTCGGCTTCTACCTATATTTCATTTTTTCATTTAACCTAAATAGGAAACCTAAGCCCTCACATTTTCTTTCTAGTAAGGGTTTCCACTCTTTTTATACTATGCATAATATCCAGGAAATGCCCTACTACGCAGCTTTTTATCAAGACCTTTTCCTAAGATTTTCGGTATTCACACCCCTAAAGTTTCTAGAAATTCTTACCTTTCTCCAAAGTAGCCTTGGAGCAGGACTCCCCTATTTGTAACGCCTCAACGTGCCTCAGGCCATACAACAAGAGTAAACTCTTCCTGGTATTGCTTTAAGCGCCACACTAGATTTAAAGCATTCTAGATAATAACTTAAGAGTTCCCGCCTTTTTCTAGGCTTAAAAAGGGTTTCTTCGATATTGAGATTTCTACTATTTTATCCTTTTTCTTAATTAATTGAATTACCTAGTGCTTATCAACTAGAACTTTCCATTTCCTGCCTAAGAATTAACCCGTTTATAGACCCTAAAGAAATTCCAATAAAAAGAAGGGAAACCCCAGTTAGTTTTTGAATTCCTTAGTGACCTATTAGCGATCTCGGAAAGAAACCGCCTTTATTCCCATCTCTGGAATTGGAGACCTAGAAGAAACAAAGGAACATAAAAAAGAAAATTTTATAAACCCCTTTAAGCTTTTTATCTGACTCATTCTTTTGCATGCGATTTAAGGCATTCTAGAGTTCCCCCTTTCTTAAACTCAAATTTTAAGAATACCTTAAAGGCACCTAAATCCAAGGAAAAGGACACTTTGCTACTCAAATTCCCAGCCTTATTAATTAATTTAATAGGGCTTCTTAGGTACTTTTTAACCTTAATACTTTAACGAGGGTAGACAGATTTTTGTTTCGGGTGGAGAGAGATTCGAACTCCCGGTATTTTGCAATATGAAAGAAAGAATCCTCCGGGCTTTCTTATAAAGAAAGATTGTTCTTGAACTATAAAGACAGAATAAAGAAGCTATCCTTTAATTGACTTGGGGTTTCTATTACTCGGCTATTACTCGGGTAGAGGTATAGGAAAGTAACTCTTTTAAGTATATTAGATAGAACGGGAATACCAGAAACACCAACAAAAAGACTTTAAAAAAGACAAATAACTTTAGCTTCAACTTTTTATTCCCTAACTTTTATCTGGAATCAAGAAACCTAGAATACAAAGTAGAAAATACACAAATAGGGAATTTCCTTCTTTAAATCCCAACGGTATCCTAAACTATTTCTTAAAGAACAAGACCCTAAAATCAGTACCTTTCCAAACAGAGTGTAATAGGACTCGAACCACGTAAAAAAACAATAGATGTAAAACGTTAGGGGTTAAACTACCTTGGGTAGTGTCTACCTGTAACCTACAATACAATTTAGTAGATTCAGGGACCGCATTTAACCTTTAGACAGCTTTTTCAAAGGAATAAGTTTTAAAAAGAAGATTAGAACAAGTAAGCAAGTAACATAGAATACAGAGCACAAGTATAACCTTTTATTTTACCTTAGGTGGTCCTATAAGATCGGTTACACTAATAGAATAACACTAGTAAGAATAGGAAGAAGAAAGAGACTCTTCGAACTGACACATTTGCACACGATTCTTGTCTTGAGGTAAGCGATTGGCTAGTTCGGCTTACATTCAGTCCTCATCTTAAAAAGGAACTAATATATTATTGGAAATATTGGAAAGAGAGGCTTCTATACACAGGATAAAAGGACTGATTGTCAGTCTTATAAAAGTGGGCGAGGCTCTTACAGGAATGTTAGAAAAGCTTTGGCTAATTATTACTAATTCAAAAGTAGTTACGTTATTCGATGGCAGGTTGAATTAACACTAACCTATTTGAACTCACATCTTTCAGGTATCAAACGAAGTGCTCTAACAGGCAGGTACATGCTTTAGAAAAGAGTGAGGGCTTTTCCTCTATAGGTTGGGTCAGTTCCTATAGTCAATCCTTTTGCTAAGGGAGTTTCAGTGCTACTAGGGGTATAGTTGGGAAGGAAGGCAGAGTGTTCTATCTAACTCATTTTTAAGAAAGGGATAACTCGGATTTGAACCTGTGTCCACTACTTCTGAAATTGACTGATGCCTAACTTTTCAAAATACTAAGTAATTGTACACTATAAGTCACCTACCAAATGCCTTATAGAGTACTCGTAGAAAGGGTTGTTTATTTCAAATTCATAAAATTTCAGCGATTTCCTTATCTGCGCTTCGGAATTCAAGCTCCCTTCAACTGGATTTGAACTCACAGTTTTCAGGATTCTTATCTTCTGGCTTAACAGAGAAAAGGATGGAGGTAATAGAAGAACTTATTTTAGACGATTTCACTAGAGCAAACTTAAGAAATGACTATTTGAAATTAGTAACTGATAAGCGATTCTTTTATATAAGTGATTTAATAAAACGTTTTATTAAATTCCTTCTTCTACAGCCTTAAAAGTGGCTGTTATACTTTGATTTTCTTAGTCATTTAGAAGGAACAAGAGACAAGCTCTTGCCTCGTCTTTTACTTTGTCTATTTATTATCTTTCTTGTTTAGAATGTTTTTCCCTTGTATTTAAGGTATTCGAGCCCTTGGATTTCGGGCCTTCTTGTGAGTGTAGATTCCTAAGATAACAGATAAGCTAATGGATTTTCTTTCAAAGGAGTTACAGAAACCTTTGTTTTAGGAAAGTTCCTGTATTCTTAAGATTTTTTAGTTCCTGGATAAGAAGAACTCAATTAAAGAACTGTAACTATTTTAGGAAAGAGAATGATTAATCTTAAATAAAGTTCCAGTATTTCCAGATAACCAGCTAATTAAGTAACTATTTCCTAATTTCTTTGTTTTAGAGAGTCAGAATTCTATATCTATAGGAGTTGTTTAGGTATCCTTAGAGGGATTGTCGCTTTAACTAACAATTAACATTGCCTTTGTATTCTGTGTTTGTAAAGAAGGTGTGCTAATGACTAGGTAAAGGAGTTGAAAGAGATTCTCTGCTAATGGTACCCTGGATTTATAGGAACAGTTGCACTTTGTCCAGGATTGCAGCTAATGGAGGATTAGATTAGAATGCTAAAGGAGAGGCTTTACAAAGAATTGTTCTAACCAAAGAGGGTCAAGTAGGCCAAAGCTGTTGCCCGTGTGTTTATTCTTGCTTGAGGGAAAATAAGTGGAGCTATTCTAAGCGGATAGAAGGCATCTGGTTTAGCTTTGTTTCATTGGAGTCTGTACCTAGTTATTGTATTGAGGGTGCTTCTTTAGAGAACAGAAGATATTTCCTTTGAGTTGAGAGTGGATTCCCTTTTGAGAATTCCTAGGATTTTTTAGAATAGTCTAGATAGTTTAGGCTATTAATTGTAGCTAAGGAGATAATTAGTTTCCTTTGGGTTTTGGATTTCTTAGTTTATGTATTGGAGACTAGAAGGATTCCGATCTAATCTAAGCTTATAGACGACGGTGTTGCTACAGAAACCTTATTACCTTTTGAGGTTAGAGTCTATTTCTAGGATTTCCCTTTGAGTTTAGGAACTTACTTTACTCTCTGAATTGTATTCTTGAGAATTCTTAGTATTCCTTAACTTGAGTTTATGATAGATACAGCTTATGAGCTTAGACTCTTTTGTCTGATAGAAGGTGTTGCTAAGCTAAAGGAGATAAAAGGTTCTAAATGGAATCTACGGGAAAACCAAGTCTAATGGATATAATGGATATAGGAAACCAAATTCCTGGGATTGCAGTGTTCTAATAGAGGCATCTCTGTTTGGGCAGCAAGGATACATTTTTTGTATTCCTGGTATTTTTATTGGGAATTCGATACCACCGATAGAGACTTAGAGGATCTTAATCATGACAGATTAGTTCTTTTGTTCAGTTGTTAGTTAATGGTAATGGAAACCTTTGTATTCGCATGAGGGAAGTCCAAAACACTCTCTATCTTATCTAACTTATCTAAACTCTTTAGTCTTCTTTGACTGAATTAATTGTAGCTTTGTTGGCTAAAGAAGAACAGATTGGCTTTTGTTTCTGTGTTAATGTAAGCTGACATTGATTGATGGTAGAAACCAGATTCTCTTCTTTGTTGAGTATAGTCCTAAGAATTTCTTGTTCTTGATAGTTTAGAAAAGTCATACTCTTAAAAGGAAATTCCTGTTTTAATGGAGCTCTTGTTCTATCATAGCAGTTTTAGCTCTTACTAAGTCTAATTAAGTAACTGTAACTATAGGATCCTTACTTAAGGTGTATTCAACCGAAGAATTTTTTGGAAACTATTCACAACACGGGCCATCACAGTGACCTGTCAGCTGTATCTGTCCTCCCTTGGAATTATAGGCTCTCTCAGATATTCATGTTCCTTTAGAGGATTTGTGTAGCTAATGGAAAGCCTGCCCTTCGATTGGTTAGGAAAGTTAGCCTCGGGAAGAACACTTGCGGTCTTGGTAAGTGCTTTCCTGGTAGCTTTAGCTTTAACAAACTACTAGAATATTTTATTGGGAGAATGTAAATCCCCTTTCCTTGATAGATAGATTTTCTATGTTTCAAGGTTTCCTAACGAGATTTATAGTACAACGGACTTTCTTGGTCTTTAGTATAGGTAAGAGATTCTAAGGAAAGGGTTTTCAAGTCTTAAATCTTAAATGTAGTGTAAAAAATCCAATTATGGTGGTTTCATTGCTTTATGGTATCTTTTGAGAGTATCCGGGCACTGTAAATAACCCTGTGGATGATTGTTAAAGGTTTTCTTTCCAGTTTTAGTGGAATATTGGAATGAGGAATTTTAGTAATTATAAAACAGAGTTCAAGTCTCAAAGTCTCTTTGGTTAGTGCTTTCCAGTACAAAGGGAAGCTTCTTAACGGGCTGGTTCTGTTGGTATCAGTCTTTTGGTTTAAAGGCATTCCAATAAAATCGGTAATAGTTTGCCTATTCATTAACCGATAGTGATAAGAGCAAAAGCACAGGTGTCATTATCCTTAAAGAGTTACTTCTTTGTTAGTACTTTTCCTCTGTAGCCAAGTATTAATCATCTAAAACTCTCTAGAAAGCCTCGTTAATAGATAGTTTCTAATAAGTCGGCATTCTTCTATTTACTTCTGTGCTTTAAGGTTTCCTTCTTATGATGTGATGGAATTGAGTCTAGCTAAGGAGTTAATGGTAGCTCTTGGGTTTGTAAGCAAGGTACGAGTCTTCTATCAGTTTCGTTGGTAAAGATGTTAAAGACATAAACCAGGGAATCCTTTGTATTAGTATTCCTTTGTAGCTAAAGGAGTTCACTGTCTTCTTGTAGCTCTTAGTCTTTGTCATGAGGTAATGTAATTAAAGAAGGTGTAAAGGAGGACCGCTAAAGTTATCCTGTTATGTGTTCTAATGGAATATAAACCAAGTGCTTAACTGATTTGCTTAACGGAATTATAGTCTAAGATCTAAGATGTCGGGATACAGAGCCAAAGCAAGTCTAAAGGAAAGTTAGGAACTGAGGGACTATTTGAAGGACTTATAGAATTTCCTGTTCTAGTTAGTATTGTACTAATTGAAATCCTTATAACCCAACGCAACTAATAATCCACCTGTTCTTGTCAGTAACCTGCTACTGAGCCTGCTAATGCCTGTGGAGGAAAGCAAGCCTAAGCCTGTAAAGACAGAAACTCCTCTTGGTTTTGTATTGCAAGGTACTGATTCTATTTCTTTAGAATTGCTAACAGATAGTAAATCTCTATAATCATGTCTAAGCTGATAAGCTAGTAAACTGGTAAAGGCTTGTAGGTAATGGAAACTCTAGCTAATGTAGCTTTAGTATATTCCTTTGTTGCTTTAGTTGTAGCTAACAGAAAGATATAGGTTGTAGCTAATCTCTTGTTGCTGATGGAACCCTGGATTTGCTTTGTTGGCGTTGTTAGGATGGGACTTGCAGTAGAGAACTGAATTCTATTTCTTTGAGAGTTTCCTTACCTTAAAGATACCGATCTATCTAGTTTAGCAGGTGTTGCAGTTATAATTTATTCAGGCAAGGAACTCTTTTTAGAGAGTAGATGCCCTTTTGAGTTGAGAGTGGAGTCCTAAATACCTATTCAACAAGTAAGGGATTTTCCTTAACCAAGTATAGACTTTCCAAAGGTTCCTTCTGTGTCGGCTAGTTGTTAGCAAGAATTCCCTAAGATAGACTTTCCCAGTTAAGGATTTTCCCTATTTCCTTGAGGGATTCACTCTTTAGTATTCTCCAGTATAGGGTTTCCTTAGCCTTTGAGAGCTTTGACAGGGATTTGCTTACCGTTTACCTTGTATTTAGCTTCGGATTGACAGGTTATTTACCTCGGTATTTAGTACTAGGTATTTGGCAAGGGATTTCTCATGTTAGCAATCCATCTGTGTCAGCTAGGAAAACGACTCTTAGACTATTGACTGAGGCACTTCCCGAGAGCTGAAGAAAGGTAATCTCATATGTCTCATAGTCCCAGAAAAGGCACTCAAAACTCAAGGCATTTAAACCACCAAATCGAAGTTTTTTATCCTCTCCTGTAAAACAGTCAAAATCCAAAAGCTAATATAAGAGAGTGAAAAATCGATACTGAAAAGTTTAACAGGATTCTTTTCATAAAACTTTAGGAAGATGTTGGTATTCTGTTTCAGGTTTTGCTTTAGGGATTCTTTCACGACGGTACCATCCTATTTTGTGGGTGCGTTCCAGTCTCTCTAGCAAAGGGAAGTTAATTAACAACAGGCAGGCTTTTCCTGTTTGGTTTAAAGGATGCAAGAGATAAAGAAATTCGGTAATAGTTGTAGTTGTCTCGGATATTCCTTTTCGTTTTTTGAGTATCCAGATAGAGATAAAAAGAATCTGTAAACTTCAACATTTCCTAACCAGGACTTTGTATTCTTGGTAAAGTAAAGGGATTCCCTTGTTGAGTTGAGAGTACATTCTAAGAGTTCCTGATAAATAAGAAGGTAACTATTTAGTTTAGGAAAAGAGAATTCTGAATCTTAAACCGGATAAGTAGTAACTAAAAGTGCTTTCCCTTAGACCGGATATTCCTATTCCCCTTAAGATCTTGTAGCCTTAATTGTACTTTGTCTCCTAGGATAAACTAACATATTTAGAGGTTCAGAAAGAACTTAAAATTCTTGTCAGCTAAAGGAGTTCAAGATTCTATATCTTTTACTGTAATGAATCTCACTTTCATGTCTAAGTGGATAAGCACTAAAGGAATAAACATTATCCGATTCTCTAACAGATTCATTCCTAACTAGAAATAAAGTCTTCCATCTTTGTTAAAGGAGTTTAATACATAAACCGGATTCTATTACCTTTTGACCTTTGAGAGTAGATATTCATACCTATCTATGTATTTTATATACTAGAACAGAGAATTGTAGTCTTACCTTAGTTCTTGTCATGAGGGAAAGCTCTCCTTTGTAAGTGGAGTAGGGTATAGTTCAATTTCCTTGAGTACTGAACTTGGGAGAGCTATTTGTAATGGTATAGCAGGTCTAGATAACTGACAGAATCTATCTTCTATTTTTGGAGAAACTAATACTTATTCTCTAAATTGTATTCATGTCTTTTGTGAGATTCCTAAATTAGAGTTTTACTGGAGTTTATGAAGTAGTAAAACCTTCTTTAGTTTAAAGCCGATATTCCTTACCTTAGAGTGCTTTGACGATCGATCTATGTGTATAGCTGTGCTGCTAAAGCTTAAATGTATTCTATGCAGTCCTTGTACTTGGTACTTGTCAAGTGTTAATCAATGGGGTTGATGTTGCTAAAGCTAAGCAAAACTAAAGGAGATCACTGAAAAGAGTAAAGACTTAAATGAGTACCTGTTTATTAGGAAGCATTACCTATTTACATTTACTTTGTAAGTGAGTTTATATCTTGATGCTAGAAAGCGGGATTCCGAGCCATCAGTTTAGCCGGTGCTGCTAAAGGTGTTTAAGACCACATAAACCATATTTCCAGGGATTGTTGGTGCAGCTAAAGGAGGGCAGTCCAAAGTAGTAGCAGCTGTCGAAGTCAAGTTGGCCAAACCTAAACTTAAGGAATGCTAGCTAGGAGAAGCATGTCCGCCAGTGAGATTCTATTGTATTCCTAGGAGAAACTAGATCTAGATTCACTTTCTCTAAATAGTATGATAGTAGCTCTTGGGATTGCTGCTCTATATTGACGGTGTAGCTCTGGGTTTTGTAAGTAGATAAAGCGAGGAGATAATCCTATTATATTAGTATTCGAGTTTAGAGGACTCTCTTAATCTGGTAATCGGGATTGAACCTCTGTATAATCATGGTTGGGAGCTCTATTTGCCGAGCTATTTCTGAAGCTAGTAGGTAAAGCTAGGGAGAGTGGATAACAGAATAAATAGATACTAGATCGATACAATTTGAATCCACTTCTATTCCTGAGAGTACATTCCTAAAGTTCTACTGGAACAGGTGTTTATGCAAGGAGTTCCTACTTTGTAGTAAAGCTTTCTATTTCCTTTGTTTTAGTATATACCCTAGAGAATTCCTGAAGTCAATTTGTCTTCTTTGTTGTAGTTGTTGTAGCTAGTTGATTCTATTCTTTGGTTGTAGCAAGGCAAGTTTATCTTGTGCTAGAATGTGATTCCGATCTAGATAGAAAGTACAGGATAACATAAACTTATTTCTTTTGTTTCTGAGATTCCTAACTCTAAATCCAAGTTTCTTAGCATGTGTAGCTCTTTCTTCTTGAGGGAAAGTTTAGATTCTATTGTACTTGACATTCCTACCTAAATTTCTTATCCGAATTCCTATAAGTTTGGTTTTGATGGAGAAATTCCTTCTTTAGTTTTAAAGCAGATAATCCTAAGTCTTAATGGAAAGTAGTGAAGCAGTATAGACTCTAAGCTCTAAGGAGGAGAACAAAGATAATTGGGTAAACCAGTAAAGAGGATAAACCTGATTATCTTGTTGCTAATTGAACTTGAACTAGTTATCACCATCCAAAGAGGAAATCCTCTATCTATATAGTGGAGGGTACTTTCCGATCTAATAGCCTAATAGCAAGGAGTAGTGTATAGCAGATAATAGAGAATTTCTTCTATTTTTTAAGACTCATAATTCTATATCTTAAGGAAGTGTAGTTCCAGTAAAGGATATACTATTTTAGGAAAGGAGTTTAGCTCCGAATTTTATTCTTGTATTAGTTCCCTCTGTGTAGGCCTAAAGGAGGTAGTCTTCCTTAGATATTTAGAGGTAAGTTTATCTTGGCTTTGACAGTTCTAATTCAATTTCTCGTTCTTAACATTCGTAAATGAGATTACTGGAGTTTATGAATTCCTGGTTTGGATATACAGATTTCTATTTGTAAGGAGTAGCTAAAGGTGTATGAAACTTGTCCATTTCCGGGAAAGTCTTTTGTAAACAATTTCCTGAACCGGTATACAAAATGTTCCTTCTTATTAGTCCGGTCTGTCTAGCCCGAGTTTGCTACAGCTTAACAAGGAAAACTTCTCTCTTTCCTAACATGTCCACATCTGAACTACAATCTCTTAGCTTGTAAGAACTTTCAGCTAATGTCCTTTACATTTGAGAGGAATTCATTCTTCTTGCTTTGGAATCCGGTAATTGTTCTTGTCTTTCAAGGTACGAAGTTCTTAGAGAGCTTTCTTCTGGTCTATCTGCAGAAGGAGATGTTGCTAATTCGTTTCGTTCTTGATATTCCTATTCTACAGGAGTTTATGAAGGTGTAATTCCATCTTTATCTTTGTTGTAAAGCAGCGGATAATCCTAATTTGTATTAGTAATTTCATTACCTCACTCTTTGGGGATAGCTGGAAAAGGAGGGCTTTACTTCTGTAAACTTCTAAATCCTACGAGTTTTATTGTACTTATTTATTCATTCTGGAGCTTGACTGTACCAATTGCTTTGTTCATTGCAGGAACCATCTTCTATTTCCTAAGGAGTTTTAGAGTTATAATGGAAACAAGTCTCTTTTGGAAAACGATGATCTAAAGCTAGATGGAAACTTGAGGCACTTTTCGGGCAAGTTGTACTAATTCTGGGTTTGTCAAGGCCACGCTATGCTGCTATAGAATTGCTTCTAAGCGAAATGAGTTCCTGTTTATTTAGAATAAGTAAATGTATTCTGTATTTGTATTCAGGGTTTTGTTGTTTTGTTAAGGCCCAGCTATTCAGATCCCTTCCTTGGAGCTCTTGTTATAGTGGATTTTCCTTACTTTGACGAAGGGATTTTATCTTCCATTTTCTAGAAGTTAGGATATACAGAATTCTAGTCTAATGAATGCTAGTGTAAACTCTACTTGCTTGCAGGCCAAAGCAGTTGCCGGCGTTGCTATTTCTGAAAAGGAAGTCTTTCAAGGTACGAATTAGTTTCCTTACGAGAGCTTGATACCGATTAAGTTAAGTATTAAAGTGTATTGACAGCTAAAGGATAACATACAGTTCTTGTGTTTTCTTAAGGTTATGATAGCATCGGTTATCTTTATAAAGGCTCTAAATCAATTATAAAAAATCAGGAGCCCATGTCCAGAAAATCAAGGAACTAAAACAATAGGGGAGCTTATTCCGTGCGTAGATTCGAATCCTGGCTAAAAAAGAAAAGAGGAGCTCCTAAGAGGTATTATAATTAATAAGGGTATATTTAATCTTAATAGAACCTAGGAAGCAAAGATTCTTTTAAAATAAAGCATTTAATTAAGCAGCTTTTTGCAATTAAGAGCAAAAGCTTGATTTTTATATTTCTCAGCAGGGGCCTTTTATTATTTAACAATCTTATTATAGTATAGCTTCTTTTTTTTATTTACTAAGCTCAAGGGTAAATTATAAATAAGATTTAAAAAGCAATATGGCTCTTATTTTCGAGTCTCCTAACTTTGAATCTCTTTAGCTTACGAGTATCTATAAGGGGGCTCGTAGTTCCCTTTAATTAATTTCACTTAAATTTAATATTATAATATAAATCTGCTGGGAACTAGACCAAGGGGGCGTTCTAGTCATTTAAACCGCAAAGTAAATAATAAAATAAAGCAGAAAAAGATGTAAAAAAACTCAAAGCTAGACATAACCCACGGGGTTTCGGACTCTTTAACAGGTATAGCTTTATTATTTAGCATAGGCAATGTTAACCCTCAATTAGGATAGGAGCACTCAGTCTTACATAACAAGCTAACAGAAAATTTAAGGACTGGGTAAGTTTCTTATGGAATATCCTTGCTTTAGCCACTATCTTAGTTTTTCCAATAATATAAATAGAAAAAAGGTCTCCCCCGGATAATAATTTCAAAAGAGCTTCCTTTTACGCCTAAATAAGGAATAATAGAAAAGACTCCCCAAAATCGAGTAAGAAGTTGCCTAATAAACTAGGTAATTACATAAAAAGTTCGAATTTAGTGACTCTTTTTTTTCCTTAAAGAGCGAAATGAAACTTAGAAATTTGAGACTATAAATAAACCCTTGCCCAACCAAGTAGTACTCTCTAAACTTTTTTTATAACTAAAGAACTTAATATAACGTAGGTTGGTTCAAATCCAGTACTACTTAGCTTTAATGCTTTCGTTTTTTTTTAGTTTATCTTTATAAAGCGGAATTCCTTAACAAAAATTCCCCAGGGTTCTTACATTGTATGAGGATATATCAGAATATAACCTTTTAAGATTAAGAGAATGAAAATCGAAGCGCTGTGTAAAGCTTAGTTATGATCAGGGACTCCCTAGAAGAGCAGCTCTTCGCCCCGAATGCTTATTTCTAATTTCTAATAAAGAGCAACTCTTTAATTAAAAAAATTTGCTAGTTTCACAATCCCTGAAATCAAATAGAGTTTTTTAGGACTAACAAAGGATTCCTAAACTTTCTAGTTTTGTCGTTTCTCTTTTTGTTTTTACAACCTCCCTTGAGAGCTTAATTAAAGTTCTATACCTTGTTTGGTTCCATTTAAAGCCTTTAATTCGTACGATTAAATGAACTCTAAGTCTAAGTATAATATCCGGGATCCCTAATTCTAGAAGTAAAGTATGCCTTATTTTATTGCAACTATTAAGGTAAGGTGGGTTGTAAAACAAGATTTCATAAAGAAGTTAGGAGTAAAGAATCTTGAATATTTTGATTTAAGAAATGAGATCAAGTATTTTAAACCTAATAAATAAAGTCAAAGTAGCCTTGGGTTCGAACCAATATTAGGAATGAAAATCTTTATTACTTTAAAGAAACCTTACTTTGAGTTTTAGTGTAAATTTATATACTCTTACTTAATGTTAATGACATTCAAAAAAGCTTCAATTACTTGGTACTTAAAACAGGACTTTATAATTCTCTGGGCCAAAGGCCTCCTTTTGCGGGCTTTCACTCAACCTAAGGGAAGAAAATATGTAACTATAAAACAAGATTTCTTCTTATCTTAGTAGTCCTAATATTTCTACTCTTAAAAATTTTTTTAAGACTTAATCCTAGCTAGCCGCAGCTCCATTAAAGACCCCTTTACGAATTTTAATGAAATTTAATTGTAGCTTAATTAATATAGGAGAAGCAAACTTATACACTTAATAGATTATCTCGTAAATCCGTGAGTAAAATTGAGTTGTGCTTAACTTTTGAACACCGAAATTTTTTGAACCTACAGCATATAAAAAGCAAGAGCACCCTTTTAAAAGAGATAGAAAAGAATAAGGAATCCCTCCGTGTTTCGTTATGAAAAATCTTAATTCAAATATTAGCAATTTGCCCGTGGGGAGTTCCTAATCCGAGCTTGCTGATTGCCTTAATTACATTACCTCGCAGTAAGCCTCTTCAAGCAAAAAACTCCTAAAGCACTTTATTAAAGAAAGGACATAACTTTTCTGTAAGATAACTTGTCTAACCTATTCATAAAAAAGGATTTCCGAACCCTTAGAAAATATAGAAAATAGCAAGTAGAAGGGTGTAAAAGGTTCAAAACTACAGACTTTTCTATTTATAGGAATTTATAGGAGAAGTCTCGAGAAAGGTTAAAACGCCTCAACAAATTAGGAGATATGCTAAAACAAGGTCTTCGGGTACCCATCCATAAGGTAAAGACTTAGACCCTACTACTTTGTGCTATGTCTTGTAGAAAGTCCTGAAGAGCTCTATCCACTACTTAACTTAAATAAACTCAAGCTTGTAATAATAGAAAATTTTATGTGTAGAAGTTCCAATCCTGTTTAGACTAATGCAATGTCGATAAATAGATTTAAATAAAAAGGATACCCTTTGTATAGGAAAACCCAAGAGCCAAGTAATTTCCAAAAATGTCTATTCAATACCTAGTATAAAAAGTACGAAATAAGGGTCAGCGTAAGTTTGGTCTAAGTCACCTTTTTTATCAACTCAGCTTTCAAAGTTCTCTAGAAACCTCTGAAAATTTCTTAATAGTAGGATTTGATCGTTTTTATGCCTTATGATAAGGAGAGTTTATACTATCCAATTCCTTTCTATCTATATGAATGAAATATCGAATCAGTTTTAGGAGGGCCTCTTAACTAAAATTCTAAATTCCTTAGGATTCCTATACCCATTGTACCTCTTGGCAGCTAAATTAAAGAACCAAAGCTTTATCATTACAAAAGTAATAGAAGAGTCCTTCTAGCTTTTCTTAGAATTGCCAAAAATTTAGGTTTAGTAAAGTTCTGTTTGGAGGTTAGTGCCTTTGAATCGTTTCGCACCCCTTTTCGAAATGTATAATTTTCTTTCGTGTAAATCGACTTGCTGGTAACAGACAAAAATAATGCATAAAAGCTTGTATAAATACAAAGGTAAATAGGGGGACCCCCTTTAAGAAAGTCGCTGCCGGGGGATACTCTCCCTCTTATCTCTACTAAAATGTGAGTGAATAAATAATTGCGAAGTTTCCCTTTAATAAGGCCGCTTTACTTAGAAAAAAAAACTGAAAAAATCTTGATAGAAACGTAAACTTTTTCGCAGGATATCCTAAGAAACCCTTAAAGTCATTGTACAGGGACTTTTATTACCCAGTTATAAAAGCAAGGGATATATACTTTTTTTAAGGGACCTCCAGATAAAGAGAGACTCCTCTTATGGGGTTTCCCTTCGTTCGACAGTTTTAGTATTAGCACAAGGGGTGCCGAGGAAAATACCTTTACACTAGGAATCCTCAAGTTAAACTATTATCCATGAATAAAATGAAATGAAAACCTATTGTTTACAATTAAGGATCTCTTTGTCGAAGTGATAAAGAAAGTTTAAGTAAAGAAGTAAATAAAGGGGTTTTGAAATCGCGGTCTTGTGTATCTAGATATAGAGTTAGAAACGGGCCTAGATTCTTTGGTCTATATTAATCGAAAGAGTACTCTAAAGTGAGAAGAGTAGAAGGGAATCCCTAAAGATTTCAATGAGGGACGCTTTAGCCCTGTAACACAGCATTAAATTATGACTTTTTAATGGATCTCGTAATTACAAAACTTCGAAGAAGTAAGGCTTTCCTTGTATTTGTAGAAGAGTATCCCTTGAGTATTTTGAATCTTAAAAAACTACCAAATTTGTGATACTCAAGTTTAATCTTAGTAACTCAACAAGGTAACTTTACCGGATTACAAAGTATATCTTCTTAAATTTCGTTAGAGTAATCGGGAACTGCTTAGAACTTAAAGAAGCTCCTGAGTGTATAATTTGAAAGTAACCCGGTAAGAAATTATGGTCAACATTTTAGGAAGGTAGGCAGATATAGAATAAGTTTATACTAGTAGGCTTTTTCCAAGGTTTCTCTATTCATTTCATAAAGAGCTCTTTCATGTTTCTTTTGGGACGTATATAATATAAAAAAATTCTTCTTTAAAAAACCAAAAGTAAGAAAAATCATATTTATTAATACAGTACAGATAAAAACTCGAAATTTCCGTTAATTCAGGGGCCCTATAAGTGTTTAAATAAAGAGTAACCTTATAATCCTTAAGCTGTGGTTTAACGCACAGGTTCTAAGATAAGGAGTGAGTACTTTGATTAGGAAATGTTGACTAAAAGTGGATTTACAAAAAATTAAGGAAAGATACCCTTTTCTCTTTAACAAGCTAATAAAATAGAGTTACAAATTCTTGTTATGTTTCAAAATTCAAGGGCTACTCTTAGATATCAAGAATCTTTTTTTAGGTTAGTAGGGGTTCTTTAAGCATTCTTAGAGTGTGGAGTGTCTTATCCCAAGGAGCCCAGATAGCTATTCTATAACTTTTAAGATTAATTCGAGATTAGTCCGGATTAAAGAGCTCCTTATAAAAAGCTTCGTCTTAAGTGCCGGAATGTAACGTTCTAAAAACCCATAAAACCCTATTTTGTTCTAGTTCACAGAAATAGAGTGGTTAAAAATAACTTTTGATTAAGTTATACTTTATGCTTACTTCTTTCTAGGGCACTGCCAGTAGTTTAGCACTTGAGAGCCCTGGGGATATATAATAAGGAGCTCATTACACGAGTTACGATGAGTTTTCACTTTCAAAAATCATCCAGGGATATCCTACCTACCGTTAAAGGCATGGATAAAGAGGATTACATAATTTCAACAGGAGCTTGACTAACTTAAAATTACCCGAAGTGGGATTCCAGCCAAATTTTTAATTACTTACAAGCTTTCGCCGCTACCTTGCTTTAAAGTTTTAAAATCCCCTAAGAATTTAAAGAATACGGTACTCCTTTAGATATGTGTGTGCCCTTTTACTGGGTTTTCTTTCATTATTTTACATATTCCGTGTAATAGGAGCTAGACGTTAGTATGCATTGTATCTAATTTTGAAGAAGTAAAGCTCTGTGTTTTCTTGATAAAAAAGAGTGGTTTTTGCTTAGTCAAACTATATTCTTTATGTTTTTATAACAAAGTCCTCGCCTATACCTAGGGCCTCTGCTAGAGCGGCATCTTTCATCTTTATAGGCAAAGCAAGCTTTTTAGAGTTTCATTAAAGACCCCTATCCTTATGTCGTAAAAAAAGAAGAAAGAAAATTGATTAAGCCCTTAAAAGCTTGATTTTTATGCCCAAAATCTGGGAGCTTTCAGAGCTTTTACGATAGGGGTTCCTAGTTCTTGACTCAAGACAAGAATAGATAGGCGTACTAAATTATGGAAAATATCTGGACTTCCCTATATAAAAGGGTTTCAATTAAGTGTCTCCAAATGAAAGGGAAACTTACAGGTAGACTTGAATAACTAAGAAAAAGTTTGATTCCTTTACAATAAGCGCAGTGAAACTATTTGCGCACACTCTTTTAATAATCGGATTGGCATACAAGTTTACCGGGTTATTTACAGTAGCTTTTTCTTTCTGAAGCTTTGATCTTCCTTTGGTTACCGAACTACTGCTTTGAAAAGGCCAGCTGGGGCAATACTTTAATTTATAAGAACTTATTAGGCAACCTGTAAAAAGTTTTGAATACCCCGACAATTAAGGGCTAATATTCCTCGCGTATTGTTTTGTTATGGTTTATCCCTTATTAGGACTAGGAAACCTAGAAAAAAATATGGGTGATCCCGAAAATGGCTCAAATATAACCTTGCAATTATCTATTAGAACTTGGAAAGAGTGCTTGAAGAGAAGATAGAATACTTAAAACTACTTCGACATGAGGACAAGGAATTTCTGTTTAGATAGACTAAAGCTAGAACTAAGTTTAGGAATAAACCTTTGTATGTGTTTCAGTATTAGGTTTAGTGTACTTTAGAGGAACCTTTTTATCTGACCAGCCAGAAGGGGGCAATTAGACTGAGCTAGCTTTATAAGGGATACCTTTTAAACTTGATTAAGATATCTTGTGAATGCATGTTTCTTTCAGTAGAACTTGAACACTAAATACAATAAAACTAAAGAAGCATAGGCAAGAACAGTAAGACATTAGCAACAGGGAATATATAGGTAGTACCCATTAAATAGGTATCAGGATATAGATAGCTGCTATAGCTCAATATAAAAAGCTCATAACAAACGAGTTAAAAACAAAAGCTTATAAAGCCTCAAATCAATAGAAAACAAAAGCAAGTCAATACAAAGAAGGGCGGGTAAGTTCTTTTAAAAAGCTCAGATAAACCCTTATGATATGAATGAAATTCCCTAGAGTTACTGTACAACAAGTCTTAGTTAATATTCTTCCTACGTGAGGTAATTGAGGCCTTTTCTTTGAAAGAGTATCACTCTTGTAAGTTTTTGCTCTTGCTATCCTAATGGAATTTCTTGTTTTAGAATTTATAGAAATATAAAGGTAACTCCGCTAGAAAAGATCCCATAAGGTTCTTTTTGGGTCAGTACAGCTATATACCCCTTAAGAGGTCCCTTATTTATGTTATAGTAGCTAAATATTAATGATTAGAGTACCCCTATAATACAAGCTTCACCTTAACCAGGTGCATGCTATTTCCCCAGGGCATTCTTTTTATTATTATAATTAGATTGTGTATCAGCGTACTCTGATAAAACCCAAAAGAAGAGAAACTCCTATCCAGCCTTAGTAATTGAGTATCCCTTTTAAAGCCCTTGACTCATAGAAATTTAATGCAAAAGGGGATACCCCGGAAGTTAGATTATTAAGAATATAGAATTAAAAAATCTTTTGT
The DNA here is from genome assembly GCA_036897445.1 of Pelargonium tetragonum. Classification (NCBI taxonomy): domain Eukaryota; kingdom Viridiplantae; phylum Streptophyta; class Magnoliopsida; order Geraniales; family Geraniaceae; genus Pelargonium; species Pelargonium tetragonum. The sequence goes on from JAYMTL010000002.1 coordinate 177,568, forward strand.
TCGGGCAGTAGGACTTGAAGTGCTTTTATAGTAGTACGGATACCTTATGATATAAAAAAGGAGGACTTCACGAATAGAATAATTAGAAAAAAAACTTTACTCTTCCTCAAGGGTTACAGATCTAGAGGAATACTTAAGTTAAGTACTTTATTAACAAAGGGTGAAAAGAAAGCAAATCTATTTCCCACTAACTAAACTATTCTGGAATCCCCATAGACTTTCCATATACTTGAGGAGGCTTTTTGATTGGGAATACGTCTAGACTTTAGGTAGACAACAAGGAATTTTGGTAACACTTCACATATATTCTCTCGCCTCGATACAAAGTCAAAAAATTATCTAAACAAAACTTGGAAGATTTTATCCTATTTAATTAAAAGTCTTTTTTTATAATAGAAGGGAGGATTTATAAAGATTTTTGATAGGGGTGCTGCTCGTTGGCATGTGTTATAGCTTCGAAAAGGATTTGAGATGTCATAAAGGATGCCCCTTACCGCATTGAATCCTGTAACCTATTAACGGGAGGTTACCTTGTGAAATCATAAACATTTAAAGAGTTAAAATTTCAGGTTAATTCTTAACAACTTTTCCGTAAAGTAAACTTAAGAACCTCTGACCAAACCCCCTGTCTAATTGGAGAAGTTAGTTGTTTCTTAACGAGTCCTAAGGTTTAATCTTGACATGACAATAGCTTATATAGAAAAATGCTCCTTTGGTATTTGGTATAAAGTACGGGAAGAGTTCCCTTAGAGTTCTTATAGAATTACATTCGAAGTATAGCTCTAATCTAATAAGTGACAAGTTAGAACAAGAGCACTAAACAAAATGTCAAGGAGTTTCTACCTTTTTTTAATCCCTCATAATAAAGCTTCCAACGCTGGAGAATTCCTGAGCTAAGGAGTCTCTTAACATAGTATTAAATTAAATTCTAGTTCCCTTTTTATACCTACAAGGATTCCCATTTACTTGTTTAAAAAAGCCAAACCTGTTTCTAAAGATTTTCCGTTACCTTGATGCTCTAAAAACTGTGAAGTCTTATATTTGATATAAAAAGATTTTATTGAACATTTAACTATGTTTGTCTTTTGTTTGGTAGTAATTGAGAGTCTTAATAGAGCCTGAAGTTGATTATAAGTTTGATCCGTGAATCTCTTACTTTGGTTGGTGAAGTCATGAAGTAACGAGTGAACTGAAGAAAATTGATAATCCCCGGTTTATCAGCCTCTCAAGTATTCTTGCTAGTTGTAATTAACATCTCACAAATTGAAGAAGCTCCGGATAAAGGCCAAGGAGCTGCTCCAGTAAATGCTTGCTAGTTTATAAATAATTTTATCCAGTGCTTTAATAAGAAGGTGGAAATTCTAACATCAAGGCAATAAAATGAATTTGAACCCGTGATTTTCGGTCTGAAGCTGAGCATTTTAACGAAGCGTTTTTTGGTAAAATAAAGGAACAAAAGTAAAATTTTTTGATTTTCTTAATAAGTATCCCTAGTAAAACCCTCAAAGCAAGTATTGCCTTTTTCAAAACACAGGAACCCCTTTCCATAGTAAGATAAAAAAAGAAGGGGTATAATATTGAGTAGCATAACGCCTATAAAAAGGAAAAACTCCCTAATACAAGAAAAACCTCATAGATCAAAGGGGGTCCGCATTTTAACAAGTAGCTTGCTCAATTACTGAATAATAACAATACCAAAGTAGGGAAGAAGGGGGTTTAAGGATTTAGTACAACCCCAAGGGTCCTGGTAGAAGTTCAATGAAAAGGTGTTTACATAATAATCTACAGCCCATATTCCCACGAGGATTGCTGCATGTTGTCAATTTTAAAAAGAATCTAAATGAAAGCCAGTTTTTTTGCCTCTATGCAGGGTTGTTCTTTTTTAAGGATCCTTTTTAAGCCCTTAGCTTGTTTTTTTCGGATATAAGAAAGGTCCCGTGTCCTGCCTTAGCCGTAAACCAAACAAACCTCTATCCCCTATTTATCAATACAATAAATTATCCATTTGATTCTTTGTCGTAGACTTGAAATTAAGCAAGCGGTCTAGAAGTCTATAAAATAGACTTAACTAGTTCTTGGCTATCCATTCCTGCTACGAGAGATATTTACTAAAAGGTTCTCTCGAATCATAAAGGTCTCGGTAACATTAGTGCAATTCCTATACTTTTTATATCTTTTCCTTTCAAGGTTTTAAAACTACACTTAAGAAGTATAAAGTATAAGAAGGGTCTACTATTTTAGACAGGTAAACAGTACCCGCAAAACCTTTACCACGGTATACCCCAGTATATCCTATATATCGTATAAGGCTTGCTCTACAGCTGCGCTTTAGTATGTTCTTATTTATATCTGATAATTATATGATATGCGCGGAAATTCCACTTTATTTCTAAAATGCAATCCTAATTCTTACGTTTGGTATGCTCCCCCGATTTGGTGTGTATTTGTCCTCTCGAGGAATTTAACCTCCTAAGAGAGTTCCCTTTTGTTTCTTGCCTTATAAAATAACACTTTACTGTACTAGGGAAATTGGAGTATTCCTAATTTTAAAGAAAAAAGACACCAAAGGATTTGCAATATATCTGGGAATAACCCGGGCATAAAACCAAAAGCAATTTTAGGCAGTTCTACTCTATTATATTCTCGTAGTACTTTAATAAAAGAAGTTTACTATGTTTTAAGAAAATTCCTATGCTAGATCTACTTTCAAATTGGGTAAAATTTAGATCCTAGTCTAAGATATGAAAGAGAGTATCTCTACGCTTACACAAAAAGTCAAGACCAATAACTTTTTCTAAAACTTCCTCTAAATACAAACCTCAAAAACCCCTTGAAAAAGCTACAAAATTTCTTTACTACCTGGATTTGGGAACCTAGAAAAGTCAAAGGAACACAACTCCTTCAATTTCTTGCTTACAGAACTAAAAGATAAGTAGTACTTTTCATAAAAGACCTAGAAAACTAACATCAAGAAAACAGCCCTTACTTTAATTCCTTGTAGCTCATAATCACTTTTCTTATATTAAGAAACCCGTACCCTGAAAAAATAACGGATCTCCGCTCACTCTAAAGGTTTTGGCGCCCTGTCTCTTAGTTTGAAACAATGTTGCTTACCCCTTATCTTATTGTAATTTCAGAATGGATTAGAAACTCTTAAAAATTCCGTGTACTATCTACTAGTATTTCCTAAAAACAACTCAAAAAAGGACCTTAGATGCCCACCTCCCTTTAGTACTTTTAGTTAAAAACCTTCCATTTCTCAATTTATTAGCTCCTTTAGGTCCTAGAAAACAGGGCAACAGCTATAGGAACTAGCTCTATCTTGTTTTTTGTAGCTCCTCCGCGAACTCCTCGTCTTGGAAAAACTGCATTAATGATCCCGGGAATTGATATAAAAAAGAAAAGCTAAGTGAAGTATACTGCTAAGTAAGATACCTACCCACCCAAGAAATGAATTCTATTAATAAAATAATAAAAAGTCTCTTTTTAGTAGTTTAAGATTTAAGAGAAAAGTCCCTTGCGTTTAGGGTTGAAAGGGGGAGTTCGTAGGCCCCTTGTAAGGGTTTATATAACTAGGAATAGGCCCGCTATTTTTCCTAATACCTAACTCGTACTTTATAAATAATAAGGGTTTGTAAAGGTTACACCGAGGCAATTGCTCGACAACATACACTAGAATAACTTTTCTTAATTGAAAGAAACCGATGCACAAATACTACAGGAAAGACTTTTTTGTTATATTCCCGAATTCGAAACCTATAACAAACTGAAAAAGTGTTTTCTACCGACCTATAAAATCTGGTACTCGCTTAAGTCCAGAGGATCCACGCCTTACTACTTATATAAAGCTTTTTCAAAAGAAGCTATACTATTCCCTTGCTTGACTAACACAAGGCTCTCGGCTAAGGGCATTAAGGAAAGTCGTCCCTAGATCTAGATAGTAAACCCAATAAAGAATAGAATAACCTAAATAAGACATAGTAAATAGACTCTTTAAGGAGACCACCTGCGACGTCCTGGCCTCTAGGCCCCTCAATTTTCGTCTAATTTGTAGTATCTAAATTTTGGTATTCCCCTTCCGAGAAGAAATAACTAAGTTTTAGCTTCTGATTACTAATAGGGTAACATCCAGGTAGAAAAGTTTAATAGGATAAAGCAAAGATAGATAAAAAAGAAACGCTGACAAAAGAGTACAAAGCATACATAAGAAACTCTAATACTAACAAAAATCCCTCGTTGTAAGATTCTTTAATTTCACTCTATATATTTTCGGGAGCCCCTCCTTAGCTACTTTAAGACTTGACACAAACTAAGAATGTTTATCTGGTTGATATAAAACTTAGTAACAAATCGAATAATTCAAGGGGCCCCGTACTATTATCTTAACCTAACCCTGAAAGTGCTAAAAGCTTAAAGTGTTCTACTAGAAACTTACTTCGAGTCCCTAAAGCAAGCAGAAATTTGAATAAAGCAACTCTCTTTGTCAAGCCTTTCCTTTGTATCTGTATCTCGAAAACTAAAAGCGGATCTCTCTCGTATCTTGTAAAATGTAAAACTCTTGTCTTGTTCCTAATCCATTATACTTTTAAATTATTGTCTTTAATAATAACCCAGCCAAAACCATTGAACCTAGAAATATAGAAACGTAATCCCTACAAAAAGACTTGCTTACAGAACCCTACGGTACCTGCTCAAACAAGAGTTTACTATGACTTGAACCTTTGACATGCCTAACCCTGGCATGATCACGCTAAATACTAAATAAAACGTAAATGCTCACTAATAAACAATATTCGAGTTACTATAACTAGAATTTTAAGGAGGATCTAAATCTAAAGTAATTAAAAAAGCCAGCCTTAACATAGCTACAATAAGACAAAGAGTACAGAATACATTAGCTACAAAGGTTCTAATCGCATAAGACTTCTAAGTAAGATAAATTAAGAAATCTCTATGCCACGTTAGATTCCTTATTCGCTAGGTTTTGCAGTTACATATCAAAATATCTATTTCTAATCGGTTGGGGTTGGCTTAGAGATACCTATTATGTTACCCAATAACTATAGCTTTGCCTTTCCGCGCTTTAAAAAGCAAACCACATCCATAACGAGGCTGCCCAGATGATGAGAACTCATAGACTTAATGAATACCTGGGCCTAGGGGATTAATAATTCGGAATTTTTTATTTAAACTTATGCAAGGAAGACCCCCTTTGCGCTTTTACCGGCCCGAAAGTCAACCCCTTATATATACAAAATGAACCTGGATAGTAAAATAATATTGAACTGCAATGACTTTAAAAACTAAAGACTCTTACTTATAGACAAACAATTAGGAGCTTTCTAGAGACGAGGAGAACCTAAAACAAGTTTAAAAAATATTGAAGAATATAAAACGGGTCTAACTAGCTAAAAAACAATACTTATTTAAGAAAGACTTCTACTTAGTGTTAGTGCCCTTTTAAGATACTAACAAAAAATGAAGTAGAAACTAAACCTATGTTATCTATTATACTACTTTATAAACAACTTACTTAGATTCCACCTTGTGATGCAAAAGCTCTGTATTAAGCAATTCTATTCACATTCTAGTACCAAACAATCCGTAGTTGTTGACCAAGACATGCCCTTATTAAATCTAAATAATATAAAAGTCCCGGACTGACTAGACAAGGCTGCAATAGTATAGCAACAAAAAATTTCTTACTTATAGAAATCCTTGCAAAAACGAGTTACAAGAGTCCTTTTTGTACAATTAAAAGAAGTCAACTCTATTACTAGTATCGGGTTTTCCCCGTAAAAAAGGTATTAAGTCAAATTTCTATCAAACAAAAGGAGTAAGATTTCCCTTAAACACTAAACATGGACTGGGTTTACCTTATAAGAGCTTAAGCTTGTTATATTGACTTCAGTAAAAGATTGTCCTTATATGGCGCTAAAAAGTTACCAAAGTTTCTCTTGTATATCTCTGCTATTCTTTTAAACACCTATTAGAAAAAGCATATTTAACGTAAAAGAAAAACTTCCTCCTATACTTTAATATCTCCTCCTCCCACTTCTTACACTAAAATTACAATAAGAAAATATTTGGAATAAGACATAAACTACAAGCTACAATAGACCATAAGACAGGTATTAGAATCTTATATCTCTCTTAAGTTATACTTACCTCTAGGTTCTATCTCTAAAGTTACAGCTCCTAAGCCTAACAAGCGTACTGCTCTTGCTCTCTTGTCTCTGCTCCGGCTACCTCTCTTCCTGTTTAATTTAATAAGCAACAAGTAAGTAAACAAGTCAAAAAGGTAAGTCAACTAAGTAACTAGGGGATATAGAGCATGCATGTACAATTTAACAACTACTATACTCTATCAAGTAACAAAAATGACCTTTTTAGTAAATCTCACTTGGGTATAAAATAAGCGTCTCATACTAGTTTTCAAGGAATACAGAGTTCCCCGTCTCTAAAAAAGCATAGCTATTTGTTAAAATTCTGTCTTTTTTGTACCTCTACTTTAGTATTAAAAGTCAAGGGAGCCAAGAAATTTAATACACAGAGCCCACAAAGTATTCCAGTAAATTACAGCTTGTTTTTTTGTAAAAGTCACAGGCAATCTCCCGGGATTGTCCAGAAAGTTAAAGCTAGGTAGTTGGATTTTAGGGAAGCACTTTACTTCGAGTAAGACTAAGAATACTTAGTTATTTAAAAAAAGCTTTCTTCATCTTCATTATGAGTCCAATTCTACAAAAATGGTAATATATAAGAAATAAAAAATTTTTACCTCACGTAAGCAGTCTAAGACTTCTCTTAATTGTACCTAAGAAAAACTAAAGCCTTCAAATGGGAACTGCATTTTTAAGTCCCCTCACTTCCTTTTTCATTTTAATAAGAGTTTACTAAGAAACCCTAAGGAATATTTTATCGGATATCAAAATAAACTTAAGTAAATCTTGTACAGCTAAAATAAGAGCCTTCTGACAGAGACTCTGAAGACCTTTTATATTAGAATTCTTTTCTTGCGTTTTGACTCGGCAATATTAAACTGTAAATAAAAGGAGGCCCTTAAAAAGGAGTGTCTATTACAAGTATCCGGACCAGAGAACCCTTAAGTATACGTCTAATGAACAAATAACTGCTTAAATATTAAAAACCAAAGCTGGCCTACAACATGTATATTTAAAAACCCTTATGGGGATGGTTAGAAAGAAAGATACTAAAAGAAATTTTGCACGACCCTATGTTCCTTCTAAGAAGACCCTTGATTTTTTTAGAATATCCAGGAGAAAACTCTTGTCTAATCGAGAGTTAGAGAAATGCAAGTTTTACGAAAGAGAAAAGAGGCTATAGCTCAAATTCAAATAAAGTATTAAAAGAGTCTCATACATAGATTATAAATAGACCCGTATTTTCCTATTCCCTAACTTTTAGTTTAGTTAGCACCTTTTTACAAGTCTTTTTTGTTTCTATACTTCTCACAGCTGATTAAGCTAGGGTTAACTGAGACTTAGGAAAAAGGGATTACTAGAAAGACTTATCAATGTTCTTAAACAATAGGTTTACCGCTAGAAATGAAAAGGGATACCCACGAACTCCTTCCAAATCCAAGATATTAGCTCCCCTATAGCTACTAAACACCTTTACCTAATGCGAAATAGAGTACTCCTTGATTTAGGGATTAGTACTTCTTGTATTTCTATAGTAATTGGAATCTCAAAAAGAAAACGAACTCAAAAAAGGAAGGGGAATTATCTAACAGTAGAGTATAGCTAATTTTATTGTCATATGTATAGGTTCCGAGCGCAAACATTGGGTATTAACACCTATTTTTTACGGAAGACTTTTAACGGAAGTGGGACCGGTAAGTGTAAGCGGGAAGTATATATAACAAAAGCTTTTATTCTTAAGTTCCCTTGTATAATCCGGGAAGACTTTACTTGATAAGTATTACTGTTACTTTTTGAGGTCTCTATAACTAAGAAATTCCTAAAAATTTTTATTTGTAATAGCACGATAGGAGGTTTTTAATAAGTCGAGAAAATAGACTTATCAGGTATAAGATCCCATATCCATATTTGGTAGAAGTAGAAAAAGCAGCTATGTTTCCAGCTATTCTGTTAGTACATTTTAAGTTTTTTATTGAAAGGTAAGTTCCTCAAAAATCAGTAAAGAGAGTATCCGCTTGCATGTTCCTTACACTAGGGGTCTTAACAAAGAGAGCAAAGTCTAGAAATATAAGTAAAGAAATAGGGGAACCCTAGATCGGATTAGGAGCTGCTGGAATCTCTTCCAGAAAAAGAAAAGGACAAATACAAGTATAAAGAGATAAGGAATTTCCGCTTACTTGCCCTCTAATCCTAATACCGTCCGTATAATCTAATCCGGAAATCCAGAATAGAGGAATAATAAAGAATACGCACATGGGTATAAATAGGAAGGGCTCTTCTTCCTTCCGAACAAATAGAGATGGAGTCCGTAAAGGGAATTTCTTCCTTATGTTCTACAATTTCCTTCTAACTCCAAAGAATTCGTTAACAGTTAAGGTAGAATTCTCGCTCGTGAACTACGTGTTACACTTAATTTAGTTAAAAACCCTTTTTATTACTACAGTCCTGGAACGAAGTGAAGGAGGGAATTGTTATAGGTAATTATAATAGTACATTCATACTCTATAACCCTATCTACTGACCTAGATTTCCTACTCTTTTATTTGTATTAACTTGTTGTTAACTTACTTGACTTGTAGAAGCTTTCCTTTTTTTACTCTGTATCCTACCTAGACTTTTTTTGTGAGCTAGAACTAATAAATATATACTTGTACTTCTTATCTTATAACCCAGGATAGGGGTCCTCTTACTGCTGTTATGATTCCCTTGGATCTTGGATGTAAGCTAGGGGGCTGTACTATAGTATTGTATTGTATTGTATAATTGGTATTTATAAGAAAGTGTTATAGTTATATTATCATAGTATAAGTTTATTGTAATTTACTATACAATTATAATAGATTATAGTATTAGTAAAAGTAGGTATATATATATATTCTAATAGTATTAGGGCAGTGTTACAGTAGTTAGCTTAAGAAAGCCCTTAAAGTTAGAATTCTATTCTTAGTTGTATTAGTATGTAAGAATTAAGAGTCTTTACTAATCTAGGGCAAGATTTTCATTTGTATAGGAAATATGGATGCAAAACTGGCAAAACACAGAAAAAACCTTACGAGGGTACCTAAACTGAGCGAGGATAAATGTTAACACCAAGCTTTGTAAATACAGTGAGTTACAGGAAGCATACATAATGAAAAAGGTACTAAAGTCCAAAAGTTTATGCGCAAGTAAAGTGGAAAGACTTTCCAACAAATAGGAGTTTCTGGGGTTGTTATAATATACTAAGGAGTACTTTATAAAAATGTCACTCAAGGAGTTAAAAGGCACTTCGGAACTAAACCGCGTATGCAAATCTTCCCTTGCCGACGAGCGCTAAAAAAAATGTCTCGGAGTCCTTTTGACTTATAGGAAACTTGTAATTTAAATAAGTTCGTAATTAGTATTTTATTATACGCTTTCAAAAGGTTTACCTTTAATTCTTTTTGAATATCTAGGAGGATCCCTTACTCCTTAGTCTCTACCTTTACCTTTTTCATAACAAATCCATTGGTAAAACATTTAACCCCCCTTTTTCACGCATCTTAAACCCCTAAAATATTCAAGTAACCTTTATAGATACCGATTTAACGCTGTTGATATCTTATAATTTGCCGCAGATCCTCAGCTACTTCCTCCGAGGGAAGAGTTAGATTATAGTAATAATAGGGTTTTGCCTTGAAGTAAGCAAGTGAGTGGGACAATTAAAATGAATTTGGTTCAGAGGTACTAGCTCTAATAAAAAAAGGACTCTTTTTTCTGTTAACTGTACTTTATTCTAAGTAAGTAAAATAAAAAGCTAGCAAACTACTAAGAAAATCCTTGAGGGATCAGGGCAAACATTACCTAGGAAAGCCTTATCCTTATATAAAAAAGAATAGATACAGGTAACTCTGTTAACGAAAACTACATAAAATTGACTTCACTAACACAATACACAAAAAGCCCCTACCCTGTAAATTAGGGAACTCTTTAAAACTAAAAACCTGACGGCTATACGAAATCCTTTCCAAGCGGAAGTCTTCTTCAAGAACTTGGGAAAAAGGAATTAATATCGCTTAGATAAAGTAGTACGAATCGAACGGGGAACCCTATCCTTCCTTAATTAGGAAGCGAAAAAAAGTTGTGGGCAGATATTAGCGGACTCCTTTAATAAAGTTCCCATGCGGTAAACTAAAGCCCATTTGAAAGGTAAGTCCTTGGTTCAAACCACCCGCACAATAAAAAAGAAGTTTAAAAAGGATTTTTGAGATACTTAAGATAGAATTTTTTACTACTAAATTTCTTTGGAGTGTCAAGCAGTGTTATTTTTGCTTCGAGTTTTTCCACTAAATACAAAGAATACCTGTTCCTAAATCATACATAATTGAATAGCCCACCTTCCCTAAAAGATACCAAGGAACAGATGCTTTTCGAAATAAAGGGCTTCGCACCTCAGTATCACGCAGCTCAGGAGTGCAACCATATTCCCTGTATGTATCTTCTTTATCCCACATGAGGAGACGTCCTGTTAAGAGGGCTCTGTGAAGTCTACCTACCCTTTAATCCAACATAGAAAAGGGTGGCCTGCGCTCTTACCCTGTTTCCTCATTGTTTCCTTTGTTTACAGACTTCAGAGACCAGAAAAGCGCTAAGGAAAAAACCCATTAATCTCTTCGTGGCTCTAGGCTTATTAGATAAATTTAACCTAAAGATGCCACTATAATTAAACAGCGCTTGCCATAAAAGCCTTTTTTACTTTAATATAAGGTAGCTAAAACGAGTCACATAAGGCACTTAACCCTTTCTTCGATTAAATGTAAATGTACAGTGAATAATTCGGCTTCTATTAATTACCATGCCCTGAAGACTCATGTTAAAAGAGGTCTCTTGGTTATAATCCGGACAAAAAAATATATAGTTAAGGGTAGAATTGCAAAAGATATACCTACCAGTGGGGGTGTTAACAGCCTATATAATTTTAATCATATATCAACAGTCACCGTTAATATGTATTATCTATATTTCATTGGATTAACTTGACTTTTAAAAACCATGTTCGGGGCGCTCACTGCAAACTAAACGGAAAATTCTTCTACTATATTCATTCAGGATGCTCATATATATATATATTTTTTTTTACTGAATAGTACTTAGAATCTTGAAGTATGTAGACTTTAAATTCTGAGTTAGGATACAAAGTAGAAATAGAATTGCATGGGGGACCCCTTTAGCTTTTGTTGCGCAGTTTAGTAGTATTTAACAAGTACACGATAGTTATTTATCTGAATCTTGTTAGATAATCCTAGACAAAGTAAATACTGAATAAGACACTGGGTTTACGAACACTTATACTCCCTACCTGATAAAGATAAGGAATCCCACAGTATTATCTTGTTCACATAAGGGTTCCTTGTGGTATATCCTTTAGTATTTTCGTCAAATTGAGTATAATTCATTTTGATTCCTAAAGCAGCAAAAGCTTGATTTTTAAATTACAAATAGAAAACTTCTGATAATCAGAAAGCTTTTTTATTACTTATTTATTACTAAGAGTACTTTTGATAGTGATAGCACAAAAAAAGACTCACCATGACATGCACTAAAATGACATCTAAAGTGTGGAAAGTCTCAGAGATATGAATCGTGTTTTAAAATCTCGTAAATTATGGTGTGCTTATACATAGAACGTGTTAGTTATAAATTCATTATCAAGTGTACTTTATATAGTAACGAGTAACTTCTTGTCTCTTTTGTGTCTCCTTTCTCCTATATTACAGCTTATGTACTAACTCAATAGATAAAGTTAAACGTCTAGATCTGATGTTAATTCTTCTGTTTTGTTATTAATTCCATTTTAGTTTCTTTTGGTACTTAATTGCTCCCATAAACTATAAATAGGAATAAAGAGGTTCAAAATAGATAATGAAAAAAGACCCGATAAAGTCATTTTTGTGACATATGAGAGAGTTTAAATGTTATTTCGATCTAAAAAGGGCATACAATCCGTTTATCGGATTTATTATAATACGCCATATATTCAATTTAAACCTGTAAAACAATTTCTATATGTTGATTTCTAGCGAACCAAGCCACAAAAGTCTTGAACTCTTGTAATTCCCATCCGGGTTAATCTTTCAAAGACCACTTAAAAGTATTTCAGACGAGTTACCTGAATCTCATATTTATTAAATAAGATTTTGAGAACTCTGATATAAAAAATTGCGGAGAATAAATATAGGATAGCTATAATACATAGTATTTACTAAAACCCTAGAATATTCAGGAGAGATTACTAAAGAAGAATGACGACTAAAGTGAACCCAATTTTGACTTTTGGACATTAAAAATGAAAAGGAACTTTTACTATTAAAAAGGATAGGAGAAGCTTTAGTGTAAATAAAATTAGCAATCCTTTATTTAGTCTTTTTTTCTTCCTGCTTGTGTATTTGAGTAGGCCCTTTAATAGCTGAAATGTGAGTTATTATTAAATTCTTGTATTCTGGTCAATAAGGAAGAGATGAGATATATATTCGAATAATTAGAACCGGTAGTGATTGACAAGGCTTTCTTAAGCTCAAAGACCACGTCCCCAGTCCAGTATACAGCATATAGCTATTAAAGCTAGGTAACTCCTATGGAAACCCCACTTTCATAACCCCTTATAGTACTCTCTTGATGATTTCTACCAAAATTTTATATTAATATCTTTCCTGTTAATCTGCAAGGAAATTTCATAAATAAAAAAGGGACAATTATAACTAGATTTATTTGTCTTACCACACATGAGCCGATTTAGCCAAAAGCTAACTAGAGCATAGTAAACAGAAAACTTTTAATCAAAATAGGAGCTCCCTTGACTTGAGCCTAATATCCTTAATATCGGGTATTCACTGTTGCCAAGATAGCACAAAACTAAAGAAGCTAAATCTAAAAAGTAGGTAAGATTTTTTTAGAAATGTACTGGACTAACTAAGCTACAATTACAATCATAAGCCAAAAGTTTTTTAATAAATAAACGCTGTCAATTAAAAAGGGTTTACGTCGAATAAAGAAAATCCGAACCTACTTCTCATCAAAACAAAGTTTTTTCCTGGACAAATTTAGGGGGGCTTTATACATAAAAAAAATATGTATCTCGGATATTTATCCTATGTTCAGCTTTATAGTTTGAGCTGCTTCTTGAGAGAAAAAACAAGACTTCTATTTTAGGTTTAATCCTGTTAAAGATTCTAAATTTTTGAGGTTTTCACTACTATTTACATGATTGTGAATCCATGAACGACCACTTATTAATTAAAAACTTTTAGAACTTATGTTATCTTGGTTCATGGCCTATGAGTTCTATAGATTCTGGCTAAACGGTTGCTGTTGGAGCTATTACACATATAGCTTGTAGCCGACAATACTAAATGATGAATACCAATCCTATATTAATGTATGGTTATTGTTTAATCCTATTCATTTATATAAAAAATACGATATTCTGCGAAAGCATATGTTCGACCCTCGTTTTTAACTAGCAAACCCCTAAAACCTTATTTAAAGTATAAGCAAGATTTAGGTTTTTTAAAAGACTTACCCGAGTTTTTCAGGAAGTTGGGTAGATACGAGAGCCCTACAACAATGTGATATGTCTCGTCATTCCTATCAAAAAATTTTACTAATCGTCGGAGCTTATTAATAAGTTTTTAGAGTGTCTTCAGTAATTTAAGCATTCTTGTGGTTTTTCTTTAGTGTAAATCTTATATGTTTGAATCCTATTCCTAGTTGAGTAAGACGATCTCGGATACCACTTATATATTCTATATTCCAACTAATACTAAAAATTCGATTGACCTATACGTCCATTTCAAAGTGAATTTTCTTTATAGTTTGGTACTCTATTAAAAACTCCACGAAGCTCTGAACCGGTTTCTGCTATAGTTCTACCACTTTTTTTAGTACTACTAAAAACTTTCCTATTATACTTAATATGTTGAGAGTAACGGACACCTCGTCTATATTATAAGGTTTATAGTCCGGTATACTAAGTTTTAACTTAAAAAAATTTTTTAGTAGGATTTCTTTTATTAAAAAAGCCTTTTTAGGTAACTAATTCTAATTACTCTAGTTTGTATATTAATTTATAAGCCGTGTATTACCTCCCCTGTAATGTAATACCCAAGGGTTCCTTTCGTAGTTTGTAGAGGAACCCCGTGGTAGCGGGAACTTTCTTCCTAATTCTAAGTTTTTTAGACTTCTTCTTGTTGTATTATCTATCCAAGAATTCTTGTTTCTATATAAAGAACTAGTAAGATAGACCTCGACACCATGAAAAATATTCTATTTTGAAGTTATTCGTAATAATTTGGATATAGGTCCATGAAAGAAATATCCTTTATTTCATTTTTATACGCTTCGACATGCTATAAAGGGTCATTATTACAGAATTCTCTTGTTAACCTGGTTGAGTAAGGCAGTCTCGTATTCTAGGCCAATATAACTATCTTCATTTTTTTATTCTTTTCGGGCTATACCATACTACAGAACTTATGGGGTAAGGTATTCGCCAACGTAGTAACTATAAAAAAAATATATATAATAAAAAGGCATGAAACTTTTTAAACAAGGACTAACCCCGTGTGTCATATAGGGAGATTTCAATGACTTTTGAATCCATTAAGGCCCAAAGTGGCTACGGTTCTCCGTCTTCTATTTATAGGATTTTTTGTTAAGTGAATAATTCGAAGAAAGCAAAAAATGAAGGATCTGGACCTACATTTCACAGCTGCTAAACGAAGTCTTTTTATTTTATACAGAGTAAGGAGCCCTTCGAGTCGTTACAACCCCGAAAAATTTCTTCTTCCTTAGCCTCCTTGAGGCATTGAGGCATTAAAGCCCTATCCTATACCGTGAAATTTTCTTTTATAAAAAAAAAGATCTGTAAATTGTTACGCTCTTAATAAGCTCAGGGCACACCCTATTACGCATCACACTAGAGAGATCCCCTAAGAACTTACTTACTATAACAAGACAAATCCGTAATATTGCAATTGCAGAGTGGCACCAAACCTCTTGGTTTAATTTAACGAGTACTGCTGCTTTGTTTAATATGGAGCCCAGGCCAAGACTAATCTTACTAACTAATAACTAATTTCTTTCTCAAGCATATCTCAGATATACATATAGCCGAGGATACAGCAAAGAGTTTCTTTTATGCTTCTTTATAAACTTATAAGCAAGCCTAAATCGGGAGTTTATACTAGTTAACACCTAACGGGCTACCCTTTGCATCTTTAGAAGAATGTCTAGCTACTTGGGGGCAATTCTATATTAAAGTTCTCCCGTGTAGGTAAGTAACAAAACCCTTAAGTCAATATTAAAACGAGAATCTTAGTTAGACGTGACTCCGAAATTGACTGCTAAGCCTTTTATTAAAATGAAACTATTAAACTATAGTAAAGAACTTTAGGCAGGCTCCTACTCAGGCTTTTAGAAACCTTCTAATTAAGAAATACCAAACTTAAAAAGGGGGGAAATCTTGGGTATGATAGGAATTATTATAAAAGTTCTCCGATTGAGACCTAGGAAAGCTTCTTTAGCTATATTACTATTTACAAGAATTTCTATTATTACCAACTAATTGGACTGAGACTTGGCTAAGTGGTTAATTAGTGACAGCTTAAGGTATATTTCAAAATTCGAGCGAAACTCTCCTCAATTCGTTTTATTCTGTATAATTCAAGTGAAATAGCAGAGTAATCAGTTTAATTAGTTACCTAACTGAGAGGCCACAATCCTGTTTTGACAGAGTAAAGCATTCTTTATTTTTCTTTTATAATCTTTCTTTTAGAGAGTTCCTTGTGTAGTTAAATAGGATAATACATATGGAAGCCGGGTTCAAACTCTATGTAATATACTGATTTGAGAAGCTACTCGAGAACACGGAAGATCCCTACCTTAGGGAGACCCGTATTGCAGGTTCAGTTTATTGAAAATTATGTTAGGAAATCAAAACTTTGAAAATAATAATAAAAAGCAATTTCATTTTTAATTCGAATTCGGCGGTCACTACAAGCAATCTCCCTTCTTACTTAATATTAAATGGAATCTGTTGCGCTCGTTGCTGAAGTATTTTGGGTTTCCTGAAAAAGCGGAACCTCAGTTAGAATAGAACTTTATGTTTCTATAGGAAGGTAGAAACAAGTTATATTGAACTTATTTGACATTTATAAGGTACTCTTCGGATACGTGTATACAAGACTTGTGGAATAGTATTTAATTACATCGAAAAAGAAGTCTTATCTTTAGGCCTACACTAAGAAAATAGAATTTCATCTAAAAAAGGCTCTAAAGTAACCCCGTACAAGCTCTAAGGTAAGTCCTTCTTAAGCAAAGTTTTCCTTATGTTCGTACTTTATAAAGAATAAAGAAAAGGGAGCTCCTAGATAGGAAGATGCGTGTGGGTAATTTTGAGTCCTGTATTGGAAAAGGATTAGTTATTATATAAAAAGAAACTTTAGATTTAACTGCACAGGGGACCCCGCGGGTTTTTAATTAATGAGAAAGGGGCCTGAAATTATCCCCAAAAGTTCTGAGCCAAGCCCTTTGGTTTAACAGGACCGAGAAGTATAGTAGGTAACTCTAAAGTAAAAAACTCTTTTTACTTTTTATTCTAACTCGTATATAAGATATAAGATCAATCCCTAGGAAAGGTTAAGAACTTTTCCTCTCCTTAGAACACTGGGTAAGTCATAGGTTCTATTTATAGAACAGGAATTCTAAGAAAGTTAGATATAAAATAAGGATTGAATCCCTTTTTCAGCACGAACTCGGTACAGTCTATTCAAGGAAGGAGGGTACCCTTTTTGCTATATAGGGACACTCCACTCTGATTTGTGCAATAAGCTATATCTTGCCCTTTAATTGTCCCGGGGTTTGCTTGTAAGTAAAGCTTTTTTAGAATTGTGGTATACTCTTAATTTGGATCAAGTAATACATAAAAAGACTTATTAGAAAATCTCGTTAAATAAGAAAGTCCTGGCTTAGGAGCTTGCTTTTTCCTGCTTTGGATTAATCCTAGGACTTCCTTGAAAGTACTCCTTAGCTTTTTTGAAAATCCCAATCTATATCTGATAAGAGCTGCTGGATCCCTTGGAAAGGGCTTGTGCCTCGGCTTTCATTTTCATTTCGGTTTGGACTATTAAAAGTTATATACGACAATAGCTGAAAAGAGAGCCGGGTCTACCAAAAGCAAAAAATTCCACAGTTTCTTTCTCTTTTATAAGGTTTCGTGTTATATTTCTTGTATACACTTTGGGTATATAAAAGACCCTTTTTTACGCGTCTGACTGCAGCCCCTTTTTAAATAAGACTTAAACATTATGGAGAGCCCTTATTGGAAACTCTTTCTGGCGCATATCCTTACAAGGAACTCTAGCACCAGTATATCTTCAACACACACCCAGCATGACAAAGGGCCCTATGTTAGATATTACAGGAACTTTTGAGTACAACTGAAAGTATCTAAAAACTCAAGACTCTACTACAGGGTATGCCGCGGAGATGTCGTATCTACTTATATAAAAAACTCCGGGGAGTACTACTTCCTAATTTATATAAAACTAAAGCAACCCCTTACTTAACTAGCTACATTCCGCCCTTTGCCGAAGTCTCCATCCTTTATTTTCATATTCAAAAAAAACTAAGTTTTAAACTATAAACTGAAAGAGAATACCCCAAAGCGAACCCTTAGTATTTGAGCGAAGCTAGTAAGTAAAAGTAAACCCATAGGAAAACCCTTACTAATTGAAGAATTCTCCAGAAATTCTTATAGGACTCTCTAAAAACGGGCTAGTGAAGTACTCTATTCGGAGTTGCTACTTTAGACTGCGTATTTTTTTTAGTGATTTATATGCGCACGGGGACCCGGTATTAAAAGTGCAATAGCTTTTTTGATGGATCTGTTACAATTTTCTTATAAAAAGAGAATAAACTAAAAACACCCCTAAGGGATTCCGCAGTTACTGAACCCTCTCAAAGACAAAGCCTGCCCTCCATCATAATAGGCCAAAAGACTAAGGCGAATCTCCTACCCACGGGAAAGGCTATCAAAAAGGTACTATCTATATGCCAAGCCTAAAACTCTTAAACTCTTTATGAATTTTATTACATCTAGGAACAGTTGCCACTAGCACAAGCTTTTGTTTATCTAATATACTTTACACCCTCAGGGCCTGGACAATTATATATGTTTACTCCTTGCTCCTCACGGGAGTCCCCTTGTTTAACAAGTTACCCCTTAGTACTAAAATGACTTACAAAAAAGATAGGGACAAAATGCTATCATTCTTAAAAAAATACCAAGGAAAAGGGACGGGACTTTATTAATCTTATCCGCAAGGGGAACTCTAAGTATATTTTGCAAACGCCATAAGTTAGGAATCCTTTACCGTAATTTTAAGGAGCCCTTACCTTAGAGGTTAGAGGATTCCCTAGACTAAAGTTTATAACGTTTCAGTTACCATATTAGTTCAAACCGAAAACTCTTTAAGGTTCATACTACTTCAAAAAACAAGAAGCTATCTGACTTATGTTATACACTTGCAAACCCACCTAAGGCACCCTCTATTTTTTAAATAAAGTGCTTGTGCAATCATGGGTGTTTATAAAAGAGCTAAAACTCAATTAGACTTTGAATTTTTCTGGCAAGGATCGCTTTAAAAAATTCTTGTTGTATCAATATTAGATACCTATGTATATAATAATTCTTTATCTTCGTACTTTACTAAACTCCTAGGGGAACTGATCAATGAAACGCACCTCTTAAAAGACATACGAATTGCACGAACTCTACTTTTAGAATAAAATTCACGTAAATAAAAGTTTTTTCAAAGGATCTTGTTTATAACTAGATACTAATGTTTTTTTTGCCTTTTATAAACCTATTCCTAGTAGAGAAGATTTTATAAGAGGCCCCAAAAATCTAAGAGAAGAAAAGCCCTTGTTTTAGAAGGAAGTTGTATGTAATTAAAGTTTAACCCCTTATTGATCAAGTCTTGATTAAATTTCTCTTTTTGTTTTTAAAACTTCCTTGAGAATCTCAAATCTAGGGATATTCTTTACTTTCTGTCTGTTTCTGAGATCTTCTTGGACCTAGGGCATGTGCCCAGGAGTAACGCTTAGTAGAACACCTCAAAAGAGCCGGTTAAGACTATAAAGTTTCCCCTTTCTTATAAATAATGGAAGATTTAAGGAGTATAATTGCTGTTCTAGTGGTGCCGCACTAGGAACGTAAAAATGGGTTTTAATTCCTTAATAAAAGTGGATTTTCTAAGATAAAACTTCTTAGTTGTAAGACAAAAGGATAACAAATGAAAATTGGGGTTATAAAAAAAGCTTTTATAAACTCCGGTAAATAGGATTCCGATAAAAAGGAGAAAAATCACACCTCAAATTCCTGTTTATTCGAGCCTTAAGGAAACATTAAAGGGCAATAACTCCTAGATCAAATATTGAAGAGAGACTCCTATGACACTTGAAACTACAAAGACTCGGGATTTTAGATAGTTAATAGACTTTACTATTTTACTAGAAGGGAAACGCCGGTTAGTTAAAAACTTTAGTTTATTAAGTATTTGCATTTTTTGAAATTAATACAAACTCATGGCATATCCTTTGTAAAGAAGCTAGAGGAGCCCCGGGTGAGATAAGAGATTTAAATAAAGAAGATTTTCCCTTTTGCCTTTTGATTGTGTAGAGCACTTATTCTGTATCTTGAGTTGTGTATTCGTAAGGGGTTTATTGTTAAGTTTCACTTAAAATTTTTAGGAGCCGCTAATTCAAAGAGTTCTCTTTCTGTAACTGGGTGCTTGCTCTACGGATTAAGGGTTTATATTATACAAGGGTTACCCCTATTTCCAAAAAGGGAAGATATTCAAATCCAAGGCAACTTTAAGAACAAAGAAAATCTAGTTCTTCTTTTAGGACTCTCAATTAAACCTTCCTCCATCTCCTCTTGGGAAAGACTTTCCCAAGGCAAGGGGTTTACTTTAAACTAATTGACCTATACCCGTCGAGCTCTTTAAAAGGCAGTAATTCTCCAGCAATCTTAAACACTCCTGCTCTTTGTGAATTATAGAACTGCTTTACCTTTACAGGGTACTGGGATCCGATAAACGGGTAATGTGGTATTCTACTAATTCTAAGGGGGGGTTTCGATATAAAAGAAACTTGAAAGTTTTTGTACTTTAAGGCTTACTTAGTAGATATTTTAAAGTCTTTCTTATGATAGGTTAAGCTCATTTTTGTGGAAATATAAATATACCGGTCTTTTGACACTTCCACAAGTCTTGCTAAGAACTCTCCGGTTTACTAAAATCGACTGGGGTTTTTTAATTAGGAATTCCTTTTTTAAGTATGTGGTTTGACTTGTAGATTTCTAAAGGGTATAAGAGAATTTTCTAGGTTTGTGTGCGTACTTAAGAGGTTGTACTTTCTAAATTGCTTCATAATTCCAGAATATGAAGCCTGCTACAAGTCCCTTAAATTTTATTTATAGTGTGTTGCAAGGGGTCAAAAAAGAACTTTTTAGTTTATTGGCCTGATTTTTGTTAGGGCTTTATTTTAACTTAGGCTTATATCTAAAAACCAATCCAAAAGAGTGCCTATTATTAGTATTAGTTTAGAATTAGAAAGTGTTCTAGGAGTGTCTATCTCTGAGTTTACTGGCTTAAGACTTAAGGGCTGCTTTTTGTATAGAGGGACTTCCCCTTATTAAAAATACGTATACTCACTTATATGATTATGATGACTCAAAGACTTTTATATATAGGAGAATGTATGAGAATTTGGAGGATTTGACATTGTTCGGCAGGGATTCCTAGGAATAGTATAGAATTTACAGACGGATTAAAAGGTATTCTATTTCCTTCTGTGTTTACTTATCTGATTTTTATAAGGGCTACTGTTTCGTAAACAAAGTTCTGTTATGTTATATACAGCATTAATTGCTTGTAAATTACTAAAACTCGTGATCGAATTGCCCCCTTTTATATACTTCTGGTCATACTTACGAGTGCTACTCCTATATAAAAGTAAAGTCGAAAACCAGCTAATAGTTCTGATCTATAAAAAAGCAGCTCTCGGAAACCCTTATTCCTGAAAATGTGAGGCTAAAGCGGAATTGCGTAATATAAATAGAGACTTTTGATCACTTTCATTATAAATTCAAGGAAAGCTACTGAATTGAAAAAAAGTAGCTAATTTCATCTTATTTTTCAATATTATTTAGTGTATTTGCTATTTTCTAGCTAGAGAGCTTTGTCTTTCTAAACCTAAAGTTGTAGTGGTAACTGTGTATGACTCCTGCTAAGCTAAGGTAAAGTTTTTTAGAGAAGGGAGTTGGGCTTAGAATGGCTGCCGTTTTCTAGTTTTGGTAAGTGGAAGACAAAGGAGAGTGCCGTATTTACAAATAAAAACTCTTAGAAATTTTATTCACTGTGAAGTAATAATATTCTATTAATGTTGAGATCTAAATCTAAAGAGTTTCGTTTTCCTAATATTAGTGACAGCTACTTCCTATTTCTTTATATCCTATTGGTCTTAAACCATGCCCATGTTGCTGCTTTTTTTAAGGTGCTTGGGCTAGTTGCTTCTTTAAAAAGCATTTGGTTGGAAGGAAGTAAGGCCCACGTAGGTGTAAAAGACCCTATTTCAATTTTTATACTAGGGGATTCTGAATTTTGAGTCAGATATATACTGTGTAAAGTAATAAAAGTGTAGAATTTGTAGCAGAACGGAATCCCTGGATGGTCAAGTTTTAGATTTCTCCCTTTTTTCATTTTTTGATAATGTATTCTTATAAAATCCTTTAGAATATTCCATATATTATTTACCCTTTCTCCTAAAGGAAAGCCAAGCCTCTACTAATCTCACAAGATATACCTCCCGACTCAGATAAGATAAAAACTCTAACTGAAGGAGCTTTCGGACTTGAGACGCAATTTCTAATTAATTTCTAAAGATGTTCCTTCTGTCCCCTTACAAATTCAATTTATATCTGATGAGCAGTCAAAGACCCCTATTACTGGATAGGCTAACCCATGTTTTATGGCATCGAAATAGCCTTACGATTTCTTTCTTATTGTAATGAATCAGGTTTTTTTAGTTCTATTTATTTGTAATTCCTTAATCTTTCTTAAGAGTTTCTTTCTTGCCTGGAATTTCTAAGTGCTTATGCAAGTTTTGGTTTTTAAATTGTCATAAAATTTGAATGTAAAGTCAAGTACTGTAAAGACTGTAAAGTTTTGCTTTGGTGTATTTTAAGGATAGCGGCTTGGCATTTATAAAGTTAGAGTTTGACTTCTATTTTAGGTATAGGAAGAGAAATCGATGCAAGTTAAGAGTAGCGAGACCCCGAGTTCAGAGCATTTATATTCTTTCTTTTCTATTTTTTTTGCTGGCAACATACTACACCAAGGAATTCCGGTTGTATAAGCACCATTCCAGGAATAGATTGTCTTCAACGCATAAAATTCAATATCTATAATGGACTCTCTCAAAAAACTTTACTGCAGTTTGTTTACCCATTTATATCATACAAAAAGAGTATTCCCACTGTGCATATTACTTAACCCTTAATTTATAGGCATCCAAAGCAGAAACCCGTTCCATGATAATTTAGCTTTGCCTAACCTTGTAATTGAGAACCCCTTCATTTTATATTCAAGCGAAATAACATTAAAAGCCTTAAGTTTTTGTATAAGGAGAGAAGGGATTTAAAAAAGAATTAGTATATAGCCACACTTTATATGATTATATATAAAAATAGAGCATACTCTATGAAGAAAGAGATTGTCTAAAGTCTAAAAAGGATCGTAAGTAAATAATAGTCCGTCAAAACAAGTTTCAGTACGTGAATAAATAAGGGGTCATAAAAGGGCTTACTGAATTTCTTTTTTTATAAAATATTACCTGAGATAAAACTATATTCATGACAAAAAGGAATTGGGAAAAGATAATAGGTGCTCTACTTATTTGTTACTTGACAACGAAGCTTATTGGTGTTTCATATACATAAATATATGCCTAGTCTACTTCTCAAGGGCTCTTTATATGAGTTTCCGTAGCAACGAGAGGCGATACTTGATAGAGCCCAAACCCGAAGTATCCAAAACCCCCTTCGAAACTAATCCAGAAATAGTCAAAGTATAGGCCTAAGAATAGCTTCTTTATGAGGAATGAGGAAAGTGCTCTATTAGAATAGGTAGAATAGGGTGTTAACTCCTAATTCCGAAAGTGCCTTAGGCAGAAAATAAAGATACAGGGGATTCTTTACCTTTTTTATAGGCTTACGTGTAGATTTTCCTTCCTTCCTTCTGTACGGAATTCTTTGAAGTTTGTACTCAGTATAAAAGGTTTGACTTTTGAAGCGGCCCCTAATACTACTACAAAAGTTTTCTGCTTAGTTACTTTTAAAACAAAGGGCTTGTTAAATTTAGTTGTGTATCGCCTCTCTACCCTATACAACAAAAAGGCTTTCGCATATGAAAAGGGCAATAAGCAATTTCATGTTCGCTTTGTCATAATAGGGTCTTTAGTGGGGAGGGTAAGACCCACGACTAGTCTGAAGAATTTTTATAAAGTATTGGTTAGGCAGTAAAGCTAGCCCGGCAGCTAGACGAAAAGAATTTTGTGGATAATTAAGTAGAGGAAGTGCTAATTTCTATTTATCAAGAGATTTCTCCGAAGAGACTATAGTCTTAGAATCTCTTAAGGATCCCTTAAAAGATGAAGTTAAAAAGTCAAGTGTTAGTGGTTCGAATTCTTTTCAAATTGAAAGATAGTTTAACTTTAGAAGTGTAGTATATCTTTTTTTGTATTATAGAAATTTCCTCTTACCTTGTTACGCTGTCTAAGTTTACTGCGGGCACTTTTCTTATTGGTTTCTATTCTACCCTTAACATACAAATTTTAGATTCCGTAATGAAAATTTTTCGGGCTGTCTTAACGAGACAAAACTTAGATCTATACTTAGACTTAGTGAGTGCTTTTTTTTACTAAGCTTCCTTTTTGTGAGAGGTACTATCCTTTTAGAACTCTTTTGTGCTATGAGTGTCCTTACTTTTAAACGCGTATAAGGATATAATAAGCCTATTTTTCGGGGTATTTAGTTCACAGAAAGCTTTAAGGAATCCTAAGAACTCATTTTACTATAAGAAATTACGGACCATAAAGTACACTGCTACAAGTACTACTAAGTAAGGGTGTACTCGATGGAAGCTGCAAAGTCAACTTTTTTCCGATCTTCGGTATCAAGGAAACCGGGCCGGAGTTAAAAATAGTAGCATAAATTTCCCGAGCAATTAGTGCCTAAAGAGGTAGGTCGGAATATTCAAAAGCCGTGCGTATTCCGTTAAAATTACGACTTCCCTATAGACCTCGGTTGCCTTGGGGGTGACTATCATAGTAATTAAACTTTAATTCCAAGGTTCCATAAGGGGTTTATAAAAAGAAATAGAAGATTCTCCCGGGGGTTTTAGCCGCTACTCCTCAATTCAATAAAGAAGACTCTTTAGTTCTGATTCAAGGTTTACAAAATAAGAATATGAATAACGAAAGGGTTCTCGGTAAGTGTCCAGGAAGTCCTTAAAAAAGAGTCTTGCATTTGAGCTACTAAAAGGACTTTTAGAACTTAGTATAAGAATATCCTATTTTTCAGATACGAAGGTTCAAATCCAGTTGGAGTTTTAGGCCTCTATTTTTCGTGCCTTATATTAAATTTATCTTATGCCCCAAAAATGAGTTTTTTACTGCTTCCTTGATATTTTACAAAAACCGCTTCAAATCGGAGTCAGAAGTTCTTATAAACAAGCGGATAAAACTCGAGTTAGTTAGTATACAAAGGCAAGGTGTAGGGAGGTCCTCTGAGTTATGAAACATAAGATAATTTGTGAGGAAATCCCTTGGAATAAGTATATTTAATAAGGGGCCCTGTTAAATACCCTATTTTAACAGAATAAGCCTAAACTAACATGCAGGATTCATTTCATTAAAGTCCTTACTTCATTATTTTTGGATGCCATAGCAGACCTACTTTTAATCTTTCTTTATCTAGTTTTTTAGGTAACCTCTCGCAGTAAAGCGGAAAAGAAGTCTAGTAATTCGGGTTTTTCCTCGGGAGTCTTTACTCTATAATATAGAGATTTTAGAATTGCGCAGTTACTCCTCTGTATTTGTAGACTTTGTTCTAAAAAAAGCCCTGCAGTAGGGAACCTGTTTCTTCAGCTCTCATCGAACCTATTTATATTCATTTCTCGGTTGTAGTCCCTACTAAACTACTAAAAGTCTGACTTTTTAGCGCCCTTTTTTTACATATTTGTTAAAAAAACAGAACCCTTATCTTCTAATAAGTGCGAAATAGCATTAGCATCTCTGGGTAGATCTACAGTTTTTTAAAAACTAAAATTCCTATTTACAGGAATTCCACGGGCTAGAACCTTAACCGAACAAAGTATGGTGTCAAAATCCAGCATTTGTTAATACAGGTTTTCAGGGGGAAAGCCTATTTCAACTTCTTTGGTTACGAACTACCTACTAAAAAAGGTAAAGAAAAAAGCTTATATAGAAGAAACTTCCAATCAAACCTCTCTTTTCTATACATTAGGCTGTTTGGTAGTTTGTTTATAGTGTCTCTTAATCTTAACTTATTACATCCAAAAGTATATCAATACTCGATTTAGATTTAGTGTATGCGCAAAGGTTATAATCGAGTTCTACCGGCGAAGAGTGTCAACTAAATTACTTAGATAGATTTCCCACTCCCAGACCTCCATGAATAAAAATCCTTAGTTTACACAAGTAGCGCAAGCCTGGTTATTTATAAATAAAGTAGGAGAAGGACTCCACTCCCTCGTTCAAAAGAAAGTTTTATGCTAGATAACATATTTAAACCGGGCCCCTTTTGCAATTACTTAGTTAGAGGTTTTCCTTGGTTATAAAACTTGTGGGGTCAGAGCCCAGACAACTTTTTTTGAGAGAGTAACAAGGCTTATCATAATACAATATCTTTTTGAAGAAGTATAGAAAAAAGGGAACTCAGTAACAGATTAAAGATATAAGTATAAAAAGATTTAGCTTTTCTAAAGAATTAACTAGATTAGATAATAGAAAAAGGCCTCGTAATAAAGGGGTCCCTCTTTAGGGTTTTAAGAGCCCGGCTCCTAGTATATAACAATTTCTTAATTAGACCCATTCAGTGCCTTGCCGGAATCCTGTATCAGGAAAGGTTTTATACTAACAGCTTTTCGGGAGATACCCGATCGAGTTCTACTTAAGTAGTTTAAGCCTGCCATTTTATATTATACATCAAAGAGACTCATGAATACAACGGAGGATTTGGCTTATAATAATTAATTCTTAAAATCCTAGCTTTGTAAAAAAAAAAGAGTAGACCCTCAAAAGACTCCGTACATCTTACTAAGCAAGTAATTCAACTAAGGGGTTTAGTATGCTATATGCTTTAAGAGACTCCAGGAAACAGCTAGGGACCTATATAATACGGTTAAAGCTAAAGTGCTTCTTGTTGCACGCACAGCCCCTTTTATATATAATAACAGAAATTTAGGACCTTTCAACTAAGCAAATCCTTAGTTAGGAATCCGCTGATAAAGCTAAAAAACGGAAGATATAAGTAAGGCTTTTTTAGATTTTGAGAAAGTCTCATTAGTGGTCCCAGGCGTTTGTCTTTTGGAGGAATTTAGACATCTTTGTTTCTAAATCCTGTTATGTAAATAGGGTTTTCTTACTACAAAGAGTCTCCTCTCAAAATTCTATAAGTAGGGACACACACGGGTCTAAAACTCTTTCGGTACAATTTAACAAAAACAAGCTTTAAATTTCGATAAAACCTTACTTAAGCGATTATAAGAGAACTGGCTTGGGCAGAGCTTCTTAAGATTCTTGCGCAGTATAAACATAAGTACAAGGTTTTTTATAGACTCTCTCAGATATTAGGCCCTTTGGTTTCCCCTTAATATTACTAGCTGATAAAGGAAGCAATTCAGGACAAAGAGCCTATAATCGAAGTCTTGTAACACTCTTAAAACTTAAAACTCGGAATTTATAATGTAGTATACAAACTAGGAAGGGTGGATTGTAGTCTTTATTTGATGGTGTAATAGTAAATCTAATAGGGGTTTATACTTCAATTTCTAGTAACTCGGTACTAACTGCGTTTAAGTGTACTCTTAGATATCTAAGTTTCCAAATAGAATTTTTAGTATATAAGAGCCTAGATTAGAGGGATCTTTCCCTTTTTTACTCTAAATTAAATTAGAAATTCTATAGTAAGTATAAGACCCGCAGTAAAGGTTTCTATACAAGAAAAGGCCCCTTATTTTTGCACTTTTAATTCAGAATAACCCGTGAGAACTGAAAGCCCATTAATTTATACCCTCAAGAGGGTATTTACTTAGAGAAATACAGCAGCCCCTAACTTCTCATAAGTGATACAAAGCAATTCGGGTCTTACATTTTGACCAAAGAGGCCGAAAAATCCGGCTTTTTCAATGCACCCGTTTAATAAAGAAAACCTTAGTCTTTATACGAGCCGAGCTATTCAAGAACTTGTATTTTTTAGTATACGTGTCCTTGTCGAACTTTGCTCTTTTGTCCCGTGGATAAAGCGCTTATCATCAAGTAAGCGGACGCCTCTAACGTTTTGTTATAGTTTTTTGTAGGGTATCTCTGATTATATAAAGGTACTTGATTATTAGGTTTCAAAAGAAGGGATACGTATCTTGAATACGAAGGGCACGAGAGACCCTTTTTCCACTGAAGTTAAAAGGTTTTTAGTTATAAAAAGCAACCTAAAAAAAGGACGTACCTAGATTTCTCCAAAACTTATGGTAGTTAATAGAATAACTTAGGAGTATCCCTTAGATTTTATATTACTTTTTTAACCTGCCAAAATTCAAGTTTAGTCGTACTATACCAGAAGTCCCCTTGAGGAAACCCATCTAAAAAACCTAAGGTAGGAATTTCCAAGTTAAGATATATGTACAAAGTATATTACTAAGGAATCGAAAGCTTTTTAATTAGAACTTATATTAAATAAAGTTAAGGCTACAAATAGAAGGTAAACCCATAACTACAATTTTACGTACAATATCATAAGGCATATAATACCGAAAAGGTTACTGACCTTAACTACAGTAAAAAGTCCTTGCTTTTGGAACTAGCTTTCTGAATTTCTAGAAGTAGAATTTACGTATGCCTTGTCAGGTCTAAGGTATTAAGTACTAGATAGCTGAAACTTTTTGTTATAAAAAAACTGGAAAATATTCCCGGAACTAGAATAAATAACTTGCGAAGTTAGGGATTATATCTTAATTTCTAGTATAAAGTAAATGTTATAGAAATTTATATAAAGAGGATGTCCCGCTATAATTCTATAACTTTAAAAAATTCAAAGTGCACTACAACAGGACTTTTTGGTTCCTTGTCTATGATTTTTTTCCTGCATTTCCAAAAATAAGACTTCCGTTTATATAAATGCTTCTGCTCTGCTCAGAATACCTAAAAGTAGGGGAAGTTTTTAATAAAGGAGACTTGATTGAGCCAACCCTTATCACTAGTTTTTATCCTATCTCGAAAAGAATAGAATTGGGACCTAAGAATTCCCGGATTCATAAATTATAAGAAAAGCTAGAGTATATAGTGTACTCTTAGTTTTCTCAACTCGTACTAAAGAGAAAGTATCCCTCTTATTTAGGAATCCCTTAAGAACTCTGTAGCATACGAGCTGCTTTCTTATCTTTGTGATATTCTGAAAAGAGAGGGAAGCTTGCTTGGAATTAGAAGAGGGGAGCTATTAAAGAAAGCTCTAACAACACTAAACTTAACCTAAAATACTTAAGCAGCCTGCAACAAGTAAAGCTAGAGACTTAAAAATCTAAACGATTTGACTTATCCTCAGGGTTCTTGGTGGCTTGGTGGGTAACAATTGAAGTGAGTGCAGTAGCAAGAACATATGCTTATCAGATAAATAGAAGTATATTAGCTAAAAATCTTTCTAAATTTAAGAAATTACTTTCGACGAGAATTAGAGACGAGTATCGCTCTTAATAAAATAAGGAGCCCTGCTACACACATGGAGCATATTAATAAAAAGGAATCGGAACCCTTTTTTTTAGGAGTGTATTCAAAGAGTGTGCTTTAACCTCTCGATATAGTTAGAAAATCGCTATCTATTGAGTGAGGAAATTCCTTAACTTATGTAATTAAGACTTTTACAAGCTAGTTGGTTTGAAAAGAGCTGTCCTAAAAAAAACAAATAACTCGAGAAAAAGGGCCTACTAATAAGGGAATACCCAGTATATAAAGCCAGGAATATCTGAACTTGACTGTACTTTCGGCGCTATAGTGATAAAGCTTAATAAAAAAGCAGAAATACCGTTACCACAATTTAAAGAATCGAATTTTTAGAATTACCATTACTTGTAATATACCCTGTCAATATTTCCTTACAGCAAAATCAAACTTTAGTCTAAATCCCTTTTTCAAGTCCCCCTTCGAGTAGTAGATAAAGCAAAGCCCTTGAAACGGGGCTTCTTCTGCAATTGCAGACAAAAATGGGGTTAATTTCCCTCCTGTGTAAATTACAATAAGTGCTTTACGAATTAATGCATCAAAGTCTTTTCAATTTCTTGAGGAGAACCTACGCTTAGGTACATGATAACAGATTAAGCGAGTTATTATTTATTGCTTAGACTTTGAAAGAACTTTAAAAAGTACAAAACCTTAGGGACATACTTGCTTCTCTTCTGGAAAATTAAGGATTACTGAGCTCCTAATATTAGAAAAGTGTCAATATTTTGAGAAATAACCTATAAATAGCACGGTAGATAGAATAAAAGGTAGAACTTCTAAAAGAAAATGGATCTCTTTTTTTGTTGTTATAGGCAGAACCCCGCTATAAAGGAAAGGAAAGATAAGAAATTTGTCCTTAAGCACATAGGGCTTCCTGTGGCATAATATTCCAGAGAGTGCAATTGTAGAGATTAGAACAAGCCAAAAAAGGGAATCCCTTCGACTTGTGTAGGAAAAGGAAATATCTATTTATGGGTTAAACTCGAGTCTTTTAGAATTTCTTAGCCAGCCCAACCCAGGCCAATGGTTTAGTCTTTTAAATACACAAAAAAAAATGTGTGGCATTAAGAAAAACAAAAACCCTTCTGCCTATAGAGTTCTAGAGCAGCTCCAGCTACATTCATTTTTGTAGAGCTCCTCCAAATATTCCAGCTAAAAAGATAATTTATATCGAGTACTAGAACATTTAATAAGAAAAGCCCTAGGCTATTTCGTAGACAGCGTTATTAAAACGGAGCGCATAGTTCAGGAATATTATCTTACTTCGATGAGACAGGATACCCAGAAATAAGGTTTACCGCCTAACTCTATACTACCCCGTTATAAAGGGGACTTAATTAGAGCAGCCCTAGTCTAGTGTAGTGTCAAAGCTCTATAAGTCTTGCATTAGGCTTTCCTTGTTATATTATACTTATAAGTAATTAAGTATTAGTTTAGATTGGGCGTATATATAAGTTCTGCTCTCTAATATAAAATTGCGGAGGAGAGAAAATTTTGGTAAAAGGAAGTAATAGATTTACAAATTACAAAACACCTTATGTTATAAAGTGGCTTAATAAGCTCCTATGAGCAAAGGGTATTTTAAAGTCAAACTGGCAGAACGCCTCTGAATTTCTATAACTACAGAAGTCCCTGCTTAACTAAAGAATATATACTTAATTGAAAGTAAAAGAGCGGAGCCAAGAGGTAATGTAATTAACAAGGGTACTCTATTTGTATAAGGTAGAACCCGAATCATTATATGCATCTTTGTGTAAATTCTAGTATATCTGAGTGATATAAAAATTCTAGGGCCTTTTTTCATGCGCTTTATCGCGTTCTAGCAGGAGTTCGCCCCTACATTTTACAAAATTACTGCAGTTTTTTATTATATAATTTCTTCTAAAATTTAATATGGGGTTCGCTCGTTATTATACTAAACAACTAATAAATACCCCTCTAATTTAATGAGGCATTCCCTATAAATGCGGTAAGAGTTTTCGGGAGTCTCTTATATAAAGTAATAGAAAATTTTCCACTAGACAACCCCGTTACGGCATTAATTAAGCAAGATTTTCTATCTGATAAATTAGAGTAGAGTGTAGCTGCACAATCTTAAAAGAGTGGGAGAAGCTGCTTAGTAAAAACCTTCAGCCCTTAATAGGGCTCCTTGAGTTCAAACAGAAAGAAAATAGGATTCTGGTTCAACGGAAAACTCGCTGAATACTACAGGGCTCGCTACAGCGCGTATTAATTACAATGAAATCTCCTTTTATTTTATACTTCTCAATTCGAGTTTTTAATCAACATACCGCAAAACCCACAGTCCCTTTTTCTTAACAGATGGATGCCTTACCTTACCACTAAATATTTGAAACTTCCAACAGCTTAAGAACCTTCCCGCTGTAACTGAGAGAAGTTCCTTTGGACCGGAATTTCTTTAAAGAAACTGGTGAAAAGCTTAGCGGAACTTCCTAAATAGTGGGAGCATCTAAAGAGGGTGACATGTGAGTCCTAAAAATCCCATGCCTTTAGTTATACCGACCCCCTTAGCCTTTATATCCTGGTATTTGATTTTTCTGGAATGAGCCGCTTCCTATTTGAGAAACTCAACCGAGTCCGGTGGGAAAAGCACCGGGGTTTCTAGACTTATAAGCTATTATATTCAGTATTAAGGACTTACTGGAGCATTTGTTAACTCTATTTATTCCTTTTTTATTCCAAAGTCTTCCTTGTTAAATTTCATTTTTATACTAGTTGAGCTAAAGGTTCCCTCGTTGCAATTTAAGACCTCGAATTGTGTCCTATATTCATCTAAAGTACGCGAGGCTTTCTTATGCTTAAGTCTTTTTCCTAGCTCTAACTCGCGGGGTGCTTCTATTTGTAGTTTTTGAAGAGGTTTCACCCTTTGTTTACAATTGAGTCCCTTAAAAACTTTTTATGGTTCTCGGTTAGGTTACACAGAAAAGGGGAGCTGTATATGGATTAATTCAAGTCTATTGCTTTAAGCGCTCTCCTTAGAGTGCACCCCTTACAAAAATTTAGGATTACACATTCCTGCTATTGAGATTTCTATCATAACCTTGTCTCTAATCCAAAATCTGTATTATACGAGATAAGTCCTCACTAGGCTAAGTAAAGGGCTCTTAGCGTAAAAAGAATACGAATGGAAAATACATAGGTTACTCTAATAGATATATTAAAAAGGCTTTCTAAACCGGATACTGCTCGAGCTTTTATTTTAATGGATGGCATTCTAACTTCTAGGGAGACCCCCAAAAGAAAAACTAATGCTATAAAGGACTCCGTTTTCAAAAAGTACACAAGCCCTCAGTTACTGATTTTCCGTTAATCGTAACCCTGTAAAAAGAAAATTGGATAACTTTTCTTAAAATTTTTTACTTGGTTAAAAACTCAAAAGCAAGACAAAAGGTTAAGACAAGGCCTCGAAAAACCTAAACCTAGTATAAAGGCATAAGAAAACAAAGGTTTTCAGGTCAGGTCTAAAGCAAATTTCAATAATAAAAAGATTTTAAGTTACTGAATACTTTTTCATGGAGATTCCGAATTAGCTGCTCCGTTAGCCCTTGTTCTGGAGTACCCTGTATTATTCTAGTAATTAGTATTCTATAGCTTTAAGACTCAGGTTTAGTCACCATGAATTATATATCTATAATAAAGGAGGTTAACTATTCCCGAAGTAATTATGAGTACGTATGGACGCACTAGAACACCAACCGCTTATGCTTCTTTTTCTACTGACTTCCTTTCTTTCAATTTCTTAGAGGAAGATTCTTCTTAGGGGTCTTACTAAACCTGTACCTGTCTTACCTGTATTCCTTGTAGCTAGTTAGTTATTGCAGCTAATGTCTTAATGGCTTCTGTAGTTATAGGTAGTTTATTGTAGTGTTCTGTTATAGTAGTTCTTTCCTACCTTACTTAATTTATCATTATGGAGTGTAAAGGCTTAATAGGTTATATGTAGGAGAGTTATTAGATTGTGTATAGTTCTGATTCTGTTGTTTATTACTTAGACTTATTAGTTAGATTGGACTTAGTTTTCTAATAATTAGATTAAAGGAAAGGGTTGGGAGATATAGGAGATAATAGAGTGTACTCCTGTAAGCAACTAAACAAATTATCAAGCCCTGTTAAAAAGCGGGAATAGGGAAACTCCTTACACCATAGCGACAGAAAAAAGACATTATAGATAATATTAAGCATGATTAGATTGAATCCGGATTCCTAGGTTCCTTATCTTTTAGTGGAGGGTATTTAATTGAAAGCAAGGAGTCTCCTTATTTGATCTTTGTTTTAAGTTTCTAAATAAAAAATCTTAAATGTCAAAATCACTGGATAGGATAATTTACTTTGACTTTGATTTTAAATAGCCTTACGATTTCTTTCTTATTGTAATGAATCAGGTTTTTTTAGTTCTATTTATTTGTAATTCCTTAATCTTTCTTAAGAGTTTCTTTCTCTTGGCTTACCTTCCTTTGTAACTCTGGTAAATTCGTAAGGGTTATTTATCCAGGAGACTACTGCTAGGATACTTAGGTTCTCCATTCCATTAGATCCTGACAATCAAATGAGTCCTATGCGGTCCCGAATGGAAGCTCCTCACCTACCTGCTCTACTCAAGCCTGCCTACTCCTCTCCTCTGAACAAAAGCTCACCTCGGCTAGCTTAATGAGATCTCTTTTTATAGTCCCTTTCCTTAGAGAGACCTTCTCGAAAGCGCCTTACTTAAAGGGTATACTGCTCTTCTCTTCCCTCGTCTTTGACTTTTAAGGCTGCATTTCAGTTTCTTATAGCTATGTTTTATGAAAGAGCTTAGATAAAGGTAATCTTTCTCTCTCACTCAATTCTATAAGTTAATAAGAGTGAAATAAGCCTATTAAGTAAATTCATCTTATCTTACGTCATTAGTTAATTCAGTCAAATGACCCGGGTTCAAATCCCTCTAGATATAGCATTATTTACAATACCTCTTTTGAAACGCAATCAGTAGAACAGTAGAAAGGAAAGATTATTATAAATGTATTTGAAATAGCTTATATAAATTCATTTTCAATCTTCCTTTTATACTATGCACTATGCATTCTCTAAGCTGTTTGGTAGGTGGTTAAGAAACTTGTTGAGATGAGAAGTAGATCAATAGTCAAATGGAGCAAATGTCGTAGGTTCAAATGAGTCTCAAAGGTTACCTATTCTTAATTTTAGTCTTACATTTAGGTTGTATCCCAACGATTCTAATAAGAAAGAATTACCTGTCTCGAAAAAAGGAGGGGCTTAGTCCAGAGAAACACAAGAGCAACTCCTGCTTATCTTATAGAGTGCTCTGCCTAGAGGTGGACTCCTCGCTTTGTTAGTTTTAGTTTTTATACTTTTCCCGAGCTTTAACCAGAGAGTCCCAAAATGTTTATGAATTTCTTTCTTAGATCTTCCTTCTTCTTATTTAGCTAGATTGAAACCCGGATCCCTCTCATTTTCAAGGATATTGACTAAACCAAAAAGGAATAGTAAGCACCCTAAATACCAAGAGCGCTTACTAAAAGCCCAAACAAGCCCGCCTTTCACTCTATTTGTAGATCCTAAGATTCACGCCGGCAAACTAAAAGTCCATTTAAATCTAAGACCTAAAAAGCCTTTTTACAGAAAAAGGGGATTCTCATCCTACATCGAGACATAACCGAAGGAAAGGTGCACTCAAGATTTTGGCTTCCGTCCTAAGGGTAACCCCTACAAGGAGACTCCTTTATTACTTGTAAATCCTACCATTTCCAGAATTTATAGAGATTCTAGAGCTCATAAACATCTTCGAAAAGGCTTAAGGGGCGTTTAAGAGCACAGCTTCTAATTAAAATTAATAAAAAGGGGAAACCTTGGGATCTATAGGAAAGGGAAAAAGGACTTTGTTAAGAATTCTTCAGAGGGATACACCTACAAATTTGAATTTAAGATCTTTTTTTTAGGCAAACAGCAAGCCAAAGATTTCAAATAAAAGGGGAAAATACAATTTTCTTTTTGATAGGAAAGCCCTAAAATGTCAAATTCCCTAATAAAATTGTAATTTAGCTTGTTTGTACACGAAAACCCCTTCACGAGTAGGTGTCGTATACTTATAGTAAAAACACCCTTAATTACATTACCTTTGCACCTTTCGTTAAGAAACCCCCGGGGACTCTTTCGACTTTCTGGCGGGCACACATGAAGGGGTAGCTCTGGTCTTAAAAAGGTCCCAATACAGGGCTCCTCCTATACCTAAACATTTTGTCATTAGTCAACTAAGCCCTTCATCCAATGCGTAATAATAAAGTTTGACTTTTTTTTATAGTGATAAGGCGTGTGAACTTTCCAGTGAAACGAAAAGGATTTGGAATACTAAGAACCCCATCGGGTATTTTACTAAGGTAAAACTTAAGGAAGTAATTCTATTAGAAATGGAAAGGGGGCGCTGTTTCCAAATAAAAAGGGAATTGCCAGGTCCTTGAAGAGAGCTTTGAGAAAGAATTAGAGACTTCCTAAAGAGCCTCAAAAATATGGAAATAGGGAAAATTTCTAACCAAGTTAAGGAACTGCGAAATGGAGAACCTATAACCTTTAGTCCCAACAGAGTACTGCTGACTAAATCGAAATATTATATAATAAATTGTGTTTTGTCCTCCTAAACATAAGAAAAGGCTGAAGTTCCAAGTTAGACAAGCTTTTTGGGGAGTAACCCGGATCCTTTTTTGTATACTCTAGGTTAGTCAAGGAGACGAGTTAGCTTAATAACGTAAGGGTTTCCTGCGGTTATATAATAATAAGTTCTCGCTAAAGTAAAGATTCTATTATTAATACTTACTAGATTGGATTTCGTGCATAAATAAAAAGAAAAGCACTCTTGGTATTATAGCAGGCTTGCACCAAACTTCTTTTTAGACAAGGGTAACTCTTAAGGTACTCACACACCCTTAAACCTTATCCCCGGTATACATTCCTTTTGTTATTGAGTTTATTACTAATGGGATACACTACAACTGTTATGAAAAAAATTCCTAAGCCTGAAGAAACCCCCTTCAAGTAATAGTACTCTTGTATAAAGTCTTCCTAACTGCCTGTGCCTTTCTTTTTGTAAATATATAGATTGAAAGTTTGGTTTTAGACTATTAGGGCAGCTCAAAAACTCCTAAAAAATAGAAATTGGATACACATAAGAAAATGTGAGAAGACTCATAGGAGAGACTCTAAAAACTAAGATCTCAGGAGCTTTCTTAATGTATAAAAGAAACTTCATCTACTAAATGAAACACTATCTAAGTCCTTTTACAGATAACAGATAGCGGGTTAGTGTAATACTAAAGTCCTTTGCATTATACCTATAACTAAAACTCCCTTTTTACCAGAGAAAGTTTTGAAAGGAATCGAAGCTAACCTAAAAAGGGACTAATTAGACCTGTTTATTCTTTATTTTGGTATATGGGTAATATATAAAGTGAAACTTTTCAGTTAGTGGATCCAGTAATGATAAGGTTATCCTAGAATTTTCACTCCCTTTTACTTAACTAAGGAATCCTGTAAACTATGAAATCTTCCGCTATAAGGTATCAGGAAATGAACTTCTAGACTTGACGCAGGCCTCCTAACCTAATATATGGGATTTAGCTTTATGAGGACCCATTTAACCTATAAGATTCAGTCATTAATAGTTCTCAAATTAGTACAGCAAGCAATTGACCATTATAAAAGTCTAAGGCTCTTCCAGCTTAGCGATACACCCTAGAATAAATGTAGAGAACCTTAAGTTAGTAATAGCTGAATAAGATAAAAGGATAAAATTCCGAGGAAGAGTTAAGAGGATAACCCGTTTCGTAAAATCAATTGTATGATAATTTCCATGCATGCGTATAACGAGACTCTAGTTTTTACGCGCCCCCCTTTTTACAGCTTAAACTAGAATGGATGGGACCTAAAAGTTTAAGAATTTCATAAATAAGTAAAGGGTGGCTCCTTTTTTTTAAGACGGAGCCAGGGCTATTAGGGTCCTTTTAGTCTTTTTTTTCTTTAGTAATTTGTGAACGAAGGGACTCCGAGCTAGTAAGGGTAAAGGGCATAAGGATTTCTTTGGACCCCGCTTTGTTAAGCCCCAAGAGGAGGACTTCCTTGACTAAGTTCAATGAAAAATGAAAGTGTGAAAAAGTCTCCGAAATAAACATATCCCTAAAACATTAAGCTCAGTATAAGCATGCACCCTGCCAGTATCCTCATAATATGTAGAACCCGAAGCTTTTCTCAGGAGCTGTACCCAAAATTCCTGCCTGCGCTCTTTATACTATCTTATATAATATAAAGAAAACCCCCTAAATCCGTCTCCTAATATTCAACTTACTTTTTATCGGGTGCCTTTAGTATTTAACCCTTAGGATTCCCTTCCATTTTTTGTTATAGATGCCTTGCCTCTATTAGATATGAAAATCTTTTTTATACCTTCTAAAATGAATTTCAAGGAGTCCCAGATCTGTATCAGTAGTTTTACAACTTTTAGCTCCCCCGGGAAAAGCCCTAGTAAGATCCTTAAACTAATGATGCAGGGCATCCCTAACGAGTATAATTAATCTATACCCAAACCTATTAAATTTTATAACTGGAACAAACCCCTAATTTATTTTATACCATTTCAGAAGAAGGGACTAACAAAGGGGTACTAAATTATACTGAAAGACTTTCTAATTTGTAAAAGATAATAAGTCCAAACAATACCATTATCTAATCTTTTATCATGTTAGGCAGTCTAGTAGTTGTGTACTTTTTACAAATCCTTAGAAAAGAATCCAGGTAACACTTACTTGGATAAGTAGATAAGTTAAGAAATCCCTTTTTGTTTACTAGAACTTCCAAAGAGCTTATAATTGTATAGTACTGAATTATGAGGAACTCCCATACATAAGATTGATATAAGGTTTAACTAGATTCCGGTTTTCCTTATTAAATAAATAAATACAAGTGGTAAAGTATCCCTTTATTAAATAGTTTTGTTCAAAATCTTTCTCTTGGGGAGAGGCCCGTAGCTCGAAACTTATCTGCAACCCTATTCTTTTTACCTTGTATCCCGAGAAAAGCTCAGGCAGGTTATAAGCTTCAGTCGGGTAAAATCTGGGGAATACTAGCAGGAGGACTCCTAAGTAAAGATCCATAAATGGATCTTTACCTTAAGCCAGGTCTATCCCAAAGGGGGCTTCTATCTATGAAGAGTATTACAAAGACTCTGAGTGGTATGCAGACTAAGAAAGAAGGCCTAGCTCTAAAGAGGGAAGTTTTGCGGGTTAAGACTCAGACATAAAGTCAAAGTTAAGAAGTGGCGGGCCTACGTGTTATGTATGTTCTATCTTGTATACTGGTAAGAATAACGTATTGCATCCCTAGGGCAACGCCTCTCTATGTCAATAACACCAAACTAATAAGAGGAATATACCTTAAAAACTACGATGACTAGAGTCTATTACTATCTAAGAAAAGTAACTCATATAGGATAAACTCTCTCTATTTTAGACTTCTAAAAGGCTTTTTCCATAAAAGACTCTAAGATAATACTAATTTTAAAAGGTAAGATACTTCTTAATTTTAAGTAGAGAGACTCTAGTGTATAGCTACAATACAAAAGGGGTGCGGGGCTGCAGAGTACAGGTATAGGAAGTAAGATTCCTAAGCTACTGATAGAGACTAAGAGGAGTATAGCTTAATACAAAAGCAACCCGAGTCCCTATCTATATACGTTTTATTAACTAGTATTGTAATACAAGAACTACAATAAAGGTTAGAATTTCGCAGGAGCCTTTTCTTTAGTCCATTTTGTAGCAAGTCAACAGGGTTCCTTTTTTTATTAGTATTCTCGGGGTATCCATAACCCTTAACAGGCACCTTTTCAAAGAAGTCTTACGGAAGGCATAAGGCCCTTTATTCGTTTTAACTTTGAGTACCTGAGAATAGGAATTTCAGTATTAGATAGATTTTGCTTAGAGGGGGTTTGGAACTATTTGCACATAAGTTCAAAAAGTTGAGTATATAAATCTTTTGTTAACAAGTATAGGCGGTAGTCTAAGGTAAAGTTTAAAGGATTGTGCCATGTATTTTTTTGAGTCAAAGACTTAGGAAAATGCGAATTTCTCTCTTCTGTGTGATCTAATAATAAATATCTAAAGTGCAGGTTGTAGGATCAGACACAACCATAACAAGGAAGAGTCTTAGAAAGTACGAGAATACCCCTTTATAAAGCTAAGGATCTTTGTATGCCGTTAATAGCACGAGTCTACCTAAATAAAGGAAAATATCCTTAAAACGAATTTGTGTATAACATAATCATAATAAAGGGTCCTTTACGCCAAGCCAATTAAAGAATAAACCAATAAAAGCTCTGTAGTAAACTTTACGGGACCTTAATATAAATAAGGGGAAGAACCTTTGTGTACCTATACTACTTGAAATAAGGTTTAAAGCTCTTACTATGGTAACCCGGGAAGCCCTGCAAATTTGATAGAAAAAGGTGGTCTTAATACGAACTCTTTACTAATTTAGAAAGTGAGTCGAGAATATTGAGTGGAAAGCCGTAAGTTTCTTTACCTCTATCAAGAGTCTAAAGAACTGAAGCCGAGGTAAGATGTTTCTGGGTTTCCCGGTAAGTTAAGAAGTTCATTTTAAAGCCTTTCCTGTTGGATTTAGTGTAAGGTTAAATTATACGAATAGAATACCTTACTATTTTACGCATCTAATCTAAGTAAAAAGAACTAATAAATAAAAGAATAGTCTAGATTACAGTAGAATACCAAAAAGACAAGACCAGCTACAGATAAAGAAGGCTGAGAAAACCAAAGCTATGAATGAGGTAGAGACTATAAGGCTCTCGAGATTTTAGGAGTAACCCGGTGTTAGCTCTCGGTGTATTAACAATGTGTCTTTAAAAAAGAATATGCTTTATTCTAATCTACAATCCGGGGAATTGCCTAAGGACTGTAAACCCAAAACCTCTGAATAATTTTTCTTTTTATGCATTTAGTCTCGTGGAGGAAAATCCAAAGAATTTATAAAAAATCAATAAAAAAGCCCTTAGTCCTCCCCTAGCAATTTCTCCTTGGGAGTATTCTAAAAAATGAAACTAAAAAATGAAAAATAAGGTTTAGCCAGTACAAAGCTATTAGGGTAAGGAATCCCAGGTAAATAAGGGTTTTTTCGTTTTAGAAGTTCGTAGTTTGTATGTACTTTAAGGTCTGTTAATTTATTCCATGTAATTAAACCAAATTTGAGGAGGCTTTATTCCTTTATTCTCGAAAGATAAGAGTTTTTCCTGTATTAGAATTTAGTATTTTAGGAGTTTCTTAAAGTAAAGGCATACTTAAGGGGTCCCTTCTTGTGTATTCTTTATAAGCAGCTATATTATACGTAGGGATCTGGATCAACAAAATTTGTGTAATAATCCTAGGAGTGCTCAATTTTTTACAATTCTAAATTCCGTAGAGTACCCCATACGTTTTCTCTTAGGCTCGTCCAGGAAAACTTAACTACTTACCGCAGAGTTACATATTTTTGAAAACTTAGCAGGAAACCTGGGGGTCTTATAAATAGCAAGCCTTAACTTTTCAAGGACACTCCCTTATTTTCGTTGAGATCGGAATTCAATTAGCACCGAGATTTTCCTTTTGCGGCTAGCGACTAGGGATCGGCTTTATTCTTGATCAGCGCTCTCGCGTAAACTGGGGACAAAGACTCGGCCTAGAGAGAGAGCGCAGAAGTATTTCAAACTAATGCTATCAGAATACTCGTTAACTACAAAAAATCTTTATCTTTCTCGGTCTATACTTATTAAATTTATAAGGATAAAGAATGGTTCTTCAGCTTAGTAAAACAAAAATTTTTAAAAAAGCAAAACCCTATTTTGTAAGTTGCTTAATAAAAAGAGAGTCGCTTGGCTTAGCTTTTCAGTTCTAGAACTTCCGGAAAACCCCTTTATTATTGGCTACAAAAACCTTATAAGAATTAAGTATTCTAGGTTCTTCTTATTCTTTTTTATATAGGATACCCTGTTAAGTACACTACTATCATAATGTATGTTGTATGCTACAAAAGAAGCTAGGACTCACTTAAATTGCTTTGGGGTTACGTTTTATTAAATTAGAACTCTGCTTGATCAGCGGACTCCCTCGGGTTTTAGTGTAATTCTACTTGCTTTCTACTTCTACTATGGGGTATTTCCCAACAATTAACAGTTTTGGCTTTTGTAAGACTTTTTAGTCAAAACTTACTCTTGAAGTCTTAATCGAATCCTTGTAAATTATAGACAAAGCTTCCGTGTAACCATTAAAATAAAATAAATATAGCCTACGCGCTTAATTAAAAAAGGGGTCTTCAATACAAGAATCCTTCTACGCGGAAATCTATAAGAACGTATGACAGTTCTAAAATATTCTTTCCAAGGTCAATTTTCGGGACTTTGTTAAAAACTTGGAATATCCTTGACTTTAAAAGGCAGCTTTATAAAGAGTTGCCGGATCGCAAAGCCTTTGACTTTTTGTAGAATCCAACTTTAGTTTAGTTAGATTAATATACCCAGATTCTGTAATTAGCTACGCCTTGGTTTAGAGTCTTTCTTTTTTATTAAACAGTTAGGGCTCAAGCCTAAGGTAAGGGACTGTGTTAACATTTGAAAGCTTCTTTTCCTTATTACTCATTTTTTCCCAGGAGCTTGCTACTAATACTACTAGAGGAATTTGCGGTGGCTCCTTTATCTTATGCTAAAGAACCCTTTAGGGCTTCCTGAGAGCTTTGCTTAATTGCGTGACAGAGGCTTATTCAACAATTATATACGGGACGGGGTTTATATCGTATTATCCTAAAATTTCTTGTTTCTCCTACGAAAACTGGGCTTGGAGTAAGGGGTCCTGAAAAGCTGTTATTAGAAAAAAGGAACACTTTAGGATGTCAATGGTTCAAAAATCTTTCTTTATCTTTAGAGTAGAAACAGATTTGACCCGTTAATACTACCCAAGTAGAAAGGTTGTTTACCTTGATTCGTAGGGCCCCTTTTAAAGCAAAACCAAAAATATATAAATTAAGGGGACAAAAAACTTTTATATCCATACCCAGGAAAAACTTCTAAACAAAAAGGTGCGAAGCCCTACACTTGTTTGTGAATTACTATACTTAAAACTAGAGTAGGAAAAGGTACTCTTAGTATAAAGTATACAAATTCTTTACGGGTTTCTCAATATATAAACAATATATAAAACTTTGTAAGGTAAGACTGTAACTAGCTAGGGAAAGTTTGGTCTAATGCTACCACAAAGTAAAAGGTGATTTCGCGGGTTCCCTAAGTAAAAGAGCTCCCCGTTGGGCTATTAGCTACAGCAGTATGTACAGACTTTCCTGCGGCGATCCTTAAAGGTAAAAAATTTTTGACTCCTTTTATCTCGCTTTTTTTCTAGAATCCCCTGTTTCTTTGACATTCCAGGTACATAGGGCGCTCCAGTTAAAAGGAAACACCCAATATTTTGTAGCTCGGATTTTACTTTCGTAAAGAAGTCTCCCAGTAATAATAGGAATTAGAATAGTATAAAATTAGGTCCTCCTACAAGGGTTTCTTATTTTTGAGAAACATGGTTGTGTCCGTTAAATCCGGTTGTAACTTGATTAATATTAATTAAATTCTAAAAAAGAAAGGGGTCCTGAGAATAATCATTATAGGAGAATATGCATAAAGGATAAGAAAAAGGTTCCAATGATACAATAAATAAAAGAATCTAGTAACAAGCTATTGACTGAAATCTTATTCTTATACCATACCTCTTAACGCGTGTGTTTGGTATCCCTTGTTAGATACCACTATCCCGCTTCCGCGGCAACTCTAATAGAATTCGACCTAGGATTTAGATTCAGAATCTTTAAAGTATATACCCCTATCTCACAATCGGCGTAGTGCGTCTCGGAAAACAAATTCTAATTGAAGCCTTCGGTTCGACCGTTTACAAGGGACCCCTTTACTTTAAGTCACAGCCCTTTATAATACAATACAGTCAAACTCTTATCTTATAATATAACAAAATCTGAATCCAGCCAAAACCCCTACAAGAACCTAACATGTGTTAAAACAGAACTTCTATTATAGGAGCCCTTTTCCTTGATGATTAAACCTAAATATTACAATTCCATAAGTTAAATATAACTAACCCCTCTCCGAAGCCCCTTGACAAATAGTAAATTCGGGAATTCTATCAAATGAAAAGAATCATACACGAGTGTGCCCTAAAAACAACTAACTGTAGGACGTTGAAAAGTGCTTTATTATTTAGGAGAGTGAATTGCTATGTCCCTGAATAAACTCTGAAAAAACCTAGCAGGATTCCTTAAAGCCGTAAATGCTTGATGGGAGACCCCAGTATCCTTTAACTTCGTTACCTCTGTCTTGTCTTAATCCTTTGAAGAAGCGCCCTTTAATAAATGGAATTTTGTTCTATTAAAAAGTTACTGTCTAGAGTAGCTTTTATCATTATAGTTCGGGTACCCTGTAAGTGAGGCCTTTAGAATCAATATTTACTGTGTTTTAGAATCTCCTCACTGACAGGAAGGGAAGTGTTCTCCTTTAATAGAGATCTCAAGTAGTTATCTAGATTCTTTCTTATACTTATAGTAAACTCTTACTTACCTTACTTATACTTAGGAAAATACCTGTCTGCCCTAAATCTTAGAAAGGGAGACTCCTGGCTTCTACCTTTTAATTAAAGCCTTTTCTCTTGTAAAAAGGTTAACTTACCCGGTGCCTTTAGAAACTCCTAGTCCACTATACTTCAAAATGCGAAAAAGCCGATATTAGATGCCCTCTCACCGGTAGAATTGCATGAAAATTGGCTCCCAAAAGCCTGATTTAGGGCAACCATTTCACAAATTAAGGATAGAGGAACCTAGGAACAAGAACTAATACACTAAATTACTAACGAGGACACTGAACTAACCTAAGGAAACAAAGAAACCTATAGACCATTTGAGCTGCTATTAGGATTAAGATTAGGAATAGGAAATTAGGAGATAAGAAATGCAATTATGTACTTCAGAATTACAAAGGGACTTATCTAAAGAGTTTCTTTTTGAGAGCTTTTTCTAAACTGACTCAATTCGAAACTTGTATCTCAAGTTGAGTACGATTCTACTTATATCCTTGAAGTGACCAATTTCTATGTAGTAAAAGGAATTTCTTATATACAGTTAGAATCAAAATGCAAAAAAGAAAATA
Source organism: Pelargonium tetragonum (assembly GCA_036897445.1). Taxonomy (NCBI): domain Eukaryota; kingdom Viridiplantae; phylum Streptophyta; class Magnoliopsida; order Geraniales; family Geraniaceae; genus Pelargonium; species Pelargonium tetragonum. The sequence goes on from JAYMTL010000002.1 coordinate 222,052, forward strand.
GACATCCTTGTTTAGGGGGGAATTAGAACCTATGTCTTACCATGTTACTGTACTCTAGAAGGCCATCAATTTCCAGTAAAGACCTAGCCTATAGCAGTAGGGGAAGCTATGGGAGCTATACCCGATAGTAGTATTAAGGAGTCTTTTTAGAGGCAGCAGAAAGGGACGGAGCAAGAGCTGTACGCTTAAGTAAGCTTCCTTTTATACTGTACTATTTGTTGGAGGATACCTGTAGCTTATTGTAGCTAGCGTAGTATATTAAAGCATAAAAGACACCCTATACCTATGCCACTTTCTTCGACTAAAAAATTTCGCTAATATAAGTAAGACCTTGCCTTTTTAACGGGACTTCTTTGCGCTAGGATATCCCATAATAACTAAAAGGAAGATAACTAAGAAAGAAGAAACTGGCGGATTCTCGGGTGTAAAATGACTGGAATGGGAGTTTAGCAGAGGAGGATATAAGGTACTCTTTTGCAGACAATTTTATACTACTTTCCAACACCAAACCAAAAGAAGTAGGACATCTATATCCCAATAAAGCTTATTCTCGATCAGGGTGCTTCTGCATTCATATAGAGCAGCTATTACGTAACGTAATGAGTTTTTCACACGTAGGGGGAGTTAACTAAAAAAGCGTACCCTGTGTTTCGAACTCGCGTTTTTAATTGAATAAAGTCTAACTTTCTTTATTTCGGGATTTTATGACAATGGTTGGTAGTTTTTCTTGAATGCCTGCGGTTTCGATATAACACAAGAAAAATTTCTAGTTAATCGCACAACTTCTACAGGCGATTGCGACCTCCTAATTCTCGGAAATAGATAATGCTTACGGAGGATTCTGGTCTTTTTAATTATATTAATTATAAGCAAGCGAATTTATTTAAATTGTTAACCCTTCTCCAGGGCGCACTTTTACAGATTAGCTTCAGTTTAGAGAACTGGAAAAAGGATATAAAGCTCACGGCATTCTAAACCTAATAGAGAGACCCTGCTCTTATTCTACGACTTACTGCACATAGGAATACTCATTACTGATCGAGTAGACGAAAGAAAACGGAGGGACTCTATGCTGAATCCGGTTTCGTGTAAAAGTTCAGAGGTAGAGCGCTCAACCTCCAAATATCGATATATTTCAACTCCAAGACTAAATAAAGCTAGGGTTGTTTACTTAAATACAATGTTTGGCCTGGTCTGGCTTTAATAGCGCTCTGTGTTAGAAACTAAGGGTCAATTAAAGTCAGAGTCCTATCAATTCGAGAAAGATTATTAAAAAGAAATCCCACTAAGGTTGTTAAACGTTCCTAGCAAGTGTCCTTTTGTTTTTAATTTCATTATCTAGGGCCCCGTGTGTTTAATAAAAGTTTTTGCCGGGATGTCTTTAAAAAAGGCAGTTGACCTAGTAATTATTTGATGTACTTTTCTCTTATGAATGACCCTTGCTTTTTAGGATCTTTACCTAAATGATTTCATAATTATATAGTAATTTTATAGAGTCTCCCCGACTTGGGCTTTAGTGAAACTTGAATCCGTGCCTTTTTACAAAACTTTATTGGGTTGTTTTATATACTAGTAGAAAAAGGGGTTTTGGATTTAGAGAGAAACCCTTGCAATTAACTATCAGCTTCTTTGTGTTATATGCTTATTTTTTCTTTTGGGTAAAATATCCTGGTTTATCTGCTGACATTTAGAAAATTTAACCTATATTTCGGCGTAATTTGTGTTAACGTTACCCATAGCCTGTAGGATCCTTTATGAAATGGGGCCCTTTTCAAAGAGTCTTGGTAGGTACTAAGATTTGTTTAGTACAACTTGTTTTAGATCTCAATCTTTATAGGGAGTCCCCTTCTATTTCTGCGAAATGTGGTTCAAGGCAGCTTGCCCAAGTAACCGGTTCCTATTTTTAGATTGTTGCGGAGGGGTTTTTACCTTATACTACTTAGAATTCCCCTATTCACTAAGAAAAGACTTTGCTTTCTTACGTCTTGGTTAAGATAAGACAAGAGGGTAATATAAAGCGGATTCCCTAAGTTTGAGTATTCCGCGGATGTGTTCTAAGGAGCCTTGTTAAAAACTGATTGCGAAAAGCGCTAACCAAGAAACTTCCATGAATTTACAAATTTTCTTCTGAGTGTCACGCTGTTTTCAGATATCCACCAACTCGGGGCTATTTCTACTAACACTGGGCTGGGACTTTTTATTTTATACTATGATCGGTGCTTTTTAAGTCGGTTTTTACAAGATAGCTAGCGGATGGGTATAGGGGTACGCTATTAAAATGAAAGCCTGGGTTCTTTAGATTCTAATCTGTAATTCATTTTTGCAAACTACTTATAAAAAAATCTATGCCTTGGCTTGGCAAGCGTACTTACAAAACCCCGGACTTTTTTAGGTGGAGCTCTAGGAAGAAATAAGAATCTATAGAGCCGCACACGGACCCGTTTGCTTTTAAGGAGAAAAGTCTCAGTAAGTTCTGAACTTCTTATTTGTTTAAATTTGTTATACGAGTTATAGATATGTAATAAGTGCAGATCGGGTTACTCCTAATTTGCATTACTCTAGGTCTAGGTAGTGGTAGTAGATGCTCTCAAAAAGGGTACCTTTAACTACTGTGAAAACGCGGCATAAACTGACTTGAGAAACCACTAGTAGTAAAGATCAAATTCAAAAATTAGGATTAAGAGAAAACTCTTTAATTGCATCCCGTTTGATTGAGCCAAAATCCGAGGTATAAAGTCCGTTACTAAATTCTTTTTGTAAAAGATGGGGTTAAACCCAACGGATATTTCCAATATCTGTCTTTCTTCATAAGCGTAGTGAGATAGAAACTCCACTAATAGCCCCTTGATCAACGATTAGCAAGGAATACTAAAGGTCAACCTTTCCTCTCCTCAGCGGGCTACATCACAATTTAAGAGTACCTATGACAAAAGCCTTTTGTTCTCCGATGGGGCCCCTTTTATTATTTAGAGTACTTAACACTTAATACTCAACCCTGCGAAAATAAAAGAAAAAGGTAACTCAGTTTCGTTAAGAGTATCCCTCTTATTTACGAGGGAAATGACTTCTACTAGGGAATCGTCGTTTTGAACGCCATATCCCAAAAGGTGGGGGTTGGTTACACTATATTAAAAAACTCAAATCAAATGTCATTTATACTATTCAAGAACTTTTTGTCTCTAAACAAGCTTTACTAGCTAAGATGGGTTCAAAGAAGTTTTGTAGTATATAACTTTGACCGGTAAACTTCTAATTTAGGTGCGCGGGGGTTATGCTATAGTTATTCCCTTTTGTATCTTGATATGTTTAACCCTCTACCTAAGAGTTCTAAGTTTGTAAAGAGGAGATAGCTAAGAAGCGTCTAAGAATTAGAAAAGTTTTGAGTCTTAGTATAGTAAGAATCTTTTTTTCGAAACCACGAAAAAAGGGTCCCGCGGATTCACAAGTATGTCGATGGTTCGAATCAAGTTTTTTAGCTTTAATAGCAGAAACGGTCTATTTGAAGACTAACCAAGTATAAGAGTTTTATTCCCCTTTTCACTCGCACGAGCCCTTGTTTTTGGATTTTCTTACTAGTACGAAGCATATTTAAAGAGAGGTCTTGCATTAGTAGGGGTAACCTTTTTTGTTATTCCACCTTCTGATATTAGAGTTTCCACTTTTTTTCTTTTAACAATGGGTAACACCCAGCAGCTTCTAAGATTGCTGAACTTTTATATAATCCAGCTATAGCTTACTTTGGAAAAGGATTCGAACCAAGAGCCACTATTCCAAACTCGATTTATCGAGCTTAATCTTGATTAAAGTAGTCGGTTAATAGGGCGCCTCCAGCACACTAGCTTCCTATGGATGGATCTCCAGAGTATACAACAAACTTTTTATCTAAGTGATTTTAATACTCTAAAATCCAAGTTCCTTACCTTTGCTCGTTTGCGTTAAACTTTTTAGTAGGTTTTAAAACTCCTAAAATATGGAATAATATTAGACACACGCATTAGCTACTTTAGTTCTTCTGTAAAAGATTAGTCTAGTCTTGCTGCCCCTATATAAAAGGACTCCTTACTAAGCGTAACTCTACTAAAAGCCCAGCATAGCCAAGATCTAAATTGAAAAACTTGTATAGATAGGTAAGCTTCCGGACAAACCCTTATTAAATTAACCGCAATAAGCAGGAAACCCTACTACAGATTTTGGATCCAAATAAGTAAAAAGTATAGGTACTGAAGGAAGTAGAACTATGCATAACTTAAAGATATTAATAGTAATGTAATACAAGGATAACCCCAAACCCTTATAAAGGCTTAATCCTTCTAGCCAGTCTTGTAAATTGAAAAGGAAGTGTTTCCTAACGTAGTACTAAAGGCAGGCATCTAAAAGAAGTTCCCTGCAACATAACTAATATTAAATTAACCTTTCATGATGAAAGTTAGAATAAGGAGAGCGGATCTTATGCAGCATAGGGGCGTACTCCAGTAAGCAATCTTAAGGATTTTCTAGGTGGAAAACCTAATTGGTTGAAAATCTTAATTGAACAGGACTGGATTTTTATAAAAAAGGATTCCTAGAGTAGAATTTTAAGTAGTTTACATGTAAGTAATACGAGAAAACCTTTTTATAAGTAAAACTGAAGTTTAATGCTTAATTAATTCTACCTATTAGTACTAAAAAGCGAGCCCCTAAATTACAAAATTATAAGTAGAACCTGGAAGAATGCCGAGAAATAATAAAATAAAGCCGAAGTCTATATTAAAAAAAGAAAAACTTAAGCTGGGGTCTAAGTTTTATTAAAAGTAAGATACATTTTGGATAATCTGGATAGTTAACATAGGCGAACAAAATAGGTGTCTAATCTAAAAGAAGTCAATCCTTGTAAAAGCGTTATTAAAAAATGGAAATGCTATATATAATAGAATAAAAGCTTAATTGAGCAGAGCTCCCGGTTGTTTAAGGTATCCTAATTTCAAATAGAGATCGAATAATATGAAGTATAAAAATTTTCATTATTAATAAGAAGGAATTTTTTGTACTGTTATAAAACAGAGTTAAAATGGAAGAGTTGCTATACCCCGAGTCCCTTTTATGCGTGCCTCTGTATTTCCACCTAATTGTAGATTTAGAAGGGTTATATGAAGTATACTTACTTAGTATATGATTTGAGAGTGAAAAATGCCAATTGTTAAAGCGCAACCTATATGCAGTGAGTTTACACTAGCTGGCGGATTAGCTTTTTCTTTTTAAACCGGAAAACCTAGGTATCGCTTAACACAGTCAGGTAAGTCACTAATTGCCTATAATTTTGACTTTCATTGATAAAGTTTTCTAATTCGAAACGAGGAATGCCTCTAACTTAATCTTAGCTTCGGGCCTCCACAAAAGCTTCCCCAGACAGAAGAGATTTTAGCCTTTTTCAAAAACAGTATTTCGTTTTGGGTATACCCGGTTTTTTTACAATGGGGCTTTAGTTGACTACATAGAACTTAATTCTACAGTAAATGTAGTAGCTTATAAAGATAAGTATATCTAAAAACTGAAAATTCTTCTTCAACAAAACTCACAGCATAGCAGGTGTGACCTAAATTTATATAATAAGTGAAATTTCTAAAATCCCGACGAAGCGATAGGTAAAAAATTCTTAATTGCTACGAGTGCTAGGTAGTATGTATAAGTGCACATTCAAAAAAGAGCTTTAATAATTCCTAGTAAATTCTATAATCTCCCTTTTTTCTGGCTGTACTAGACATTATTTTCATATAGGGAACTTAACACACCCCAAATAGGGAAAAGGTTACCCGTACTTGTTTAGGGGGCTTTTTGTAAAACTTATATTTCTTGATTTTTTCTGAAACTCTAGCTGTAGGTATAAGATCACCCCTAGACTGGGCGCGCTTTTCTATTTATAGAGCCTTGTCGCTGTGGGATTCCTGCCAAATTTTATTAGTACAATCATCTTTCTATTTTTAGCCCGTTTACTACACCCTATTCCTTATATAAACTTGAACTGCCCAGAATCCAAAGGACTCGTTTTTCCTGCTATTCTAAATTTTTTTGGAGAGGACGAGCTATAGTTACTAACTGCTTTAAGGCTCTAAAATTCAGCCTAGGAGGAAAAGGACAGCACACCGATACTCCTTAATTTTCAGTTTTTAACAATTAGCTAGTTTTTTTTGCCGTACTTGTTAGGTATAAATTGCTTACATAAGGTTAGGCTAACACGAATTTTTCACACCCGGAAAATAGAGTCAAAAGTTAGACTATTGTCCTATGCAAGGTCCAAGACTTGCGAAGACTCTAATACTTAAAAATCAAACTTCTGTAAATAAATTTACCGAGACTTCTTACTGACCCACTTTATTAATAAGGGAGCTTGACTAACTATTAGCTATGTCTTTAAAATTTCTGGCTTTAGTTTTCTTATTACTTATTACCCATGACTTTATTTAAGAAGCAGGCAGGCTTTTAGAGTAGCTTTTGTTTTAGAATTGAAGTCTTGCCCTTGCTGTCTGAGAAGAGGCTAAAAAGGGCAAAAACCCCGGGGTTTTTAGATCCTTAAGGAAGGGGAAAGATAAAATTTTGAATGACTCCTCCAATTATTTTATAATAAACTGCCCTAAACTACCTCTACAGAAGAACTTATAAATTCAAATTTAATGGATTTAGAGTCGGGGTAATATAGAAATTCTTTTTAATATTGAAATTTTTTATAGCTTTCTATCAAACAAAAAAGGATGCTCCTTTGCTTAACTTTCTTCACTGTTATCCGTTAAAGGGAACTCTTTCTTAGATATATGATATGCATTCGGGGTTTCCGGGTCTCTCAAGTTCTAAATAAAAGAAATCTGATGCACCAAAATTAATAAGCAGGGCTTATTAAGGATTGAAAATTATGAAAATACAGAGTCCGATGCCAGTCATTTATAAGGGATTCCTTGCTTGTTTTACTTCTTTTATACTCCAGATTGCAGGTGTGATTGATTTGGCATAATAAAATATTTAACTAACAAAAGGAAAACTCCACTGATCCTAGGAAACTCTCTTCATTTTTTTAGTAGGCATAACAAAGTAATTTTAAAATTCATAGCGATATTTCTATCCCACCAAAAAAGAAACTTGGGAAAAAGGTACACTTCTTAAGGAATTTATAGAACAAAATATCCGAGTCTCCTCGACAATTAAAATACCCCCCTATTTAGTTTGACTTTTTCGTTCCATATTATTTCCTAGATTCTCTTTATTCTTAACTATAATTCAAAAAAAAGGCACCCTGTGTTTAGTCAATGCAATACTCTTTACTTATGTACTATCGGGGTTTAGCATGAGACAGGACTTTAAAAGTTAAACTGGATTGATCTAAATTAAGTGGATTCCTAATTCTTTGCCCTTCCGTACAGAGGTTTTTTTCCCGCTATTTTAGGTATTTCAGAAGTCTACTAAAAATTTTCAGGCACTGTCCCTTACGATTTGAGGTTATAAGCAGCAACGCAAAAAACTTTTTAAGCGCTTGAAATATTTGGGTAGCCCTACTAATACTAATAAGAAAAGATTTTTAATAAAAACTTTAGGGGTTGCTTGGTAAGAACTTTCTTAAAAACATAAGGAATGCAATTAGCAGAGCCAAACCTACTAGGGTTATGGAATCCTAAAAAAGGAAATGCTTCTTTGTTTTTTAATTAGGCACTTATGCTGCGGAGTAACTTAATATTTTATGAAAGATTTTTTTCCAGGGTCTGTATAAAATCAAGGAAGTCCTAAGTTTACTTATTTGCAAGGTAGTCTCAGTCAAATTTCTTTCTGATGTGGAGTATCCATTATTCACAGCCGGGGTTGCCTTCGCCTTAACTAAGTAAATATAATAGGGGTTTGGGGTCAAGCCAAGAGGAATAGGGGCCCTTTATACTTTATATTTATAATGGGGGCACTTCCCCTACTTACTTATCCCGAAATTCTATAAATAAAAGGTTTATTTATAATTAAGCATTCCTTCGTAGTAAAAGCAGCCCTTTTTATTAACTACCTCAAGCGGGAACTGGGAAGGTTAGCCTATAAAATTAAGGAATATCTATAAAACTTAAAAGCAAACTCTATGTATGAGTGTACAGGGTAATTCCACGTAGAATTTAGAATAAGTTTGCCCGAGAATAAAGAATTTCATTTTAGTAGGGCTTGTGGATAAAAAAAGTTATTCAAATTGGGCTCCATATGACTACAACCCTACTTTCCTACTTTAATTGACTGAATCCCCCTTTTTCAAAGTAAGGTTTTCGGGAAATATATTACTATTTAAAAATAAACTCTCAGCTTTAATATTAAATAACAAATGTAGCCATAAACCTGGGTAATCCCGGGTTTCTTTTAGGGATTAGGAGCTTCCTCTACTCTATAATATTATATCCTAAGATAAAGTTATTTAATTCTTTGCTTCAATAAAGGAAGTCTTGTATAAGTAAATATATTCTAGTATGTAGTATATGTAACTCCTTCTGCAGCACTTTTAATTATATACCCAAAGTTTTCCGGGAATTGCCTCGATGCAGCTTGGCTCCCTATTTCCCGACGTATTTTTGTTGTTATACTGCCGCTATAAAGTAAAAAGAATCTCCGGAAGCTTTTAATAAAGGGTAAACAAATGCTTTGTGATCTAGATAGTTAGACCGACCAGGCCTTTTTACAGTGATTTAGTGTTCATTGCACACCTAAGAAAGCCGAGTTTTTCTAGGTAGGGGGTAATGTTGATTTAGAACTTCAAAGCATTCCTTTAGATATTTTTTGCTTTGTGCTATACCCCTCCTCTATTTAAGCGATTCTATACTCGAAGGAGTTTAGACCGGTTATCTTTTTTTCTATGCCTCAAATTTGAATTCTATTGGATAGTTCAACGGGGAAGTCCTTTGATAAGTATAAGGTAACCGCTTTTAAGGGGAGTGCCAAAAAACTATAAGGGCTAAAGTGCTATAAAGTAAATAATATAGCGATTGAAAAGCTTTAGAAAAGTATAAGAATGCCGGTATATAATTTGTTAGTAGCGGGATCCTTAGCTGAGTCTTCAAGTTTTGGTAGTATAGCAAAGAGCTTAAAGTACTAGAGTCGAATTTACTTATTTGGATCCCCAGACTGTAATAAAAAGAGTTTCTTTTAAGGGCTTACCTCTAGAAGCAAACCTTGACTTCCTTTCTCCCTTAGTTAGGAAACTTGAGAGGTTAAGAATCTTTTTTTAGTTATACCAACTTACGTGGAGCCCCCGCCCAAGAAAAGGGAGTTTTTAGTTCAGCTATAGAATATAGCTTTGTTCAGGTTCCAGATCTTACAAGGATATAAAACCCTTAGCTATTCTTTTAGGGTTTGTAAGATATGAAATTTGCAATTTCTGTGAGTACACTTTACTGTCAGTGGAACCCTACCGAATTAGTGTAAACTCGTTGTTTTCCGGGTTTATTCAAGAGTCGCCGTTCGTGCCAGGGGATAATTTCAAGAATAAGGAATATCTTATATTAGAATCAAAAGAGCTAACATGAAAAAAATCTTCTCCTCGTGACGGACCCCTAGAAGCAATACACAACTAACTTTTTGTTTAACCACGGATGCTCTCCTTACCCTATGATAGTAGATAGCTAATCCAGAGTTTTTTGACACTTTTTCTGAACTAGACTAGATCCCTTACTATTGTTTTCTCGTTGAATTGATCTTTTGATATAATTGATAGGACAGGGGCGGTAGAAGAAAGAAAAGTTCATAAAATATAGGGACTTTCCTTTACACTACAATGCTTATAACAGGATTATCCATAAACTTTAACGGGATTCTCCCTTTTTGCAGGATTCTTTGGGTCCACGAAATAGAAATCCCCGTTTTTACTGGTTTACTCACACGTAAGATTTTATAAGGAGCGCCTTCCATTAGTGATGCTTCAATATTCGCAACTCCTTTTGTTATATAGATCGAGAACTGGGGTTAATAGAAAGGGTATCCGAGTTAAGGCAATAGGTTAGATTCCTTCTTAAACTTAAAAAGGCAAAAACTTCGCTTCAAGTCTACAGCCAGAAAAAGGAATTTTTTAGAGTCCCCAACTCTATAGCTAGTTGTTTCCGTTTACCCTATTCTGATTTATCTAGTTTCTTTTTATACAGCCCCTTTTTGTTAAGAACACAGAAGCTTTTTTTGTATTTCTTCTCGGGATTCGTAAAAACTAAGAGCTGGTAAATATCCTTTAGAGCTCTAAGTTTGCAATTATTATCAAATCAAGTAAGCTATCTTTCATGTTTTACTGAGAATCCCGCAGTTTCATTACTTAAACCTGAAATTATAGACCAAAGACTGGCTACTACAATACAATAAGGTATAAGAATTGGGAACAAGACTCCTTTTTGACTAAGTTATAGACTTTATAAAGTACACTAACAGGGAATTTAACACTTTCCGAAAAACACAGGGCAACTTTAGTCATTTTACATACCGAGTGAGCCCCTCATAAATAAAAGACAAAAATTTTAAATACTTTAAAGGGATTCTCTTGAAAAAGAATTGGTCTAAGTTAAGTAAAGAAGGACCTTCCCATTGAAACCTACATTTTTGTAAAATCAGGATCTAAAGGAATACTAAGAGAAAGAGAGTCCTGTAAGTTAAACTTTATCCGCGGGACTTTTTTTGCAATAAGGATAGCTCTGAAACTTTTAGGAGTCAAAGCAAATTCTGAACTTTCTTAGTCTTCATTTTTACTAAATTAGCAACACATTTCTGTTTCTTTTTTAGTTTTTAGAGAGCTAAGGGGGATCTTCAGTCCTTGTGAAGGTTACGCGCAATCTGTCTTGTTTATAACCATTTAGTAAAAGTCCAAAAGTCTTTTCTATAGGGACCTCCTCTGGCTAATTAGTATACTCAGCGGAGTCGTGGGAAGCAGGCCCGACTTTAATAGACCCTCCTTGTCAAAGTGAGAGTTAAAATTTGTAGAAAAAAGCCCTAAAAAGGAAAGATAGCTGGAATGCATAAGTTCCTTGGTTAGTATAAATAGGTGCATCTTAATCTAGGAGTTTAGAAGTGGAGAGTAATCTCGATTTTATTTATATAAAAAGGTATTCGTAAAGTAAAGCTTAGTGGGCTCAAAGACAACTCGATATGTAGTAAGAATTCTAGAAGACTTTCTCAACAAGAGAGGACCAGCCCGTCAATCAATGCAGCAGTGGATTAAGGAGTAATCAAGCGGATAATTGCACCCCTCCTTGCGTAGGAAGTTTTTGAGTTAACGGGGCGCTTTTTATGTATTTCAGGAGCTTTTGTACAGGTAAGCAAAGCTTTGCTCAATATTGTAAGCGTTATGACTGGAAAAGCTCTTACTAAGTAATTAAAGTAGAAAATCTAAAATGCTAAGAAAACTTCGAAATAGTCAACAAATTCAGAAAAAGAAAGTAGGGCTCGCCATTCTGCTGTTAGTTCGCTTATAGTACCGGGTGGTGAAGGTTGTGCCTTTTTCACTCATATCTTGTAGCTTGTACCCCGGTAAACTTTATTGAGTTTTTATTCTCCTAGTATTTAACAGAAGAAGAGGAGAAAGGATTTTGAGTTGGATACCTAGAGAAACCCGATTTAAGAAATTCCTATACTCTTTCTTTCTTCAGAATTTTTTGAGGACAACCCGCTTCTGATAACCTTATTCTACAGACTAAGTAACACAACCGCTGGCTCTAAAATTGAGTTTACTTAGTAAGGGTTCCCTTGAAAAAGAGATACCCAGATTAGATAGAGTACTTATGTCGCTTAGGTCATTAAAAAAACTCATACAATTCTGAAAGATCCGAGGAAAAGTTTACCTTTTCAATCTATTAAAAGTCAAAGTTAACCTGATGTGTACAAGATTAGGTGCTGCTTTATAGATATTTCAGTTCCAGGGCAGACCCTGGCGGGATAGCCAGCCTTCTGGAAATATTAAAAAAGAAAGGAGGCGCCTTAGAATATAAAAGGGCTTCAATCTCCATCTTCTTCGGGGCACCAAAAGGGAGAGGTAATGTAATTAACTCTCACTTTTTGGAATTGGTATAAAACAATAGCTTTATTAATTTTGCGTGGCCTTATTCAGTTCAAATTACAAATTCACAAACAAAACTTGGTGGTACATGCTTAGCTTGTAGAGTTGTACTTCTATTCTAGTATAAGGCTTTAAGATTCTTTAACTTTTGTTATTGCAAAGAAAAGGGATTTCCCCTAACACCCGCTTTTAGGTTCATTTTAATAAAGGTTTAAAAAAAGATAAGGATGCCCCTCTATAAAATTCTCGGGTATCCCTTCTATCTATAAAGGAAAGAATTTACTTAGGTACTGAAAGTCTTCAGGAACTCCAACTTAAGGAGCACAGTTTTTATTCTTCACTTGCAATAACCTTATCTGCTTTGTGTATTTATAATTTTAAAGGAAAAGTCCGTTTTCTACCCAAGGAGTGATTTTTTACTTATATTACCTAAGGAGACTTCTACTAACCATAAATAGACGAGCAAAGTCTAAAGTTCGAAATGATAAGATGAACCAGGAAGTCCTCGTGTTTGTGAATACTACCTTGCATGAAAAAGTCAAAAAGTGTAACTTATACTCAATCTTATAAACTAGCTTATATAACAAGTATTCTTACTCACCAAACCCTAAAGCTTGTATAGTTACTTTACAACGCACCCTTCTTATATAGATCATAGCCCCTTAACAGGTTTAGGAACAGATAGAAGCAAAAGGCACAGCAAGCTAAGGAATCTCTGCTTTGTAAAAGAAAACTCACGAAAATCTTTATTTAAAAAGACTTAGTTAATAACAGCTCCTAAAAAATTTTTAATGTAACCTACTCTAAACACCTAGAGAAGTGGCTAGCCTGAAATTACTCTATATTTTGACAAACCGGCATAAGTAAAGAACCTGCTTAACTTAATATTTAATATATTTGCAAACTTCTACACAATTTGTTTTAGTAACACTGGATATCTGGAACGAAACTACTCCCCTACCTAATAAAAAGACCTTTCAAAAAGCTATAGCATCAAGAAATTCTTACCTTGAAAATTTCAATCAAAGCACTCGGGCCAACAAAACTTTATTTATTACCCTTGTGTTTATCTCTATAACGCTTTTTGCTGTTTGGGTATCCGTGGTACATTTCAGCTTTTTAGCACCCGTTTAATTATATATTTTTCTATTAGCTTACTTTTAGAGGGAAATAATATAAAGAATCGAAATACCTGTCAGTCAAAGCCTCCCTTCGCGTAAAACAACAGCAATCATAGCCCGCAAGATATAAAGTATAGCTCTAAAGAAAGAGGCCGAGAAGAGGAAAGAAGTAAGTCCATTGGTTATTATAAAGCATATAAGTACATAGCTCCTATAAAATTAACAAGTATAAGTCAAAGTCAGTTGGGAATCCTTATGAGTCTGAAACTGCAAAATCCCCAGTTAACTAACAGGTACCAAAAACCCCTAAAGTCAAAATGTTTTTTATTTCATTTATCTGTACAAGATTTAACGAGGTTTTGCCTGCCCTAGCGAGGATACCCATTTACACCAAAGAGAAGAAGTTTTTGATTTTAATCAAAGCAGCTTCTCAACTAGTAATTTACTTATATAGTATACTTTTCATGGAAACAGGAGAGGTTGAAAGGGTCGAGTAAAGATCTTTTTTTTGTGGGTAAGGGCGCCCCTTTTTATATTTCATTTACAAGAACTAATGATAATAAGCGGGATATAGGAGTCCTTTATAAAACCCGTTTGAATGAGAGAATCCCCCTATGCTCCTAGAAATTCTTCCCATTTCTTATATCTACGTACCTAGAGCGCGACTGTAGAGTAGTTACTAGTTAAAATAGAGCAAACTCCTTTATAATATCAGGAATGAAATGTAACTTTTATTAGCGCTCTGCCTTCTAGCTTTTAGTACCTTTTCTATTACGTACGAATTGCGGGGTTTCTACCACTATAGTTACAGGCACTTCCATTAACTTATGACCTCTAGCAGGTTTTTAAGTGGGTTACCCAGTTGACGGTTTCTAATTGCGGGAGATTTCGCTGCTGAACTTATAATTGAGGGGTCCCTTTAAGTTTACGGGCAGGATTCCTAAGCCTTTGCCTTGGAGTCTTGTTTATAGGAAGGGTAATAGCTCTTATTAACCGATAGAACTTTTTTTGTAAGCCATATTAGACAAAAATATAGAAAGAAAGCCTAGGTTTCTATAAAGCTTATGGAAATGAAAGGTAAGGGGAGCTTATAAAAGAATACTTTCTCGCAAAGTAATTTAAGTTTTCGGGTCAAGGTTTAGATTAGAATAGGTAGGGACTAACTCTGGTTTTTTTATGTTTATCCAAATCCAGAGGGGATTTTTATTAATATAGTTTCTCTTTCGCAGCTCTATAACTCTTAGTTTTAAATCTTATTTGAGGGGTAATATGGGGAAAAGGTGTCTCTTTGCAAAGCTCTGAGTACCCCCGAGAATCTATTTATATAGTAGCAATTCTATTTATAGGCAGGCGAGTCTTATCAAGCATCATTAGAATTTAAATTAGAGTATCTTGCACAAGTTAAAGAAAGGGGTTTTGGGGACGTTAAAAAAAAGGACCCTGGTCTGTTGAAGAACAAAAGAAAATAAGATTAAAAAGGGGTAAAAGAGTTAAGTTTAAATAATAAAGTGCTACTTTTCGTACTTAAAGCGATTTCTTAAGGGAAGGGACTGCGCAGCAGGACTTTAAGTTACTCTAACTGTCTAAAACCTGTCCTGTAGGGTACTCATTAGTTTATTTTGTTAATCTGAATGCATTTCTTCCTTTAGTAAGCACAACAAAGCCACGTCTTAAAAGAACTAGGTTCGTCTATACTTGTCAACGGGCACGCAGAATATTTTAGACAAATAAGTAGTCTTAATAAACCCGCAAATTAAAGAATCCTAGGACTCAGGAAGAGGGGAGAATCTGTAGATAGAAAAAGCTCCCTATTTGCCAGTTAAATATTTTTTGTCTAACTCAGTGGGCACACCTAAAAATGAAATTTAAATACTTTCGAAACTTGCGGTCTGCTATCTGTTCTATTTTATCAATATCACGGCCATAACCTAACTCTCTCAAGTAGACTCAAGCTTAAGCTATTCTGGATTTATAAGAAAGGTGAGAAAGACTTCAACCCTCGACCTTATTAAGCCTAATATTTATCAACAAAGCTTGTCCTAGATTTAGGCAACTATGGGTAACAAGGCTTCCCAGACAGTCTCAAAACTTAGCTTTTAGAACTTTTACCAAATAAATAACCCTTACTTCCACTTCTCATGGCAACCAACTAAACAAAGGAAAGAAACTCCAATCTTCGCCGAATGAAATAGAAAGTTCTTCCTTTATATAAAGAACTTACAACTAGAAGTCGGAATTTTAACAGGATCCTGCAAGTCCTTTTACTATCGTGTATACAATTGGACGTGTTAGCTATTTATATAAAATCTTTAACCAAAAAAATACACTGACTTCTAGCTAAGAAATACTCAACCCCCTGTTTCATACCACGAGTTAGATTTTTACTTCCAAAAATTCCGGATAAAACTTAAAGTTCTGTAAACCTATAAAGAATTTAAGGCTCCAAAAGCCTTTAGCTATTTTCTACTAGCAAGGGTTCTCGTTTATATAAAAGGAATCCTTAATCAAAAAGACCCTGGAAAAACCCCTACTGATGAAGGGTAAATATACTTTACTCAAGGTTTCAGAAAACTCCAGGATCTAGAGTAAATAGTGAATTGTACGGATGAGCAACCTTTTGTAGAAGCTCTTGCTAGAGCAATTTCGCGTATATTCATGGGTTAACCCTAAACCCGGATACACGGGGAGAAATGAAAGTAACTTATCGCAAAACTCAGAGCATAATTGCAACACAAAGTTTATATAACAAAAAAGTACCCGCTCTTAAGGGGTTCTTATTATATTACAAATTTCAGGCGGTTTTAAACTTAGGATAACCCAGGAAAATCCTAAAAGACTCTTTATTAAGGAAGTCCTTGTTTAATAGTAGGGAATTTTCTTCCTAAGATAAGTGGGCTCTAAGTAAGGATTAAATCCGTAAATCTTCCTGTATTTAAGGTACTTAAAAACATTAAGGTAACCCCTTTTTTTGCGCTAGATACGGATTCTGCAGAAGAGTAATAGCATAGTTGGGGGCTTTAACAACTTAGGTTTTTTTAATCGTGGAATTAAAGGCCTCTTTCCGGAGAGGTTGTAGGCAGGTTAACTATACATACGGAGACTCGATTTGAGAAAAGACTTTCATTTCTGGGAGTAGAGTTCTTAGAAGCCTTGTCGGTTTACGGGGGTAAAGAATTCTTAGATTTGAGGGGTTATAGTTAAGCCTATTATGGAGCTAAAGTCCGGGGTGGGGTATAGCTCGTAAATTAATTATTAATTAGCCGAGAATTCTTAAAGCGCAACCCTTTAGTAATGCTCTCTTTTTGTGCTTTACCCTCTCCTTAAGTTGGTCAAAGTTAAGACCTCACTGATAGATTAAACAAGTTTTTACTAAATTGACTAAACAAGAGCTGTATATTTCAGTGTAAAAATAAAAGGGTAAGCTTGCTTACATGAGTTCATTTATTTTGCTGAACCAAGTTTTTGTTATTAAAGGCAGGTAAGTTTAGTTGAAACCGGAGTAAAGCAAGCCTTTTTACAAGAGGTAAATACTTAAAAAAGGCAATCATTCATCTGTAAACACAGGAAGCCCTTCTTTATGATATGCCGGGGGCGGGGGTTCCTAAAACCTAACTTCTGCTTTAACTCCTTAGGAAATCCTAAGAGGAGTTTCATACACTTTATGCGCTTCTCAGTCCAATGTATAAAAAAACTTGCTTTATCTTTTGAAAGCTCCTAATTTCAAGTCTACGAAAAAGGCATTCGTTTTGAATGAAAAACTAAGAAATTCCTGAACACAAAAAGTAAAGAGGAGAATTACTTAAATAAAAGACTGATTTTCGAGTTACTTAAGATCTAATATAATCCAAGATATTAGAGACAAATCTCTTTTTTAGATCTAGAAATTCAGTAGACTTTAGCTGCTTTTTCTACCTTAAAGAGTGGTAAATACTATATGAGAGAGAAACGAACCTGGAAAAGTATACGCTTTTTCCAAATATGTCTCAACTCGATAAAAGAGTATTTTAATTAGAGTTTGTTGGCTAGCGTATTCGGTTATATAAAATTACGAATTCCTTGTTTAATAAGGGGTTACATTAGGACGCTTTATTATAGATTGATTATACTATTGGTAAAAAGAAAAATTTCTACAAGTTCAAGTTTAGCTTTTAATGGAACGGTGTGAACCTAGCGAGATTTTTTTTGTTCCGGTTTTTTCGAAAGAGGAGTCTTAGACTGAATTTTGGGTATTCTTATCGGAATTTTTCAGAAGTTCCATTTACTCTAAATAGAAATATTAGAACACTCTCCTAACCCTCTAATTTCTTGTGTTATTAGCTAAAGTTCTTGAGGAAACTTCGAAGTTGCAATTGGACTTATTTCCTAAATTTGATTTGTTATAAAAAGCAATACCCTTTAGTAAGGGCGCTAGAGCCTGGAAGTGCTTTTAACAGGGATAAGTACAGTTTGATTTTAGTGAGGTATAGGGCTTAATTACGAGTCTTCATTGTTTGTGTCTTTATTCTTTTTACCCCGGACCCATTTTAAAATAATTTTAGCCTACGTACGGGGTGGAGCCCCGCGGGATACTTAAGAAAGGTGTACTCATTTTTAAATATGAAAAACTCAAAGCTTACTGCGGTATTTATGCATTGCTTTTTATCAGCAGGCGGGGTTCCCGGCTTATGGGTTGAGACTGCTCCATTCCTTTTTATCTTAATTAAACTGGATTTTTAAGTATAGAAGAGTATTCCGGATTCGTAGTACTCCCACTTTGTAAAATGCCTTCCTTATAATATAATTGTAATCAAAATCGCTGAGTTAAGATATAACGAAGCTTTCATTTATAGGTTTTATAATTCGAAAAAGAAAGGCCTCTTTTACAGGAGTCGGGCCGAACAAAAAACTCTATAGGATAATTAGAGTCGTTACGTTTAGTAGAAGGAGCGGGGTCTAGTAAAAAAAGGGGGGATTAAGAATTACTTAGTACTTTATTCTAAATTCTAAGAGTAGTTTATATGTCCCAGCGTTTATATAGAGTTGTTTTTTTTATTAGATTCTTAACTTAAAGAAATTTAGCAAGCAGAAAAGGGTTTGTTTTACTAGATAAGTAAGTGGCTACTAAATCGAAATGAATTAATAGACAATAGTAATACAGCTTGCTTGAGAGTAAAGAACTCTTAAGGTAGTAGTATAAGTATATGTAGAGCTAAAGGAGTGGAAATTTTCGAGGTATGGCTAATTAAGAAAATTCTGAGTGCAAGGGGCTTTTAGTAAAGAAGAAAAAGGCAAGTCCTAGAATTTATAGTTTCCGCTTCTGAGGGATTAAAGTCTATAAGTCCTATATCTTAGTTAGAGCTAGAATCCCAGGAATTTGATAAAAGAGCAGTTTCTAAGTGGTATGCTTTATTCCTCAAAACTCTGGGTAGGGCTTATACAAAAACCCACTTAAATAAAGCTCCTATAACTAATCCACAGAGGCTAAAATTCAATATAGAAAGTAAGGGGCTATTAAACTGCTCGGAATTATACCCAATTTGAGATTAACTTTAAAGCATCAACAGATTCTTATTTTTTTTTTTGCAAACTTGAATAAAGGCCCGGAAAGCGAGACTAGATTTTGTAAAGTACCTTATATAAAGCTAATCAGAGTCCAGATATATTAATTCGAAGGAGAGGGTTCCCGCGCAAAAACTTTTTTATCGAGCAGCACTCATGGGTTCCTTTGGGTGAACCTGAGTAGTAAGTAAATATTACTGACATTTCTGCCAGATAGGAATAGCCCGGGCTTGTACTACTAAACTAAATAAGAAGTCACTAAGCCTAAAATATTCTAAAAATATGCCTTTAATAAAGTGCCCATATCTTGGTTTTTTCACAAAAAGAACTTAACCTTATATTTACTCCTATAAAGTAAGGTACTCCCATAATACATACAATACATACAGAAAACTTATCTTATTTTAATGCAAAAAATTGTAGTGCAAAGCTAAGGTTATCTACTAAGTACTTCAATAGGATAGGACCCCCTGCTTGCTAATAGAAAGACGAGTTTGAATTGTTTAGGGCGCTCGTCGAATGCTGATGATAGCAACGAATTAACACAGAAGTTAAAGGAAAAGTTTGAAAAATTGACACGCTTCCGGCAGATTTGAAGTATAGTACTGAAGCACTTCCAAGTAAGAAAATCGAAGGAGATTTTAGCTTGTTAAATTAAAAAGGAATTCCTATATACGATTCAAAATTGAGAATTTCAGTCAAGTGTTAGAGATATTCAAGAGGGAAAGAAAAGCCAGTAACCTAAGCTTAGTTAATGTTGAGAGCCCTCCTTAGTGGAGTCCTGGATATAGTGTAAAAAACCCAAGTATAAATTTTTGCTGGTCAGGGGGTTTCCCCTAAATTCTTTGCTTTCTGAAATGCGCTATATCTCGAAAATCTTACATGAATACACTACTGCTTGGGGAGAAACCCCGGACCCTTTAAGGGAGTTTCTAGTGCTCTTTTACTAAGGAATTCCTGACTTTTTATACGAGTTAAGTAAAGCCTTATTATATCCGCTGTGGGTAAACGACATCTTAGACAAGTATTCCAATAAAAGCACTCCTTTTTAGGGGCAGGGTAAGAGGTTCTCATAAGAGTAATTAAGATAACTACTAAACTAGGCGCGCCTTAAAAAAACTTAGGTCCTAAGTATAGTCAGAAAATAAAGATCCACTATTCATAATGCCATAACTCGCGCTAGTATTTCCTAAGGATTGCTATTTAAAGTGCTAGCCGTGAAATATAAAGAATATCTGGGTTTCCCTCCTTGATCCTAATTAAAACTCTCCTATTAAATTTCAGAGCAAGCCTATCCCTTATTTAGGAGTAGTTAATTCTCTATAGCTGACATGTAAGGAAGTTCTAGATTCTAAAAGTAAGCGTATTTTAGACAAGTAAGTGTAAAGCCGGCAAATCCCGAAATTCATGTGAGTATAAATTAAGTCTATCTGAGAATTTCTAATCATGAAATTTTTGAATAATTATAGCCTGGAGGCTCATCTCGAAAACCCCAATATCCGTGCTTAGGCTGTTGGTTTAAAGAAAGGCAATCTATTAAACTCTTCTTATTTCCTTATCTAGGCTCTTAGTCCTCAAGGCTAGCACAAAAAAGGGTATGGGAGTCTTACTTTATTAAAATTAATGTTATATTGTCCTGCTTTATCCGATTGTAGGTTTGGGATATTAGCACAATCTCCCGTAACAGAACCTTTTTTTTATGTTTAGCAGTATCCCCTATTATACGTTATAAGAAAGAAAAAGATCCTGATTTATAAAAGCATATTTATCAAGAAATTTCCATGGATTATTCAGTATTCTTAGGTCTTGTGAATGCGGCAATCCACTTCTATTATTTGAAACCTTTTCTTGGTGGACAGATTTTGGATGGATAAAGGAACGCTTGTATATCCACTAAGTCATTGTGTTATTTCCTGCTTTCTGCCTATACTTTTCAATAAGAAATGGTTCCCTATTAATTCTAAAAGTCCTTAGTAAATAGGTAAAAAATTTAATGTAATAAAGGAGGGGTACCGCGAAAAGGGGGTATTTATAGCACGCTTCAGCCTTTTTTTTTTGGAGTAGTTCTAAAGTCAAATTACAGGAAATCCAACCCAACTATCAAATTACCCCTTTAGGATGCAAGCTAGGCTCTTTTTTAGGGTTCATCGTTATAGGATCTTAAGTGCGTTATATTTTGAATTCAAAATAATACCCATAGCTTCTATTTAAGTGATTTCATTTCTTATATTTAGGTGCACAAATCCTCCTTTTGTTTTGATAGAGAAATCCGCTTTAATCAATATTTTAATGATGGGGTGTATTAAGTTAAGTACTAAGAAGCTTCTCGGGATTACGCCCATTTTACAACGAGTTTTGTATTTATTCTAGCCCCTTTTTCTTTTTAGGGCACTAACCCCTCCTATGGGTTTCGCCGTCTAGAACATCTTAAAGGTAAAGAAGGTAAAGCAACCTAGACAAAATAATTTATCAAGACCTCCCCTATCCGTGTGCCATAGTTGTCCGCCAACATAACTAGCTTAATCACAATACTAAAAAGAGGTTATCAACAACCCACTGGGAAACCTTCTATTACTTATACTTAAGATGAGTTAGATTTTGCTACAACAAGGTTCACATTTTATTAATTTACTGAAGATTGAAACCTTTACTTAAGACTCTGCTGTATTCCTATTTCCCTTTTATAGGAAGGGCAGACCCCTTTAATAAAGCGGCTCTAATCTAGTGGATTTAAGGCAACTTAATTCGAAGAAGTGGCACAAAAAACGACTCGTAAAAGGGGATTTAAAGCGCTGCAAAATGAAAAGGTATCACGGGTTCCAAAAATGTAAAAGGTTCGAATCTAAAACACTGAATATATTTTGGGGTTACCCTCCTTTTTACTTCTACGACGGAAATAATTCCTAATACTACTGGCCGTAGAAAAGTGTAAGGGATCTCTTTTTGTATGTTGTAATGAACAAGTTAAGTCCGCTGTTGGAGCTAAAGCGGATGGCGGGTTCAAATCTCAGCATATCCAGTATAGGCTAACAGGCAAACACAAAGGAAAACTTAAAAATCGGTTAGAACTTCTCAAGAAGCTTTTTAAAAGAAATAGAATGATAAAGATTGGTTGTACTTTGCACTGCCCGGTGCTTTAGAAAGATCTTATCCCAGGGATTCTTATATACAGGCTAGGAAAGGATCCTATGCTTATATGGGTTTCTAGGAAGAATTAGGGGTAGTCCCAACCCTCTGTCTGTACACTCTAAGTGAATTTGAAACGTCTAAAGAACTTTTAGACTCAAGTTTAAAAGAATTTGTAATACTTAAGTTTAAGACTTGAAGATTTTTTGATAACCTACTCTAGAAATTCAAAAAGCTCTAGGTATCGCAACATATTTTTGAAGCAGGAACCATAAGGCAGGTATAGCCCACAAGACAAGTATTCTAGTCTCTCTCTATAGCTAACGCTCCTCCTCCTAAGCAACAAGATGTAGCTCGTATAGCGCTTACTCCCGCGTCTCTTACTCCTCCCCGTAAAGCAAGTACTATAAGCTAAGCAACAAAGAAGTCTAGGCCAGATAAGATAAGTCATATGTGTATCATAAAGCATGAATATACTAAATTATTCTAAGTATTAATGAACAAGACACTATAAGACTAATTACTATATACCTATTATTCTATTAACTATCTAGATCTAGGAATCCTATAAATCTAATACATAGAAAGCATATAGCATATAAAGAATCTACTATCTAAAACCCAAATTAGACTACTATAACAATAGAAGAGTACAAGACTTCCCAGCTACAAGAAGACCCAAAACACTAAGGCAGGCTACATCAAAAGATCTGTAAGTCTCTCTTCTACTTCTATATTCCGACTTCTAGTTCTAGGAAAGCTCTACTCTAGTCTATAAAAGAAGTATAACTACAAAGACTAAGAACTAAGTCATGCAGAACAAACAAGTAAGTCAAAAGAATAAAAAGATGTTAGTTAAAGAATTTTGGTAATGAAGTCAAGTTTTTTCTAGTTGTGGTTGTAGTGTAGGGTTAACTAAGCGAATACTATATTAATTACATTACCTTCGCAAAGCTTCAGTCGGTAAGAGGGATTATCTCCAGGACTCTCTAAGGTGGGTAACAATAAGAACAAGGAGTAGGAGAGAATATTAACATCTAATAAGACTGTACAAATACTAATTATTCCTATATTAATACCTTAATACTAACGATAAGTAATACAATAACTCATATCTACAGTGAGCCTCATAAGAGCAAGGCTCCGGTTAGAGGCTAGAAGAAGGGCATATCTTCTAAGAAGAATGGTACAACCAAGACGGGTATAGCTCTAAAGAATCTCAGTAACATATTAAGTCAAGCTTCTAAGACAAAGAAGGCTTTCAAGAGTAGTAAAGTTATACGGAACAAGAAAGGTCTGTAGAAGAGTAAGAAAAAAATTCAATAATAAGTTTTATGAGATACAATGTAAGGGTCTAATTAAATAAGCAGGTTTTTCCCCAATCAATTTCTAAAGAAGTCCTTTTTACTTGGAGAGGTCTATGGGGATTCTTTATATTCTTACTAGAAAAAGGGGCACGCCCTTCTTAATTAAAGTATACCGGATTCCTGTATGTTCTTCGAAAACCAAAGGCAATAAAAAGAGTGACTTGTGAAATTCGTATTTTGGAGTCTCTTTCTCCTTCTAAAAGTTACCAAGTCCTATAGTAGAGGAGATTTGTTTCTTTTCAGTGCTAGATTACTCCTATTATGAACTTTGGTTTAGGCCTTTTTCATACCCATTAGAGACGAAACTTGAGGGCAATAAAGTGCTAAATTTTAACCATCTCACGAATTGATTATACTTAAGGTTGCTCTTGAATAAATATATTGTGAGAACACCCCTCTTCACTTTTATATTACACGAGTAAGATTTTTGAAGTTTAAAAGTCCCTAGTTTTAGTATCTCGTTTTTATTTTACCTACTCCTATGGATAAAGTAAAGGGGCTCATTCTGGCTATCCTAATACCTATAAGGTCCTATCCCGCAATTTAG
The DNA here is from genome assembly GCA_036897445.1 of Pelargonium tetragonum. Classification (NCBI taxonomy): domain Eukaryota; kingdom Viridiplantae; phylum Streptophyta; class Magnoliopsida; order Geraniales; family Geraniaceae; genus Pelargonium; species Pelargonium tetragonum. The sequence goes on from JAYMTL010000002.1 coordinate 245,764, forward strand.
GCTCTCTTTATTGGTTTTTGTTTTTATATATTCCCCTTTCTCTCTCTCGTTTAGTTACTTCACTAGGTTGGCTATAAGTACATATATAATCAATTCTCCAATCTCTCGCTTCTCTTCTAGGAATTGGTAACTCCTACAGGTAGAAGTAGTCAACTAAAATCTTTCTGAGGATTAATGATGGATATCCTTATTTTTGTTTCGATTTTGCCTCACTTTCAGAAAGCTCACTTTACGATGAATCTCTCTCTGTAGTACAGAATTAGCTTTCTAGCTTCCGATTAGTGTTAGCAAATACTTGGATATAGGAATAAGGCAGCAAACATTGCTTTTAGAGCTCTGCGATAGAGAAGGCTTCAATGCCTTTATAGCCCCGAGTGTAGGAATCAGCCTGTAAATGACAGGTTACATACATATCAAAAGGTCCTGATCCCAGTGTCTATGTTTCCTTTGCTATAATTCCATGCCTCGTAAGTAGTTCGGTGCAAAACATCAACCTTTTATCAAGATTCTTAAAGCTCCCTTCTAGCTCCGGAAAGCCTTACTTGTTGTACTCTCTATCAAGCGGCTCCTATATTATATATAGTGTAAGAGTGCTTATAGGTGCCTCTATATTCAATTTGTGAAATGGTTGCCGCAGGTTTTACCCCCATTTTAACGCATTTCCAACGAGTGAGGGGGCATCTAACAAAATGTCAAGTCATTTTCATAAGCCATAGGTTCAAGTGCCTATTCATAGTCCTAAATATTCTTTCTTCTATTGTTTAGAGTTCTTATAGTGTATTAGTTTTAATTAATAAGTACTACTTAGATAAGTAGTAAAAGATGTTTTAGATATTTTGTTGTTATAGGACATAGTTGTAGTTTGTATTAGATAGCGTAAGATTGTCCTACTTTCTTTAAAGTAGATCCCTCCCGCCCTATGTGTTTATCGCTTGGGAGTATAAGACCCTGGTAGGAGCAGGAACTGGAGCAAAGGGATCGGCTATAGCAGTAAGAGAAGCAGCCATAAGAGCTTAAGGTTAAGGAGCTGGAGTAGGAACAGCTATACCTAGTAGCGAAAGAGACTATAATACCTGTCTTATGGTAGCTATTGCTTTATTGTTAGGATTATATATGTATTCTTATATGTCTTATACGGGTTACTTTCTTTATAGTAATAGGTAGTAGGTATAAATAGAGCGAGTTGTTGCTTTAATTGCTTTAGATTGTATAAGTATCGTATTGCCTTCTTAAAGGCAAGATTTATCTTGTTCTCTGTCTTTATTAGTAATGAGGGCAGTAGCCGGGATAGTCTCGCTCTTACTGCAGTGTTAACGGAGGAAGGTAAAGACAATAGTATTAGATAGAACAGAGATACATTATAACCAACAACAGGAAAAAGAACTTTCTTTTACGCGCAATAAAGTTCCTATATACTAAATCTCATTAGCTTTTTGACTCTCTATCAGGAAATGAAGCTAGAAACAAAGGAAGAGACAAAGAGCAACGCCTTTCCGAGTTCTTTTATCTCTTCTTTAATTGGATTATTGCTTATTTGCTAGGAGTTCTTACTTAGAACCAAGGAACCCTAGCTAGTCTAGTTTTACTTAGGTATTTACATGCGATCACAGTGAGAAGCTAAAAATGCCTTAATGAATTACCTTCACTTTTAGATGCATGCTTGTAAGCTGAGGAAATTTCTCTTGTAAAACCTATACTCAAATGCAACCTCCGCAAGACCTTACCAACCCTTGACTTATAGACTTCTCTACCTTTCAAAACCCTTTATATTAGCAGTTAAGATAAATGTACTACTCTTCTTCTTACGAGCCATACCTAAAGGACCCCCCCTATATTTAGTCATACCCATAACTTTCCTGTAGCCCTAACTATAGCTATTATACTCTATACTTATCTTACTCTTATCTCTTAAACTCAGACTTTTATTCATAGCTTCTTTCTTATTTTATATTTATCTTGTTATTTATTGACTTACTTGTTTTAAGAAGGAGCTATAGAGATTCTTATTTCTTATAATGTACTATTTGCCTTATGTGTTATTGTCTTATTATTCTATTGTACTATAGTTTATAGTAGCTGTATTTTATTGTATTCTTCTTATGTAGTGTATTGTAAGTATAAGTAACTAATTCAGAAGCTTTAATCTAATTATTAGTAGATAGGAGAAGCTAGAAAAAAGAACTCGAAAGTAGATCCTAAGTCATTTTGGCCTTTTACTATATAAAATATTAAAGAAAGACCAGGTCCTAAAAAAGCAAGAAAGAATTCTCAAAGGGATTTTGTAGGAGAGTCGTTTCCTTTTATTTCAGATTCTATGGCACTAAGATTCAAAATTTTTCGTAGAAGTTATTTAGGATCAAGTCAAAACTTCTATATTTAAGTCAAAAGCAAAGGGTACTTCTAATAAAAAGTCGAAACCTGGGGCTCTTAGAAATAAGGGCGTTTCTAGTTTTCTAAAGTTATATAAAGCCCTTGTTTAGAAAAGCGCAGGAAATAAGTATAAATAATAGAAAACTCCTAGGAAAATTCCTTAAAGCTAAGTTTTTGCAATTCGTAATTAGGGTAGCTCCAGAATCGTAGGATTGACCACTAGTACCTCTTTAGCTTTAAGAAAGCCCAAACAAGTTAAGTCTATTAAGATTGAGAGAGTTGTAACTCCTGGGGGATTGCTGGTAGAGAGTTTACAGAATAGACAGATAAGAAACTGTTACGTTAAGCCACTTATTAAGGAAACTTGTAAAGTAATTAAAGTGTTTACTGATCAAGGTCTTAAAAGTAACTAACGAGGCACGTCCCTTAGAATCCCTTTTTTGAGTTGACGGGAAAGTAAAGTCTAATTTGATTTGATAAGGCATCTTTATATATATTTGGGTCTTAGAGAAGAGAGCTCGTAGGTTTCCGTCACAGGGGGCTTTCAAAGGTAATTGCTCGGGAATGCTTTTACTCATAAAGTCAAGTTTTAGTCTGTTTTCCAGTTGTTGCTTATAGGGTATTCCTGTTCTATCTCTATACTATATGCGTTAGCTCTCTTCTTCAGCAACCCCTATCATGAATTGTTCTATTACTTAAAAGGTTTACCCCTTAATGAAGTAGGGAGGAATAGACCATAATAAAAAAGAAAAGGAACTACTACACCTAACTTTATTACTATCTAAAAAAAGGACTTCTATATCTCCTATTATCTAACCAATTAAACTAGGTACAACGGGGCTTTGGGGGCGATACCATAAATAAAAGGAATACTAACAATAAGAAGAAGCGCCTATCAGGTACAGGTAATACCAATGCCGATAAGACAACGGATATAGTCCACTATGAGAGTAATACAGTTACAACAAGTAAAGCTCCTAAGATACAGACTCAGAAAGATTTACGGAGTAAGTCAAAGTTAAGAGTTGTATGTAGAAGGAAGGTGTTTGCCTTTACGTTCCTTTGCTTCTAAGTTTTGGACTCTAAGAGGTTAGGTAATAAACGAAATTCAAGTAAACGGGTGACTTTTTACTGGAAATAGAAGCACTTTAAAACTCGTTAGGTATTTTTTTATATATTAAGGGACAGCTAACTAAGTGCTCGTAAGGAAGCCTTTTAGTGTCTATAGACATGCTTCAGCGGATTCTTTGTATTTTAATAGAGAGTAAGCTTAGGTAAACGCTAGAGAAAAAAAAAAGGTAAAAGCAATACTCCTCAGTTTTATGTTTCAAGTAAAGAGTTAAGCACGTTCAAGATTCAATTTCCTGACTTAAAGGTAACTTGTATCCTAATAATTTTTACTGCAGTTATAAGTATCTACTTCATTTTGATTATACAAAGTCTTTATTAGTCAAGGCTTATTATGAGCTTTCTATTCCTTTAAGACCTCTTTTCTACAAGACAAGAGGAGGCTTTGAGAAAAAATTCTTAGTAGGGATTCTATGCTTTTGGTCTACGCCGGAGTAGCTTTTAACGAGTTTCCTTTGCTACGAATAGATAAGCCCCTCTTGTTATCTTTTTCTGGTAAAGGCAAATCTCCTACTGAACTTAAGTATATGGGGTTGTGCACCTAAAACTAAACATCTTGATATCTGATACTCTATCTAATAGTTAAGGGAGAGTGTGTACTTAATTTCAAGAAAGTCTCTCCTTATTTAATAGGCATCCCAAGCGAATCTTTGGTTATTTCTGCCATAACTTTTCCTTAAAAAGGAAGGGATTTCAAAAAATGATAGGGCCGGCCCGTGTAATTCTAAAAAATAAGGCTCGATAAGTTCCTAAAGATCAAAATTCAACTTCGATTACTAAAAATACTAAAAATGTCGAAAACAAGTAAAATATTCTCCAATATGGGTACTCATAAACACCGCATACTGAGAAAAATCTTTAGATTGACTCAGGCGAAAGAACTCCTCTTACTAGCAAAAGGCAGGGAAAAGTGTGTATGTAGATACGTTCTAGTCTTGTCTATATCGAAATTAAGTTGTTTTAACAAAAGCTTTTGTATCTATTACTAGGTTACTCAAAAAGGGGGTTTCATATCATGTTGAGTAAGCCTTTTTCTTAACCACTAGTTTTTCCGACTGTATAAATTAAAATAGTTTTTGCTAAGAACATCGAGTTGTTGTATAGTACTTTGAAACCAAGTACCCTATATCAAAGAAAAATAAGTCAGAGCTAAACTTTACACGCTATTTTACTGGAAAGTGTTACTCTAAAAGTATATAAAACTAGCTTCAGAAACCCTTACCTCAGCTTGAGAAAAGTCTTTTTTTAGGGGTACCCCTTATCTCTGGCTCGTGGAAAAACTAATTATACTACTATTAAGAATTTTAGGGGTATCTTAACTAAAAGAAGGGTGCGTTTTTGAACTACTATAAGGATTAGTAAACAGCAGCTTGGACTGACTATAAAGAGCTCTATGCTTCCCTTGCTTGAGTGGAGCTCGAAATTTTAGGAATTTGATTTTATAATAAAACTAAAGTAGTCCTTTTTAAGGATTTATCTTTATACAGTAGCTCTCTTATACCCTTCTGATTAACTTTGATATAGATTATGAGCTAACTGCTTAGACTAAACTCAGTAAATTTGGAACCTTGTAATTAGAGAGAAATCCCGTCAAAAGGATAACATAACCGTTTTCCTGTACGCGAAAACTCCAATTTTAGTTTAGGCAAACTCTATAGGGGAAGGAAATAGGAAACCCCACTCCCTCAATAACTAGATATAAAGGGGACCCTGATTCGTCTATAGTAGAGTTTTGTTCAAAAGTTAAAAAATCCGTAAGTAATATTGCCTTAGACTTTATTATGCACTCAATCTATTGAAAAGTATAGCCGCAAAGAAAAGATTAGGGCTCGTAAGAAAGAAGTTATGAAAGCAAAGAACAACCGAGTTGTGGAGAATAAGTAAGTCAAAAAGAAGCGGATATGTTTATGAAAGGAATAAGAAGAGAAGGGTCCGTCAAGGCATTTCCGTGGGTTTTTCTAGTTTTTGAGTCTTAAGAGTTTTTTAAGATTAAGAAATTGCTTCCAGTGTAAGTTTCTCTCCTCTTTAACTATAAAAGCATAGAACTAGAGGTAAGCTTGCTTAAAGAGTAAGTTCCTTTTGTTAGTGCTTTCTTGTATCTGTACTTAAAGCAAGTTAAAACCTTTAGATTAATAGATAGTTTTTCTAGTCTGTAGGGCTTTTGGATTTTATAGTAAGAGTGTGAACAAGGAAAATACGAGCCTTAGGTAACTCTAATTAAAAGGGTTGCTTTTAGAAAGGAGAATCCCGGGATTTGGAGTCAATTTATATTACAAAAGGATATGCCCGAAGTTAAATTACCAAAAAATTTTGAGTCTTCTCCACTACAGGGAACTCTATAAAAAAAAATGAAAAATTGTGTAACTTTTCTTATTAAAACTCAGTGAAACTCCTTGTACTTTAGAAAGGACTTCAGACTCAGTATTTAGTACTAGCAGGAAATTCCCAGTAAATCGATGCTAAATCTTGTAAAAAGTAGTATAGTCTCTCCTATCACTATAACTATAAAAACTCTATCTAGAACTATAAAAGTCAAACCCTTAATAGACCTGAAAGCAAGAATTCCCGGATCCTTGTTTAAATCCCGTGGTAAAAAGAAAAATGGTTTCTTTTTAATATTTTAATAAATACCTAATATACGTTATAAAAAGGAATTTCTTTCTCCCATATCAAGGACCTATATACAACTCCTCGGTAGATATTTCAACACGCATGAGGTTCAAATCGCGCGAAGAGGCTGGTATTTATATTTAGCTAAGCTACAGTTAACAAGATGCATATTTAAAGTTATTTTAATACTAAGGTTTTTGTTTTAAATTAAATCTTTGTAATCTTCGACAAAAAACTCGTAATTAAGAAGAAGCTCTGCAAGCTATTAAAAATCTTTGATATACTAACTTTTAGTCCTGCTTTTGCTAAATTAGATACAAGTAAGAGAAGTCAAATCAAATACATTACTTACTAAAGGGTTAAACAGTAGGATATTAGCACCAAAAAGTAGAAGCTTTAAAGGGTTTTTATATCCCCTCGCTTTTTGTCTCATGCAGCGAGTGTAGTTCTTTTTCTTTACAATAAGTTTGTTCTTTAGGAGAAATTTCTAATACAGACTGCGATTGTTACTCTTGAAGAATTTCTTTTCTGGTAATGGAAGGGCGGTTAGAGCCTCTTATAACTTCTTATATGCTTTTCAAAAGGAAATGAGCCCTCTTCTATTGATAACTATGGCCTATGCTACTTTATTGCTGATTAAACAGGAATTTTTTTATTGCAGGCTATAACCGCTAAAATCTTTTTCAGTACACACTAAAAAGACTAAACTAATGTAATAGAATGGTGAGCCTACTAAGTTAAAGGAAGACTTTTATAAAAATCTAAGAATGTTAATTTGAGTGTCCCATGAAATTCGAGATTCCTAAAGTAAAATATGAGACTATGCTTGTTTCAATTATAGTATTAGTTTCTTTTCTAAGTCCTAAGAATTAAGGAAAGTTAATTTGCTTGGGAGTTTTTTTGTACAACAGCTAATTTAATTTGTCTAGACAGCCCCTCCTAAGTCCCAAAAACTAGAATGCAAAATACTAAGCTTTCCAAAAAAGAAATTTTGCTATAAAACAATATAAATAAGAGACTCTTTTTCAACAAGTTCTTTTGGTAACTAAACGTCTCTCCTGATTAGGATTCCTTTTTTTGCGGCTTTGCTTATCCGGAAATCCATAACTAGGAGAAATACACTACAGCATCCCTAGGAATTGACTATCAGAGAGGATAATGAAGAATTTACCGTTGGATAGGGACTTTTCTGGCTTTTAAGTATTAATTGTTGTGTTATATTTGTAGGTTTCAGATACAATAAAAAAGAGTTCCTTGAAAACGTTGTGTCTAGGTTGTACTTAAAATTTTTTTTCTAAACGAGGAAGTCTTACTCAAAACTAAAAGTATACTTATTTAGTGAGTACTTTATTCAAAATTCAAAGGAAACTTGTACAATAGTCCAAAAGTGCAGGCAAGAGTATAAGTATCACCTATTTTTCTTATCGAAAACCGAAGCTTAATACATTCATAAAATATGAAACATCTTAACAAAGAATCTTTTGTAGGCTGTTCTAAAGGATATAAAAATTGACTTTACACCTGTATAGAACTTTCCTTACTTTATTTAAAGAAAGCACGTTCTATATTTACTTAAGTAGTCTAGGGGAGCTTTTTCCTTGTCGACAGTTAAATGCATTCTGGGGAAATCCTACAGTTACAATACCTTTAATCCAAACTTAACGGAGATCAGTCAAGTATTCGGAACCTTAAAATGAAGGAATTAAGGCGCAACACAGTTATAAAAGGATATCTTGACATTAAGGAATTCCTTCTAGAAGTGAACTGGCAAACGGTAACAGAAGGGGTTTTCCTTGCTATTTTCTAAAAAAAATGTCCGAGATAGCCCTATAGTGGATAGAACAAAAAATGCTTTTTACTTTTTAGAAAGAGAATATAATAACTCCAAGTTCTCCATTACAGAAAGCTTTTTGTCAATGAAGTCTTCTTTCAGTGCTTGCAACTTACACACCGGGGCTTGATTGAGAGAAGTTTCATAAAAAGAAAAAGCAGGGTCTACGTCTGTTTCCTTTTGAGATAAGAGTGTTCCGTAAAAGTTTTCTTTATTTCGATTTCGTAATTAAATCTTCGGTTCTTGTACTTTTGATTTCCGGGTATACTATACAGAATACTAACAGAGGTTACTAGCTATATCCACGAGAAGCTGAAGTAGTATAGAAATATCCAGACGAGTAACCCCTCCCTTTTAGATTTTATTGATTCTAGTAACAAAGGGATCCATAATCTTCCTTTTACCGCTGTATACCTATGCCTGTTTAACATGAGTTTTAAGAAAATTGGGGTCTGCTATACTATTCATTCTTTTTCCTAAATCTAAATAAGGGGTCTTTGCCCTATAGAGCCCTATAGATAACAAAATCTTTCTCTCGGAAGCTTTTGGTATTGGCTCCCAACTCTCGAAGCTGCCGCGAATCCTGATAAGCTTCCTATTTCTTAGTAAATTAATTATAATATAAGTAATAAAGCCTTTCGACTCATAAAAAGTTTTTACTTAAAGGCTAGTCTTTGTAATGAAATTTATAAGTAATCCTTTTTATTATATATATAGCTGAGAGAAAAGAAACGGATACAGGCTGCAGGATAAGTGCTAAGATGAATTATCCTTGATAAAGAGAAAGATTTTGTTAAAAATACATTAGGGGTCATTTTTTTTTAAGAAAAGCTATACTTAGGCTTAGTTCTATTATTAAATACTTGTATTTAATGAAAACTGACTTTACTCCCTTTTAAACTCTACTGTAATAAAATGCGTATCCATTAAAAGGTCTAGGACAAGCTAAAGTGAGTTGCAGGATCCATATATCATTCTTTTTGAGTTACTTTCCTGATTATAATCACAAAGATTTTGGGATTTCCATGGCTAATAAAATAAATAGGGATTGCTTTACTGACTGACGAAGTTCCGTCTATTAAAGGGGGTTGCTCCATATTTAGGAGTTCTTAATAGCACTCCTATTTTGACAGTAAATTAAAAATCCTTTAAGGCATACCGAAGGTTTTAATCCTGACCATAAGCGTAAAGTGCTAGATAGAAAAAGGAGTCTAAATACGAGGCTTCTTCCGCTAAATTAAACTTTGTTGTATACTCCCCAAAAGGAAATTAACCCCGCTCTTTGTATACAAGGTTCTCTCTTGAGTTACTCTTTACTCGAAAACCATAGCGACAGGCTTACATAATTATATAAAGAGAGGGCTTGAGATTCGAAGCTTAAAAATTCGACCAACAGAGCTCGATATTAGCCATCTCCTGGCTTCTTTTTTTAGAATACGTATATAATCAAGGGTTTCCGTAGGTAAAAGTCAATGGATCGGCAATGCTTCCAGTATCCCCAGCTCGTTTTTATTTAAGTTTATTTAAGGGGATGCTTATTTATATAGAAAGGATTTTTCCTATGTTAGCATGTCTAACTTTATTTAACCTACTTGATAGATGAGTAGTGCTTTGTCCTTATGACTGACTAGCAGTAGGATCCCCTTTGGATAAAATTTATATAGCATTTTTGGGATATACTGGTAACTCTAGAGCTTTAAAAATTTTTTATCGCGAATTGAAACACTAGAAACAAAGAAACATAAGAGCAACTTAGTCCTATCTTACTTTAGTCCAATTGCTAGGGCTTCCTCCGGCTGTATTATACCCTAATTACATTACCTCGGGAACAAAGGGTACTCTTCATATTATATTAGAGGAATTTCTAAAATACTAAAGAAACAAGGTAATGCAATTATGTAGAACAATACCAAAGTATTACCTAGAATGCCTTTTATCATTTTATCACTAGTTGGTTCGGAGGGCTCTTGGTTTTGTACGTTTCCGTCTTTTATAGTTGTCCTATGTTTTAGAATTCCTAAACTTTGTACTGGGATTTATAAAAGGGTTAACTCCTATCCTAGTTGGGCTATCTGTATCTGTTGTATTCTGGAGCTACTTTTGTAGTGTATTTCACCTGTTTCTGTATTACTTGTTTTAGTTGTTTAGCTATTGTAAATAAATTTTATTTAGGTTTTTCATTACTAATACTAAGAGGGCTGCTCCTTGGGTTTTCTTTCTATTTGTTAGTCTTACTTCTTATGTAGGGAGCTTTAGACATTTTTTGACTCGCCTAGCCATATAAAGACTAAGTGCAATATCTACGTTTACCCAGTATCTGAATGTCCTCATCAAGGGGTAAATACAAAAAGGGTATAAAAGTTTCCTTTTTCTAACAGGAGACAAATGCTTTTCAGTAAACCTGTAACTTTGTAATAATTCGGACTTATGACACCTGTAAAATTAGGGTACTTTGAACATCAAAAGCAAAAACTTCCTTCTTAGTTATTGCTAAGAGAATTAACTACTTTTTCCGATTATAAAATAAGATATATAACTTACAAAACAAAAAAGGGTTAAAGTGTCTTGATGTTTTTGTTATACATTAACTGTTAATAGGTTTTCTCATCTTATATAAGCAGGTGCTAGAAAGCTAGTAATTGTTAATGAAATACTATAATATGGCAAGAGCGGGCCTTTGTTATCGGATCTATTCGTTTGAAGATCTACCTTGTCTCGGGCATTCCTTTACATCTTTCCTTAAGGGCCACTCCATGAGTATGCTATTTGAGTAGAACTTATGTAAAAAGAAATCTACACGTTTGTTACTTTTTTCTAATGACTCTCAGATCGCTTACTTAATTGAAGGCCAACTCGTGGTACTAACCCTTAAATTTTACTAAACTTTTTCTCTAGTGTCAATTCCCTTATATTTTCATTTTTACGCCCTAGCAAGGCCGTATTCGAACAGGTCTCTATAACACGACAAGTGGGACGACTGAAAGGTGCCCATTTCTTTCGAAAATAACCTGAAATATTGTATCAAAAAAGACACGAGGGGAACCTAAAAAAATTTATACTAAGGAGTATGCCGAGATTCAAGAATAAGGTCCTTTTACTAGTTTGTTTGTCGAATATAAGTACAAAAGTAGAGGTTTCTAGTCGAATTGAAGCTTATACAGCTATAGAATTTTTGGTTTCTAAGATAATTTTTTAGAATGCTTTTTAGTTATAACTTAGGACTTATGCGACATACTGCAGAATAGATAACTCTTGTTTTGGAAAGACTACAGGGGCGTATACTTTTATAGTAAGAGGTTACTTGTAGGACTTTACCTTTTGTGCAAAAACTGTAAGGTTATCTATAATATTAAACTTTAGGGGAATCCTGTGCTTTCAGTTATGGAAGCCAGAAGACTGATTTATATATATTTCTATATGTTTTTAGGTTCTCAAATCAGAAGGAACTCTAAGAAGTCACATAGTATTCCAAGAAAAGGGTAGAGTTTTGAGGGCTACGTAGTAAGGGATTCCTAATATGAAGTTCTTGCGTTAATCTTAGCGGTCTTGGGCAAGCAACCAGGAAAGGGGAAAGATAAATGCTAGTAGTTTCTTGTTATAACCAAGCAAAAACGATAGGCGAGCGACCGGGGGATATCTTTTGTAATAGACCTAATTACATATGGATGTCAAATCGAGCATAGAGTTTAACTTTCCGGGATTCAATGTTTTATAAATATCCTTTTCCTAACCGAACTTGTAGCATTTCAACGAGTTAAAAAAAGTCGGGTCAATTAACGTGTGGTTTTTATATAACATTTTGCCCGTTTCTTTTTACCATATTATTCTTCTTTAGGATTCTTCTTGCGTTTAAACGAAAAGTTCTTCTTATGAGAACATAGACATACTAGCCAGCCGTGGAAGACTCTTAAGTTGCCAAACCTGCACATCTCAACTTTTAGTATAGCGCGCCCCATTACCATTACTTAGGTTCTCCTACTTATGTTTACAGATTTGTATAACTAAGCCTTTTGACTTTTGGCAAGAACCTTAATTTATTAAATCAAACTGGGCCCGGATATTACCCTCAAGGTTTGTTATAATAGCCCCACTACATTAAACTAGAAAACCCTAAGTTCAGGAGCTCGGACTTTTTACTTCGGGGAAGGGCTTCCCTATTACTCTACACTACTTCAAAAAGGGTTTGAGCATACAGTATACCTATAAAAGGGGGTTAATTCCAGCGCAGCATCCCCAGGACAACTAAAAGAGACAGCATAAGAGAAGGGGACTTTTCTTAACACGGAAGTAATTCTTCTCGAGCTCTACAAAAAAGCTAGAAATTTTCTTCTACAAGAGTGCTCCTATAACACACACCTCCCCTTTTTTTATTTATCACAAGCTTGCTTCTTTAATTTCTAACTAGCGAGCGCTCTAAAAAGATTTTGGGACAATTTGAGTGCAAATCTAGAATAAATATAAAAAGGACTTACCTTAACAAACCCATTTCATAAAAAGGATATAACTAAAACTAAACTACTATATAATCAAATTTGTAAGTTTATACTCTAAGTAAGGTATTGGAGGCGTAGATTTCCCTTTTTAAGGAAGTTTGTAAGTACTTTTTAGTAAGTAAGGCTATAAGTTAGTATTAGATACGACTAGGCACAGGAACCCCTAAGAGTTTTTATCACCTAAAAAAAGAAGAACTTGTACTCTAAAGTGCAGGAAATTTTTAAGTAAACGAGCTTTAGTCGATTGTATTTAATCAAAGCTCCGTCTGGTAAATGGGCTTTTCACCTAACGGCCGCGGGTTCAAATCCGTAGAAGTTAAGTTCTAATGCAAAGGGGCTTCATAGGAAGTAAAATCTTCCCGGTTTCTCATAGTGTCCCTTATTATGATTGTACCTTTATTAGCCTAAAGTTTTCTACTCGGTATAACCTTTAAAGCCGAAATAATAGGAGTAAGAGGTGTACTAGAAATTAGACTTTTTCTTAAATAGAATTATCCAAGCAACAAGACCTTTAAAAATCTTAGAGCTTTGTTTTATATTCTTACATATTCTTAAGGACGTATACCCCTGTCTTTCCTGGCAAGTTTTCCAATTCAATGTTTTCGAGTTTCTTTTTATTAAGGAGCGTGGTGCCTAGTAATTACATACGTAGGAGATTTGCCCTTAACCAATCAAGACTTTTTATTCTAGGAGGGCTTTCAGTTAAATGAAATGTAGGCGGGTAAGTTTTAGCAGTTGCTTAGCTATTAGTATAGTTATTGCCAAGATACCGAAAATAAGGAAGTTTTAATTAAAGAACTCCCTGAAAGTATAAGACTCAAGGAATCCCTGTATTGGAGAACTCTTCGAAGTACAAAAATTTTTATATAAGTACGAGGTAAGTCTCAAATTTCCTTGTAGGGCACTCATATTTAGAGATTTTATAACTAGTTCTGCGGTTTTTTCATTGTAATAAGCAATAAATAGAGTACTAAAGCAAGCAAATTTTAGATATATAAATTAGGAGTCTGCAAGCTCTTTAGACTGGTATTTGTCTAGCCAAAACTCTATTCGACGAAAGTTACGGGAGAACGGTTATGTATAATAGGTATATAATCGCACAGCTTCTCCTTGATTTAATTGCATTTCTTTATACAAAGGAAACTAATTGAAATTGAGCATTATTTAGAGTTAGAGTATTCGGTTCTCCTAGCATTAGCACGGGAGATTCTTAGAGTCAATTTTACGGGCCCGATGGTTATAGATTGATTTTGACTTTATTACGGGTTACTAATCTAGACCTTTCATACAAGTAAGGTTACTGTAACAGGATTTCGGCAAGCACTGTGTATTATTTGGCGATATTTTCTCTCTTTTTTATGGTTCTGAAAGGACAGTTAACAGTAGTTACTGAAACTCCTGATTAGTGGATCAAGGCAAACGCCTATATAGAATTTCATAATTACAGGACGGCTTCTATATTTAGTTAGAAAGGGCTGCGTCGTACCCGGAGAGGGGGTCCCCAGAAAATTTCGATATAATCATAAAACATACAGTAGATAAGGTTAACTTTAAGCCTCGCGAAGCACTAGAAAATAATGAACATGGGGAACCCATTATCTACTCACTAACTAAAAGGGGTCACTTCACAAAGACTAAGAGGTATAACGGCACCTCCTAAAAATAACTTGATATAACTACATCTTGATATACACCGAAAAAGATGCCCTTTCTTTTTTAATCAAAAACCTGCCCGCCTAAACTACTTCTGTAAAAAATTTTTCTTCCTTATTCCTTATTAAGGATACTTCTATATGGGCCGCTAAGCATCACAAGTAAGAAAGTTCTCCAGCTCAAGCGCTCCGTGTTTTAATTCTTTTTCTAATCCCCTTAAGGGTTTCCTTGTATAAATCTCTTTGTGGAATACTCCCAGTAATACTGTGAAAAAGCATTACCAAACCAAAAAAGTTAAAATGAGACCCTTTTTCAAAATCAAAATCTTTGTAACTTACAATCCCCTTGTCCAACCTAACAAACAGCAGAAATAAGGATAGCCGGGAAACACTTAGCAATTCAATTTTACAACTGGAACTGTATAAGACTGATTAACGGGATCCTAAATCAACTAGGATTTTGATAGCTTGACCCTACTTTTTTGAATACAACAGGAGGCTAGGAGACCCTTGTATATTTTACCAACCAACTACTTAAGTCAAAATCCCTCTTATTCTAGGTCTGTACTTTATTAAGAAATTTGCAAAGCAAAGCCTTGTAAAAATTCTCTAAAACTTATAAGGGCTCCTATCGGCAAACTTTCCCCAAGAGCCTAAAAAAACTATATGAAAAGAAAAACATAGTAGTTTGAGTCTTTATACTTTAATAAGTTTGTGGTTCCTTATCTTTTTGTTAAACTATTGCTGTACGGGCTTTACCTACAAGGAAATTCGATACAATAAACTGTATATCGCTCTCTATTTTAACCAGGGTCCCTTTGTTTTAGTATTTGTAAAAAGCTTATCCTGAACCTAAAATTACGAAAACTTTCTTTTAACTAGGAAAGGGGCTGACATTATAATTAAAAATTACTGAATTCTTTTCCACTTTTTAGTCTTGATCTGGTTTACTAATAAGGATTCGCTAGCGGCACTTTTTAATATTTAGATCCTGGTTCGTCAAAGGGCCTGAGAATTCGTTCATAACAAACTCGGATTACTACTAGGAGGTGTACTTATAAGCTTATACTATAAAGGTCCTTAAAATATAAAAGGGAGCGAGCTTTAGAAGGTCTAACTGTTTCGTGCCTTGTCTATAGATATGGGGTTGGGACTCCGTATTGATGACTGTGCATATAAAATTGTGTATTTTTTGGTAGGATACCCTAACAACTTAGAAAGGATTTTGCATATTAAACGCCAAAAACTTGAGTAAATTGGCTGGGCTTGTAAGAAAACAATTAGGTATAATGTATAATATAAGGTGCCCCTTAGTATTTCTTGTAAGGGATCCTATTACTTTTTGAAGCTAGTACTTCTCACAAATTCTCGGAGTTCTTTAATTTAAAAATCTACTCCAGTCTACAGAGATTTAGGCAAGCCTTTAAGCATCTAGTCAGAATATATCATAAATCCCAATTAACTTTTTACTGACAAAGGGCATCTCCTTTCAAAAGCAAGGATTCTATTATGAAAAGAACCAGGCCTCCTTCGTTGTAACACGAACCGCAAAAACTACCCACTAATAACTGCGCGGTATAGTAAGATAGTATATAAAGTATATAACGGGTTTATCATAAAAAGAAATAGTTGACAACTTTTAAAGGGAGAGTTAAGGGAATTTTAATAAATTAGCCCAGGCCGCCTCCTGTCTTATTAATTCTACATCCTCGCTTGTAGTCTCTATATATCCTACAAAATACCGGGTTTTACTACTATACCAAATCTAATATCTATAACTATAACGAAATTTTGTGCTTTTACAGAGAAGTTTTACTTCATAAAGATTATCCGCAGCTTTGTATGGACTCTTCTTTTGCTAGTTATGTTCTTATTTTTGAAGCTTTGGAGAATATAAAGCTTTTTTTTTCGAAATAAGATTAATTTATGCCTTATTAAGAGGGGGTCACGTGCATTGGCTCAAGCAGCGGAGTAGGCTTGTATTCCTTACAGCGCCGAGTTTCCTAATTAGTTTTCTAATAGTTTCCTTATATGATGTAAGATTAAGCAAGGAAAGTAATCCTCGCCAATCGGGCAATCTCAATCTTTTACTTATAAAAGAGTTTCTAATCTGAATGAAGCTGACTTGACTAGTAACCCTTTTTTATTCTTTATTATGGAACAAAGCTAGTTAGTTAGATATCCTTGATTTTTTGTTTAATTAGAAAAATGGGATGCCTTCTCGTGGACTAGACCCCGATAATTTTAGCTTCTTCTCCGTTATAAGAGTGATTCTTACTAACCTAACTTGTAGTAAGAAGTCTTTTAGCTCAGATAAAATAGGTAAAAGAAACGAGTGCCTATTATTAAAAGGTCTCTTTGAGTTTTTATTTGTTATTAAGTTTCTGGATACACTTTACCACACATCTTACATGGAGTAGTGTGCCTAGGTCCTCTTTAGATTTTTCCGTGTTTCTGTAATGCTGGGTTTTTATAATAGAAAGTTTTTGCGTAGTTCCACTGTAAACAAATAGCCAAGACCTAAAAAGAGGAAGTATAACTCACCACAATTGAAGCTATAATCTAAATTTTATACGAACGTTAATAAAAAGGAGACTTTTTTTTAAGTCTATAATTTCAAAAAAGAGGTTTATATGGCACTCATTTTTGTGTTCTATTTAGGAAAGGGTGAAATATTAATACTGGATTCAAGGAAGCTTATTCGAGATACAAATATTAGAAGACTGAGTCTCTCTGATTACTAAAATTGAGTTGTTCAATAATATCTATTTGGTACCCTTGCGAAACATCGAAGTCGGGTTCACTTTTTAATCGCGGATAAAAGGGGATATTACTCAAAAGTTTACAGAATGCATTACGCTCTATCAACAACTACGCCTCTTTTTTTATTATTTGCCTTTTAAAAGCAAACTTGTATTGAATGGCAATTGACGTCCTGATTCGTGAATACTATGGTGATATTAAGTTACCCTGTCGGTTTTCCGAAGAAGAAGACTTTTTCCAAAATTTTAGGCGTACAGCATGACCTTTCTTGAGGGTGCTTCGATTAGTAAAGTAGGCTTCCTCTTGGAATTAGCAAAAAAAGCACTAACCATAAACTAGAATGGAGAGCTCGAGGGAAACTCGTGAATTATATATGTCTTAAATAAGAATCCATTTCCGTGTAAGTGACTCACAATCAGTACCAAAAAACGATTCTAATAAACCAAAAATTTCAATCATCCTAAAAAAATTCCTAATACCCGTAATAAAGGCAACAAGAAGACCTCTAGAGTCCAGGCTGCAAGAAGAGGAGTACAGTATACAGAGACTGGTTTTATAGAGAAGTAAGAAAGGTATGATATACAGGTATCGAAGATAGTAAGTCAATTCTTCAGGATTGTATTTCACCAAAACCCTAGCCTGCCTTTTCGGCCGTTTGAGAGAACTTCGTTGAAAATAGGATTTTTTCTACCACCCTAACCGACTTAATTACTTGGTGTGACCCGATGGTGCGAAGTAAGTATTCTAGAAGTTGCTGAGTCAGTCATGTTTTATCGACTCAGCTTTTCGAAGTTTTCTCTATTAAAACCAAATAATGCATGGATTTGAACCTTTGATACAAAGATTATAAAGACTTTGTTGCTATAACTAGGAAACAGTTCAGCTATATTATAAAATAAGGGGAGAATAACCGGGCATTAGATCGGACTTAAGTTTATTGTCTATTCTATAGAGAGTGACTTCCTAAGGAAAAGTTACTAAATTAGGAAAAACATTTTATCAAAATAGTTAGGGGTTCGCCTATCCGTTTACTTCTCCTGAGGGGGGGCTAGCCCTTGTACATACTTCCTATAATTTAAGTTCGAGAGTGGGTTTTTATAATTAAATAGAATACGAGGTCAAGAATAAGTTTTAAAGAGAAAGACCAGTAAATCTACTTAGTTTGCAAAGGACAATTCGATTTTGTATTAGTATTATTCTTCCCTCATTAGGGGTCCCCATTAGTATAAAACCTGAATCCTATAGGGAAGGCCAAAAACTATCTTTAATTGAAAAGCCGCAGGTTCAAATCAGGTTTTCTTGGTTAGAGACTCTTTGATATTCATTCTACTCTATTTGTTTGTTGAATTACAAAAGTTAAAATGCTTTCATTTTCTAAAAAAACAAGGCCCCCGTTTATAAGACGTCTTATTTGCAAAAGCATGAGTTAGTTTTTAAATTTAAAGGAGGCCCCTTGGATTTCTAAAATACTTGCTTGTTTTGGGGCAACAATTTCTTGCAAAAAAGTTAACACAGATAGAGATTCTTTACGACGCAACACCCCGGAATTCCCTAAGAATTAATAGAATTTAGACCGTGTAAGCATCTTATATAGTTTGGCCCGAAGCACTTAAGCAGTTTGCTTGTAAATTGTGTAATAAAAATTAGAAATGACTTTGCGCGAAAACCTCAGTAAACTTGAATGAATAGGGAGATCTTTAAATGAAGAAAGTCTATATCCAGGATTTTTATTTGTATTGTAACTCAGTTTTCGGGGTTTCTTTGCTGAAACTAAGCCCCTTGAGATTTATACTAGGCCTGCCCTTTGAATAATATTTAATAGCTGCTCCATCCTATCCAGCTCAAAATGTGTTTCATTTTATCAAAACTCACAGAGGAAAGAAAAGGGGCCTTTACTATAGCTTCGGATCCCGCTTTTTGGTATTCAGGATTTCCATATACATAGCTATGCGCCGATATTTTTAGTTAATAAAGAGGCTTAAATACGTAATAATCATGACCATTTGTCGTATTTCTGCTTTCATGAGATTTAACCTTAGTTGTTCTAGAAAAATATTCAGTCAAACAGGAACTTTTGGTTCAAGGAAAAAGAAGTCAACTCTAGGACTTATGGATTTGCGAAAAAAGGGACCTGCAATAGCCGTAAAAAATGAAATGAAAGGCTTTCCTAATACTGTACCGAAAAAGTTGCACTATCCCTCGTCTGTAGTTTGTTTCTTAAAAATAGGATAAGCTAAACCTTTCCTGAATAAAAAACAGAAATTGAATTTTATTTTGTAGGAGTCATTTTCATAATAAGACCCTGCCTCCTTTTATTTGAAATTTCTTGGGGGTTTAGAAAAACCTTTAATAGACAACAAGAGCCTTCTTGCATAAGCCTTACCTTAACTTTACTATTCGACGCCGAGAGTTTTGTTATACTAAGTTATGCTATACCTTTTTTGAATAAATGTCCTTTATTCGAGCTCAAATATTTCTAAATAGGCGCAATTCTATGTCAAACATTTTACTAAGTATTATTAAAAGTCCAGTTTATATTCCTTCAAGTTTTTGTAGAAATTAACTTATAATCAAGAAAACTTCTATTACAGTATACCTCAGTCCTCTCCTTTCAACCAGAATCCTTTGGAAATAGATACTTGATCTGAAACGGCAAGAAGTTGCTCTAGCTAATTAAGACAAACCAGAGAGATCCGGGCGATTCCTTACAACGTTGTAAAGATAAAAAAGGGAAACCGTTCAGGATTGATGACTTAAAACCTGATAGAAGGCTTTGCAAAAGCGGGACTCTCTAACTAAACTAAAGAATTTCCACCTTAACAAGTAAACTTGAAGAAAAAGGAGTGCCTTGGCAATTTTAGAGCCTAATTTAAGGGTTTTATTATTAGTTAGTTAATAAAGTTCTCGGTATTATTCACGGGTTACATATTAAGCATACGCTTTTTAAGGCTATCAGAAATCCTTTTTACTCGAGCCGGCTAGAATACGAAATACAAACGTACACTTTAGCTTTATGTATATTTTAGGGCCTCTCTTCCTTCATTCTAAATTTCCTTTTTCATTTACCAATAGTATTGAGATTTTAGTCTTTATGGAACAAGATTAAGCTTATACCTGATTAGCGGTTTTAGCAAGCCTCAGCCACTCCTAATATAGTGAAACTTAGCAACAAGGCGTCTCCTTATTGATATTCAAATAACCCCTCAGCTTTACTTTTAAATAAATCCAGTAATAAAGGGCTGGAGTCGCGCTCTATTAATAGAAAGACCCTTTATAACATTAAGACTTTTAGAATACGGGAATGTTAAAAATAGGGTAGCGGATTTCTTTAGTCTAAGGGGATAGGTTTACCTGTTATTACTAAGGGGAGGACAGAGCTTTGTAGTATAGAGGATGGTTGTGCCTGACTGCGACGGAACAAAAGGGAACCCTTCTACTTTTAGGCCTAGGATAGACCCAACTTTCCTCGCAGCTAAACCTGCTTTCCTATATACGCATAACTTTCTTAGCCTCTCGTATGAGCCCTTTGTCTTGATACCCCTTCTAGCAATATCTTCATAGCTTTGTTATGAG
This sequence comes from Pelargonium tetragonum, assembly GCA_036897445.1. Taxonomy (NCBI): domain Eukaryota; kingdom Viridiplantae; phylum Streptophyta; class Magnoliopsida; order Geraniales; family Geraniaceae; genus Pelargonium; species Pelargonium tetragonum. The sequence continues at coordinate 266,184 of JAYMTL010000002.1, forward strand.
TCTTTATGGTAGCTACTCTATTCTTACTATCCTTTTTAGTATAGTAACAGGTAGTGTATAGTTGTATTACGTGCCATAGTCTTAAGGAAAGGATAATACTTCTTTGTATAAAAATGAAAGCGAAATAAACGCTTAGGTTGGAATAAATAAGATTCCCTTAGAATTAAGTGTTATAGTGATGCAAACTTAATTAACTATATAGACATTAGAGCTCTAGCCTTTTTTTTTCTTAAACAATAAGATAAGATCTTTTGGTGAAGCCGCCTACTTAACTAAATAGACTGAATTTATGGCTGGCCCTACCCTATAGGAGATATAAAAAAGTTCAAAGTAAAAAAAGGGGGTTCGCGAGGATATCACTGAGTGACACTTGGGGAAATAAGAGTTTGATTAAGATTATAGGGTTACACTATTAAAAGTTTAAAAGCTCCGAATTCGTCTATTAGCGAAGCATTTACTCACTATCAGACCCAGCAATTATCTACACTCTCTGAAGAAAGTTTGGTAGTAAGTTCTAGGAGTTTCTGTTAACTTTTGTTAAAGTTTATACTGTAAATTCCTATTAATTAAAAACTCCTTTATATCCTTTAAGCTCTCCATTTCGTAAGCTTGCTCTATTTAACTTAGCAGTTAGAGCATAGCTTTCTGCGAGAGTCCTTGGTTCAAATTGAAAAGTAACCCATCAGTTCTTTTTTTGCTTCTATTATCTATTATAATGGTTCCCTCAAAACTAAATAAAGCCCAAAGCTACTCTGGATAGATACTAAAAAAAGGATTTGAGTTTACAAATAGTATATAATATATTATATGAGAGCTCGGTAAGTCCTTTTTTTCGCTTTAAGGGCCCTATCATTGCTTCAACTAAAACTGGACAAGACATTCAAATTGCTAAGTATTATTGAATAACTGAATCTTAACGAATACCTTACAAAGTAAAGTATAAGTAGTAAGTACGCGAGCCGTAGCATGCTTCTTTTTTTTTGGTAAGCGTTATCTTGTTTGTTACTATTGATACTCAGTTCAGACAGAAATGTTTATCGAATTTAGCTTTATCTTTATATATAGAAAAAAGGCTTTGTATTTTCAGGGGGTTTCGGGAAGCAGGATAGCTAAGGTATACCATTAAAAATTTTTTCTTAGACTATTATACCTATAAATAAAGGAAGATTCTACTGCAAGGGTATTCTCTAGTAAGAGTAAGGTAGAAAAGTAGTGTAAAGATACCAACTAACTAGTCAAAATAAGGCTAAAAAACCTAGGACTTAACCTTCTGCGAAATCAAAGCATATAAATTAAAAATAGGATTTATCCTGTTTTACAATGCACCAAATTGCAGTTACCGCCCCAGGCTTTCTTATTTATAGAATTCCAATATTAGAGTGTTCCTAGGTTATACTAGTGATATGTAATTAATGTTCCTGTCTCATGGGTAAATTAAAAGGCCTTTCTTTTGTTATTTTATTTCTTTTTTAGATTGATCTTGGCTCAATAAATAAAGGGATAGCTCTAAATAGGGGTTAACACAGGAATCTTGCCTATAAATTGTAGGAACTACTAAAAAAGAGAAATACTGTATTTTAGTTGGTTTATAATAAGGACTTCCTTTTAATATGGAGTGCCTCAGCTCGGAAAAGACTATGGATGAGTTCAAAATCGTAGTACTTTGCATCCGTTTAGTACATTTTTCAAATTTCTTTTAATACCTGCTAAGGAATATATTATACTTATATAATAAATTTCGGATGGCTTTTGCTACCACCTATTGTGTCTGACTTATCCACTCTTCTCTGATTATGAGAAATTAGAGCTGCCCAGTATACTAAAAAGTTTAAGCCGAGTCGGGTTAATTCAAAAGGCTTCCTTTATTATAATTAGAAATTTTAGAGCGATATGCCCTTGTTATTACAACTTGTTTTGTAAAAAGGTCCTGAACGGCTTCTTTTCTTTACTTTAAATAAAGGGTTGTAAAAACTGATTAGGCAGGTGTTCTTAATCCTTGGTTCGGAAAAGTAAGTTAAAAGTGCAGCCTTTTTTATGATACTTACTACAAAAGGTTACCATATAAAACCCCTTTTATTAAACTTTAGTTTATGTATATAGGCAGTCTTGTTAAGGCGCTTATATTTTTTTGTAATATAATAAAGAAAGACATCTAATCTAAAAAGAGTTGTAATTTGTAACTCGGGTATAAGTATAACAAGAACTCTTTGTTCTATAAAAAACAGGCTAGTAAGACTAACACGAGCTTTCCCGAAGTGCAAGATCAGATAAAGTATTCTAAAGTTTTTGAATTTAACTACTGGAGCTACTTTTAGTTTAGGAGTTTTTAGAATCTAATGCGCTAGCCTGGGTATACTTCAATATATTGAGGAAAATCCCCTATTTCGTTTCACAGGGGCACATAAAAACAAAAATAAGCGCGTTTATTTATTATATAATAAGATTTCATGTATACATAAAAATATAGGTATTGGTTTAAGACTCGTGAATAATTATTAAGGCGAGGTTGTGCTTAACATATTTTGGGATATTCCCTTCCTCTTCAGATACAAAGGTATCGCAGATAATGAAAGGAATTTTTTAAGCAGAATTAACCCCCAGTCATGATTTCATTCTTAAATTTCCTCTTAAAGCAGAAAGGGGCGTCTCATATTATAGGATTAAAAAGGAAACTTTTGTACTTATAATAACCCACTAGAGTTCTATATCATTCTTATTAGCAAGATATTTCCTTATATCTCTTTCCATAAAAATTCTATAAAAAATACAGAGGTCCTCTTTGATTTTGAGCTATGCTAGCTCTTTCAAATGAGATCTGTCTAATCCTAAATAACTCATATGAAGTAAAAATTTAACTTGATTGATATTGCTTCGGATAAAAGAAATAGGGCCCTATAAACTCCAATACCCTTTAAGTTTTAAGTTTCTTCGCAGTATTCACAAGAAGCTTTACCTTTTGCTATAACACGGAAGTTTGAACCGAGCTAGATCTCCGCATTATCTCAGACAGGGGTATTATATGTAATCCGATCTCCCAATCTAAATTAAAGAAATATACTTAAAAAATGAAAGGAAGACTCATTTTTCTTATGCAACAGCCGTCTATATCCGAAATACATTAGTAAAGACAGTGTTATAACTTCAAGTACAGAATAGGGGCTGCTCTTTTGTTGGAGCTATAGAAAGACCTTTTTAGCTTTTTTGTTGATTTGAATTTTTTCAGTTCAGTAGAGAGTCTAAAAGGGTCTAAATAAAAAAGTATCTGCCAGAGCTTTAGGTAAGTGAATGCGGGACTTACAATTATTCTTTTGAAAAAGAACTTCAGAACCTTAAATGATTTTCTAGAGCAAGTTGCGGGTATCCCCTAGTTTTTTTTTAAAGGAATCAAAAGGGTAGGAAAGTGGGAAGGCGTACGGGTAAAAGGCTCATTTGAGGAACCTTAAATACTTGTTATCCTCTGTGCTGTACGGGATTGCTGCAATAATTTAAAAAACTAGTTCTTGTGCTCGTATAAAATCTAATCCACGAGTACTTTCAAATATCTGTTTAGAGAGTGATTTTGTAGAGCGGCTCAATCCAAAGCAATCTACTCATTTTTATAGTGGTTTATAGGTCTTGATATTCAAATTCTAGTATTATTTTAGGTTTTTAGAAGTACTTGTATTTTTTTTGCTATTATATTTATAGAAGTCTCGAGCCTGGTAAAGAATGGAAAATGAATAGGTTTGTACTGTCTAATACATCCATAGGAGCTGAGTGAAACATATGTCAAGTTAAGGGTCAGTGACAAAAAGGGGAGGGGTTGTCAAATCCTGCTATATGGGACTGAAATAGGGAGCTTTCCCACCCTTAAAATTTTTGTACATAACTCCCGAGTTATTAAAAATGTCATTTTATTTTCACTTAGAAAAAGCTCCTACTTTATTAATGAAAAAAGGGATACTTAATAGTTTATACTTAGCAAAAAGGAGTTCTACTTTCCTTTAAGGACCTATTTCAGCTACTCAATAGGTTATTCTTATAAAAATCCTTTCAGTAGTGCTTTTACATCATAGAATTATAAGACAAACCAAATACACTGGAAATTCCCTCAGGTCCGGAAACCGAAACTGGGTCTAATTTTTAATAATGAACAAATCTATACTTTATAACCCTGCCTTGCGCTAGGGTAACTCATATAGAAAAAAGGGGGCAGAGTGCTAAGGTCTAGCATCCACAGTCTTTATTTACTAATGTAGGGTCCTCTTGAATGGAAAAGTTAGTATAATATAAAAGTATCCTGCCTATTAATTGTAAAAAAAAATCAACTTTGTAGCCACAAAAAGGGGTCTCTTAATTAAAGCCCTTTGCCGCAAAACTATTAACACTAACCTAAGAGCTTCGCCCAAGAGTTAAGAGGTTTACATACTGCCATACCCTGGACTTTTTTTTACTCACTCCACTTAGGGTATACTTTTAATCTAGTGCCGTCTCGCTTTAGTATGTGACTTCCATATTCATAATTCATAAAAAAGCTTCCTAAGATAATTATGATTCTTCAGGGTAAGTGCTACTCCACTAAAAATTCCAGGAATTAAGAACTATCAAAGAGAAAACTCCCGGCTTCTTAGTTAGACACGGTATTGTTACAAAAAGCCCGAATAAATATATCTCTGAAGAAAAAAAAGGATCGGGCAAATCTCACCAACTTCTTATTTCAAGAAGTACTTAAAAATTTCAAAGAATGCTAAAAGTCTTTATGTCCTATGAAAGGGCCCTTAATTAGAGACTATGCTTGTATTATTAGTTCCTTTTTCTAAGTATATTCAGATGTTGAACCTCAGGCATATCTTAACGAGTATACTAGGGATCCACTTTTATCAAAATCTCACAAGTAAAAAAGCTCTCTTATTAGCCATAAAAGAAAAGTAAAGGTACAGCAATGAGTATTTATTCTATTTAAGTACTTTTCTTACCGACTTCAAGGACCCCTAAAGACTCTTAAATTTAGCGAGCATGTTCTCGTAGGTATAACCCAAAGCATTCCTCCTTTCCCTTTGTATTGCTCCCTGTTAAAAAGGGGGTGTAATTGCAAAGTATTTACAAGGGTTTCGCTCAAAATTAGATGTAAAAAGTTTCCCATCTGTTTCATATACACTAAGGGGTGTCAGAATTCTTATAAAAAATTTATCTTAGGCACATCCGTTACTAACTGGAGCCAACGTCTTCATGAACGCGTTAGAAGGCTAAAAAGAGACTCAATTCTAGTAAAGAACAAGTAAAAAGACGGACGAGAACCTGAAATGAAATAGGATATCGGTAGGGGTTAAGGGGGCTCCTATCAAAAGGGATAAAACTCGCAAGTAAGAACATTTTTTAGTCAGTGTTTTAGTTTACGTTGAAAAAGAAGTACCGAGGAACCGAGATTTTATACTCCCAAAAGTTTTTTCTACCTTTTTTTGAGAAAGCTTTCAATAATTTGTATTTACCAGAGCTTTCTTTGGGGCTAGAAAACTTTTCTTTGGATTTGTACTAGCTCTTATACTCTTACTCTTAAAGGACCCCTTATTCTTACTTGAAACACCAAGACACTTTATTCAATAAGCCGGGATTTAATACTAAAACAGAAAGAAGTCTCCTTTCACTTTTTAAATGCTTTGGAAAGCCCCTCCTTACTGAGGATTTCCTTAGCTTGCTCTTGGCTTTTATAAAAAGTCAATTACTCTTGTTCCCTGTAGTTACTCGTGTATAGAGAAACGAATCCTTATAGAGTTTTTTTAAGTACACATACGTTATAGCCACCAATGGCTTATTCCTTGCTTTTGTATTACCTTATCTGCGATACCTGCGTTTTACGAGCTAGACACCTTATTTCTATCTTCTTAGGAGTCTTGATACCTCTAGCTAAAGTCTTAAACATTAGTAGACCTTACTTAGAAAACCCGGATTAGAAGCAAACAAGCTTGATTTTAGTTCTTTCTTCTTTAGTAATACCTTAACCTTAAGTTCTAGAACTACAAAAAAGAAGATAATTCAATAACAGCTAACTAACAGGCACAGGGTTTTAGGAACTTCTCCTGTCACAAAAAACAGATCAGATATCAAACTCCTAGCCCACTTACTCGTAAGAAAGAGGCATTTTGACTTGGGATCTCTAAAGGGCAAATGTGGGTTTGGTCTTTTCACTATATAGTGAACGGAAAGATTTTAGAATTGTTCCTTAAAAACTTTTCTAGTAGCTTTTTCTATCTTAGTTAATTGAAATCAGTTCATGTAAAACCTAAAATGAGTCTAGCATGTCTATAAATTCCGGATTGCCAGGGAAACCCGTGGACTACCCTTGCTTTGTCATTTAATGGAAAATGCGTTTGCTCATTTCTTTTTTTAAGGAATGCTTGGGGCAGACATCTTACTTTTGGTTTAACTCGAGCAAAGAGGTTTCATAACTTATAAATTTTAATTGAGAGCCTCACAAGGGACTCTTTTACCGCCCGGTATTAAAATATGAAAAGTATTTGAGCCAAAAATACGGCTTATAAAAAACCCTTCTACTGTAATTACACATTCTACAATAGACTTGGATTTTGCACTTAACCTAAAAAGGGGAAACTTTTATTCTTCTTAATAAAAGTCTAGTATTTGCTTATATATAGGTGTTCTTGTATTTAAGACTTTTTGTCCTCTTTAATTAGGGCCTTTAAGGATTCGAGAGACTGGGTTTTTTGCTACCTTTCTGAGTATAATCGTAGTATTTCTAATTAAGACCGAGCAGAACTGATAAAGATTACCCGGATTAGTCAAGCGAAAAGCCCTTTAACCCTTTTTTTGTCTACTAAGCGGGACATAAACTCAACAGAAAAATTCCTTTAGTTCGGTACCCTACAAAGAATACGATAGAGTCCGCTTCCCTTTCACATTAAAGCTAGTAGGGTCGTATGGGAGAGCCTCTTTTACACACTGTAGTAAGAATTGCTTAATAGAGAAAGTCAAAACTATTCAGAATTTCTGGATCCTAATTCTAAGCTTACAAAAGCTGATTATATACTTTTTTAGTCTGTTTACAAGCGTTAAGAATTCCAATAGTTGGAAGAGAAATTTTATAGATAAAACTAAAAGAAAATTGAAAGCGTTTTTACTAGCAGAGATTTCTAGGCCCTTTCTTTATTATTAATTTTATTAAATGAAATTACTCTTATCATAATAGGTGGAAAAAGATACCCGATATAAAAGTCGGGGGTTTTGAACCAGGGCGGGTTACGAATACCCGGCTTATATAATTTAATTATTCCTGTGTTAAGTCAACCCTTTTTAGACTGTCCGTGCAGAGAGCTCTAAATCTCTTTGCTATTTTAGACTCTTTTATTCATATTCCTTATAAGCTAATTATAAATCTTAAAAAACCGGTAAATAAAAAAATCTCCAGCGTTCCTTTTAATACTTGTCTAATAAGTTATAGCAAACATAACTTGTGTAAAAAAAAGAGGATTTACTTCCATTAGTCATACCAGGAACTTTATAAGCCCAAGTTTTTAACCCGACCGAAGCTAGCAGAAAGGCTCAAAAAGGAGCCCTTATAAAAATGAAAATTTACCTAGACTAAAACTAGATTACGAAAAAGCGGAGTAATTGATTGAACTAAAAACCTGCCCGAAAATTTAAGAGAGTAGTGACCTAAAGTAAAAAGACTATACCTCGGGTTCTACTATAAAATAAGTATCTAGCAGGCTAAGCAAACAAACCTTTTACGAAGCTAAACTGCCCCTAATATAGAGAGAGGGGACCTGTAACTCGACCAAAGTGAAATTTACCACAGCGATACTTTATATTAAACGCCCGAGAACAAAACATACAAATGTAGCTAAGCTAAGGAAGCTCCTGTTACTAACTTACTTTGATAATTATTATAGCTTTACTCACCTCTGCAAAGGATTAAAGGAGTCCCTTATCGGCCTTACAAACAAAAAAAGGAGACCAATTACCCTCTTGTTTTTAATATCAAGATGGATTCCCCGCTTAATAGAAAATTTCAAGTGTGCTAAACCCGATCACTTACGAGAATTCCTATTAATACTTGGAAGGTTACCACTAGCAAAAGGCACTATTAAACTAAAAATACTAGAAAAACGCGTGTTTGAACGACCGCCGAAATATCTTATACTGTACCAAAAAATTGACATTATTAAGAAAAACTACGTTCTAAGAGACTCCTTATACTTTGACTACAAAACTGTATAGACTTACCTACTGTTACTGAAAAAGGTATAACTTTCTCCCTTAAATTAAGGGTAAACCCCTTCGGTATTTCACAACTAAAAAAGGCCCTTAGTTAATTTCTTTTCCTTATAATTGTTAACACAAAACCTATCTATTCTATACCCTGTATTCTATTGGGCTCTCTCTTTTTTTAAATGAAATTTTAAGAAAATGACTTGATATAACAGGATCCTCAATCCCGCTACGTTGCTGTATAGAAAGTGTAAAAGACACTTGGTGGCACTAACCGCGGAAAACGCAGACATGTCCTTGTACGACCTACTAAAATTTAGTTATGGTATGTATATGCGGGTTCTCTAAGAATTTTACAAATGTAAATGTAAGAGACAGGGAGTTTTTTATTTAAGTAAAAAAGTTTATAGACAATAGAACAAGATACTCATGTCTTTGTCAGATACAAGTATCTGGTATTTTGCGTATCTCAACACAAAATTAATTCACTTAAAAAGATTCGTTAGACTTTGTACCTCAAGCTCACAGTAATTTTAAGAATACTGCAGTTTGTAAGCAAATGAAAGTGGGGTAATCTTACTTGGGAGTCGAATAGAGTTTAGTTTTTATAAATAAAAAAGAATACTAATGAGAAATAGAAGCTTGGAAAACTTATAGTAGATATGAAAAAGAGTGGTTTTGCTATAAAATCTACTTTGGTTGGGAGCCTCTTTAGCTTAGGAAAAATTAGTGCCCGTTACTCATTTTTATGAATATTGTGCTCTTTTTATTAAAAGAGCTTAAAAAGAGGTCTTGAGTCTTTCTAAAATTACGTATACTCTTAACATAACTCATATGGGGCTACCCCCACATTAGCCAAACCAGTTAAGGATAGCCACAAGTAGAGTTGAGATTTTTATTTCCTTTATAAAAAAAAGCATCCTATTTTTTTGTACCCGCACGGAGATCCAGTTTAAATTCTTTGTTGAAAACCCCCCCTTTTTCATATCTACTTAGTAGGAGTCCCTTATCGCTACCCTAGTTCAAAAGTTCCTAAGCTTGTTGCATTTTACCCATTAACCTATTCCTGGATTTCCTATCTAAACGTTTTATAGCAGCTACCTCGAAGCTAGATAAGGTTTGTGGTATTCCCTTTGTATTTTAAAAGTCTTGATATCAGAATAATAAGGGTCTTAAACTTCAACTCGACTTGAACCTGTCCGAGCGTCTTTAGCCTCTTTTGAAAACCCGCCATATAAGGAGGAGGCACGCCTTGAGAAGTAAAGGAAAAACTGATTTATATGTTAAATAAGGGATACTTTTATCTAGGTGATTCGGATTTCCCTGGAATACCCGCGGGTTTTTTACTAAAGCCAGTATAACTGAGTAATAGAGGCTTCTTAGTGAGAGTTCATTGATCTTATGTAAAAAAGGGTTGTCTCTGATTACAATAAATGAATTTAGAAATTTATAGTCGAAGCTAAAAGGGGTTTTTGTACTGTGAAACATAAGTAAACATTCTTGAATAAAAGAAACTAATGGATTTACGAAAACCTTTGCCGCATCCATAAGTGACCAAAAGTCAGAAACTCTACTTTAAATTCCCTTCAATTATTCTCGAAAATGAAAGGAGTTTCCTTCACTTTACTTGCACTCTTAATTTACTAAAAACCCGGAAGGAATCCTATCTTTATACTTGGGGAAATCCAGCTAATTATTAAAAGCAAAGTATACAGGTAATCAAAAACTCATTTTTATTCTAATCTGCGTATTCTGTTGGAGTTTCTTATTAATGCGATCTGCAAAGAATTAAAAATATCTATTAAATAGGGAGGTTGAAAAAATCAAATAACCACGGAATACCCATTACTTTTGATTTTTGCGCATTAAGTATGTAAGTACCCGAAATTTTAATCCATTTGGGGTTTCTGTCATTTTAGGTTAAGTTTGTAGGGTCTCTTTTTAGTGTGTGCCAAAACTGCTAGATGACAAGAATTAATTCTTATATAAGTTTTATTGGTCAGCCCTTATCCTTGACTAGGATTCTTCTTACTTAATACTTAAGGAATCTATTACAAGTTGTTTGTTAAGCCTATAGTTCTCTACTTTCCCGACTAGAAAAACAAGTTACCTATTAATAATTACATTACCTTAGGTTTTTATCTTACTTATTTGCTACAGGAAAAGAACTAATAGTTCAAGCGGTAACCTTTTCTATAGTACCTTGTTACCGTTAATAAGACATACGCACAAGCAAATAAAACCTAGTTTCTCTAAAAGATTTTAGTAGGCATGCTCCTGACTTAGTTGTTTAGTTCATAACCTTGTCAGTAAAAACCTGTAATTACAATTTACTAGATCGGAAACCTAGAAGAACCAAAGGAACGCAAATAGGATGTTGTATTTATTTTACATTTAAAGGCAAACGCTTTCTCAAAAACTTAGGATAACGAATCCGTATTAAATAGAAAACGGCTTAATGTCTAATCTTTCATTTATTGCTAGTTAAGGTATTAAGGGCTTGTACTTTACTCTCAATAGTAATCAACCTTAATTGAACTGGAGTGAGTAATCCTCTCAAAAAGGAGGCTGTGCCCGAACTCTTCTTACTCATAATATGGGTAACGTAGTCGAGACTATTTAAAATTATGTAAATGGGAGAGACAAGGGAATGATATACTAAAAGGTCTTAAAGCGCGCTCTACGCTCTGATGAAAAAGCCCAACTGCATTAATTTGAAGATTTAGGGAAAAATCCCTACTGGAGTTGTTTTCGTTCTAGCGCACAGAAGGGCCCTACAAAGTTAGTTAAGAAAGATTTTTATCGAGGAATTTCCCCTGCCAAATCTAAATTAGACTTTGTCTCTTATTGAAAAATCTAAGTGTTCTGGTACAGAGGAATTAAGTCTGGAGTTTTATATATAAAGGATTCTCTTTATTAAACAAATAGTAGAAGTACCCCGCTTTGTAATAAAAGTTGATAATTTAGGTAGCTTCAAGACCCGGCAATTCCGACTTAGTTAACGGAAAAGGGAGTAGCCTTAAAAAAACATTTTTAACCCGGTGTAGTTTGAACATTTACATTTCCAAGAGTACAATAGACGAGCCCTAGAATTTTTATGCCAAGGAGTTTGGTCCTTTTTTTAATTACAGTGGGAGTCCTAGGATAACGGAATTCTTCAACTACTAAGTGAATCTAAAAAAAGATATACTTTATCTAATTGATTTAATACTCACTTTACGAATTCAGGTGCATTCTCGTAGGAATTGAGCACTCCTAGCTATATAGAGGAAAGGTCCTTCTAAAATGACTAGAATTCTTTTCACCGCCTCATTTGGATGAAAGCCGGAAATTCACGGAAGTGACTTGGCTAATGCAGTTTTTTTAGGTTAGTAATTAAGCCTGAGGTTCTCTCATAGGAATGGTTTTGTTAGAAAAGAGTTATAGTGCTAAGGTGGTCTTTAGTTGTAGCTGACCGAGGTCAAAGAATCTATTATATAGTATAGAAATCCCTCTATATGAAACGGAATACCTTACTGAAACATAGGAATTTTAGATACAAGATATCTCCCGAGTTTAGACTCTATATCTTTCTATTAAAACATTTTGCTTCAGGCCAGAAAAGAGAGAGTTCAAGTCCGGAGGTTTTAGCCCTTTTACTTACGGAATATACAATACAGTAGTTATTGGTTCTTAAAGAAACCCCCGGCTTAAATAATAAAGGAACTGCTTAAAAAATCTTCGTTTGACGAGTTGTTTAATTTATTCTTTTATCTACGCAGGGAGTTTTACCTTGAATTTTCTCAGGAACTTCAATCAATTTTGTGAGTATTCTAGTGTACTCCTTGCCTTTTTTTCTGACGTTGCATCAATACCCCACAAGCGGTAAATGACATAGATAGAGAGAAGCTTTTTATCCTCTGCTCAGTTCTATCTAAGCTCTCCGTGGAATTCCAAGAGAGATTGGAGAGAATATCCAGGCAAACCCCATAAGAGTTTTACGCTGTTAAGACAAATAATTGAGTTATCACTTACACTTAAATTAATTCAAAATATAGAAAATATAAGGGCTATAAGACTCCAAATTTCAGCTTATACCAATACAAAGTTTTTACATAACTAGACTATGATCAAAATAAACTAAGGGCTAGGTATTTTCCGGACTGGGGGACACCAAAGGAAGGAACTTCTTTAAGCTTCAGAAAGGAAAATTCTTGGCATTCTTTAATTCGTTTGGTAAAGGACATTTTTACTGAATGGTAGCTAAAAAAATTTTGTATGTACAACTTTATCATAGTAAGAAGGAACTCAGGAAAATCCAGAATGAAATTTGTTCAGGGTAGCCCTCTAAGAGCCTAACGCCTGATCAAACAAGCAATTAGAGCAGCTCTATTTAAATAATTTCCTTTTTTTAAGAACTTTTTTCTACTCTATTCTATATTATGTAAATTATGTAAAGGCTTACCTTTTTTTTTAGTCTTAAAACAGTAGAATTTTAATGCAGTTCTTGACTCGAATTTTTGGGATCTTTTTTAGTATATCCAGAATAAAAGCGCCCGTCTTTTTTTTTATATTATAAAGTGTTGAGAGCTCCGCAAAAGGTACTCACGAGTATACTACAATTACTAAAGAGGAAAAACTCTGGCTTTGCAATCTTACATAAAGGGGGGCTCGCAGGAAGCTCTTAATTCTCAAAAGGGCATTGGAAGTGGGTATAGTAAAAAGGAAAGAAGTTGTTAGGTTATAGAAGATTCGCCAGTCGTAAATAGAAGTAGCATTTAGGCAGGCCCCGCGTAATATCTTTCTTCAGGAAATCCGAGTGTGTTGTACATATTGAGTGTATAAGGTATCTAGTTATCCGTAATTGGTATACAAAACTTAGTAAATAGCCCCCTAGTAACTCTAAATTAAATATTAAATAAAACTGACAATTAAGAAGAGCCCCCTTTTAATATTCTATTTCGAGCACTCCTATTTTTTATTTAATAACCGTACTCTTTGCATTTCTTGTTTTTTATTCATCATAGCGGGGAGTCTTGACGAGAATTTTCTGCTCTATCCCTCTGCTTTGTTAACATCAGAGCTATATCCTTCCCTCAGAGATTGACCTTCCTTAGGGGCTATACTCTACTCTGGATCTCTATCTTACTCTTTTAGAGTTACCTTTTATAAATAAGACTCAAAACCCAGAATATACAAGACTTAATGACCGAGATTAGGACTACCAGAATAGAGTAAGACTATAATACAGAAGCTACCGCAGGAAATACACGAGTTCAAGTCTCATTATATATATATTATATAACAGAGACTTCCAAAACTATCTATTAAGGGAAATCCTTGTGATATACTTTTAAAGCTCCCATATTTCTAAAATAAAGATTACAGATGAAATGAGTAAAGTTCCTTTTTTGTTAATAAGAAAGCGAGTTTATGTTCTATAAGAGAGTACTTTTCCTCACACGGAAGAGTTCGCTAACTAAAGTTAGAACCGTCAGAGAAAAAGCAACCTTTTCAAAGTATAGAGAAATAACCTAAAATCTTGCCCACTTGTACAAATTTCTTAAATTTTTTAGTGGCACAGAATCTCGAACGAATTATTACTAAGAAAATACCTTAGAACGCCTTCTATTTAAACTAAAAACAAAGAATTCCTTCCTCAGAGATCTAACTTAGACTCTTATCTATTTTACATGGAGAGTTTTGACTTTCTTAGCGGACCTATGGATAACTTCTATTTCTTTCTTAAAACCAACGCACTAAAGGAAACTCGCTTTCTTATTATCTTATTAAAAGCAAGGCTCTGTATCTCCTCTTTGTCTTCATACCTACACCTCGAGAATTGTTTTCCTCTTAAGAACTAAAAAACTAAACTTCTTTACTTAATAAGTAAGTGGAACTAGAAAGAACTTGCTTTTATAAAGCTTTATTGTAAAAATGAATTTAGGGGATATTCCTTTTTTAATAGTTACTACTATGTAAGTTTCTGAAAATAAGGGCTTGTAAAATTAGATAGTAAACAAAGACTTAAATAAAAGCCCTGAGAAACTGTGAAGTGGCTGGTTCTTAACTTAATAAAATCGGAAAGGTATGAAGTTTAAGAGTAAGTAGATGCTTTAGTAGTGTAAGTATGTACTATCATGTATACCCCTCGCTTTCTCTCCCTTCACTACGCTACAGTTGGGAAGAATTATCATATATACTATTAAGTTTCTGTCCTTTATACGGTGCTAGCTACAAGAAGCAAGGAATATCCCTTAAACTACTATAGCTACCCATTAATATTGACTAGTATAAAGTAATAGAATAAGACTGTAATACACTCTAGGAATACTAACTAATAAAATACTCCTAGGAGGACTGAAAAGATAGAGAGTAGCGTAAAGGTTCTGAGAAGGTTATATCCCCGGGGTTTGTATAGGCATTGTGCATATGAAACAAGGTATGCATAAGAGTAGGGTTTCGAATTTTAGATAACAAAAAGGGAATTAATTCTTTTTCGGTAAAAGGCATACTAAAGAGCTTAAGGGTACTTTGTTTCGAGTAAGGACAAACATAGTGTGTAGAAAGCTTCTTTTATTCTCCGAGCTCTTTATAAATTAAAAAAGTAAAGTTGCAAGTTAAAGTTTTATGTATTTTATGTACCTCACCCAAGGGCCTAGAAGGAAGATTTAGTAATGAATAGGCGGGGAATCCAGCTACCAATCCGGTTAATTAGTATACTTTTGTTTACACGGATGTCCCAGAATAAGACACTTATAATGAGTTTTCCTTCAAATTAAGACCAGGAGAGAGACTTCAGTTCTATATAGGACGGGAATATCATTCTTTTTACACTACAAAGAGTCCTGTTATAGACCTAAGCTTAAAATGTGGAATCCTGGAGAAAAAAAGCTGTTTAGAAGAGGGCTATCTACTCTTTAAGTAAGAAGTCTTGTTTTCCTCGGATCTCGTCCAGGAGGGCGCTCAGTAAGGGATTTAAGGCATTTTACCTACTTATAAAGATCGCAGGGATTTTCTATAACGAAGTTTCCTCCATTTTGATTCGGGGTAAACTGGGATATTATTAAAGTTAAAGTCTAAATCTTCCTTTTGTTGTAAGGGCTTTTACAGGAACCGGTTGCAATAAGACAGATAAAAGGAGTATAGCCACTATCAAGACGGAGATCCGGAGTCGAGCTATTAAGACTCCTAATAAAGATAAAGAAGTTGCAGGTTATAAGAGTGTAGGTATTATTATCGTCAAGACAAAATAGGTGTGATAAGAGTTAGGCTTTCAAGTTACAAATAGAGAATAAAGTTCTAAGTAAAGAAGGTAGGCATCTGAAACAGCTCTCGCTTAATTGAATAAAAAGTCCCCACAAAGATTTGAATCCCATACTACCAGACCTGCCTTAGAGCTCTCCTTTCTTTTTGAAACTTAGAAGGTAAAGAACTTCTAATTACACCTAAAATGAATTAAGGCCCTACGCCATTCCTTTAAAATACTTGCTCAACAAAAGAGGAATTGTATACGCTTGTAATTTGCACTCTTTCCTTTAGTCCTTTAGTGGAATTGCAGTAAACTTCAATTTTTATGGGACCCTTATTGAGTTTTGAAATATCGAATAGATACTCTTTTTTCTATCCGAGAGTCAAGTAAAACAGGACTGGTTCGAGAGGGAAACTTCGCTCTACTAGGTTACTATAACAGGGCAGCCTCTAAGGATCGAATTAAGATATTCTAAAATTTTAGAAGAGCAATTGCAATAAGTTTTACTCGCTTTATACCCCGAGATTAATAGAAAACCAAAAAGAAATCCTTGGGATTCCTGGAAATAGGAACCCTATCTTTATTTTTGCACTTTACTTTAAATCCTTTTTGGAGCTACTAGCATATAAGGATTCCACTTAAATCCCTTTATAAATTTTCATCAAACCCAGGGAAATTCCAAACTTTACTGCGAACCCGGCTCTCTAGTACACTATATCGCGGGAGTTGTAAATTAAAATCTGTTAACTCAATAAGGATACCCCTAAAACTTTATACTCTCCCTGTATTCTTTATTCTTGTTGAGTATCTCATTAAGCAAGGGCTGTAGGAGAAATAACTTAAAGCTATACGCCTAACTAAATAAAAAACTTATGGGGTTAAATTTTTCTATAGTGAATGCCTGCTTTAGAATTGCGTATCGAAACAATGAAGTGTATAAGTTAAATATAAAACGGGCCAGTCCTATTTCGGTGTCAGAGAAAGTAAAGAAATTAATACTGTCTCGGGGTCTTAGATATCTAATTATAGTGGTAGAAATAGCATTCTTGGGGTTAGTGTTAACTATGCATAAAGGTATAAGGGCCCTTTTCTAACAAGTCCTGTATTTTTAGAAACTAGAAGATATTCAATATTTTAATTCCAAGAATTTACTTTTTGAGTCCTAGATTGCTTGTGAGAGACTAATTACTACTAAGAGAGGCCAGCCAATATCAAGGGCTTTTAGTTTTAGTTATAAGAGTACTTCTTTAGACCCTTAAAAGCATAGACTAAGGGCGTGCTTTTAAATGCAGAGTTATCGTAGAGGTGTGGATATCTTGAATAGGTTCTTTTCTTCGGGATTAGAACCCAGTGTACATAACCTAAATTTCGGAAGAACGCGGGACTCCTTTGATGCAATAAGTAAATAGGGTACTTTCTTGATCAGTAGGAAGCTGCTCAGAGAGTCTTATAAATAAAGCTTAAGGTTATAGGTTTTTCTATCTAACTAAGTGATTCTGTGTCAATGAGTTTTTATAAAAAAACCTAGACAAAAGAAGTAAACAGATCATTTCTCTGCAATTTCCGAAGTGGTTGTGTTACAAAATAAGTAAGAAATGGGGCCTTATAAGCATCTTAAGGTTTGTAAATCCCTGCGAGGGGCTCCGTTCTAATTCTAGTAGAATTTGATCAAAAAGCAACTATTCCCTGTTCTAGTTATGATGTATTATTACCTTGAAGTCCCTAATAAGACAAGCTACTGGGTTGGGTGTTGGCGGCACAATTATATAGCTATGCTACTAAAGGGTTTCCTATGCAAAGCAGAGTCAATTTTACCATAATATAAACTTTGGTACAAAAGCTTATCCGAAGCCCCCTATTTTAGACTTAGCTAGCAAAAGGGGGAACTTGAGGTAAATTCTAGGACAGACTTGCAAAAGATTGTACTTACTTCAGTGCTTTAATAAAGGGTTTTCTTTATCCGTAAACTTGGTAGTCCCTCTTATCAAGAATTTACGACTGGCTCTATTAGACCTATCTTTTCGAGGACCCCTTATCTAGATGTCAGAACTTTTTAGGGTAATTTAAGGGGTTCTTTTTATATACTTTTAATCCCAAGGATCTGCTAAAGCCCTTTAGAAGCTTTCCCAATTACTGCCTGCTAAGCTGCTTTTAGTAAGCTCTCCTACAGGAAAATAGAAGTTCTTGAATATATAATTTAAGCCACTCGGGTAAGTATAATATCCTAACAGGAACACCTTGAATCTCAGCGCGCTTAAACTGGGGGAAACCCCCTTTTTTTGTAAAGAAAAGGCTCTCCTAATTTATCGTATTATATAAAAAAAACTGATTTTATTTCCAGAAAGTTAGACGGAGGTTACCCCTGAACTTGATTTAAAATAAGCACACTCTTTGCTGAAAAACTAGAGCTTACCGAGGGAGTTCTATTAATTAATGTTATATGTCAAAGCCCTGGGCCTTCACTCCTTAAAAAGGGTGTAGCATTAGGCAAATTCTAGTAAAGCTTCTTTTTTGAATTTGACTTATTAAGCTCTCTCTACTTCCAACTCCAAAACATCTCATTAGCAAGTACTTAAGCCGAATTCCTGCCTGAAAAGTCTTCCTACTAAGTTTTTGTTGTACTATCTTATAATCGAAAATCTATAATAAAAGAAACGGGATTTCTCGAAGTTCAGGGTACCCTTACTATATAATATAATAGCCTTATATCTCAAGTTTTCACAAGTGCAGAATAGAAAAAGGTAAAATACTGCTAATACCTATTTTGAGTGGCAACAGGATCCGGATAAGACTTATTGCTTTCAGGGGCCGTTTTGCCTTTCGTGGAGCTTTCTGAATAACCAATCCTTTATATATGTACTTCAAGTTAGTATAGTTAGCTAATGAATAAAGCCACACTTCAAGAAAAAGGGATGGGTCTCTGTCTATATTTCTTCTCATTTTTCAATCCAGGTTAAGACTTATAAGAGATTTTTGGGTGCCCCTTGTTAGGGCAAGGCGGGAACTTTATTGTATCACCGATATACAAGGGATAAGGGAAGAGACTAAGAAAGGGACATAATCTTTCTCTTGCAGTGTGGTAAGCTGTGAATCGTATTATTGAGAATTTCGTCTAGGGATTTTTTTATCGAGCCGACATAGTATATATACGTAGTCGAGAATACTTGCGTGTTATAATTTGTATTATGTATATATAGAGTACTTCTGCTGCCGATGCTTTGAAAAGAGCTTGCAGCTTCTCCTACACCTTGGGACTATAGAATACTGTTAGTTAAATTCCAATAAAGATACAGAACAGAGTTTTATAAACTAGGCGAAATAAAACTTACATAAATACTACTTAACCCCGCTATTTTCCTAATGTGTCAGCTTAATGCTAGATTAAAAAAAAAACTTTACTCCTTGCAATTATTTTAACGGTAAGAAATAAGGTTATTACAGTCCCAAAAAGGATCCTCTTGCTCCAGAAAAATTTCTTAAGATTGAACCTTTTGTGAAGTTTTAGCTCTAGATTTTCATGTCTTTAAGTCAGCGGATTTTCCTAGGCGTTTGTGTTAGAACTTGCAATAAATTTTACAAGACACAAAAAGGACTTCTGAACTACTTATGACGTAAAGTAATTCTTTCCTTAAGAATAGCTGTGATATTGGGTAAATCCTTTTAAAAATTCGAGTACTTCATAGGGGCAACCCCGCGTATAAGGATAAACCAGATTCTTAAAAAAGGACGGAAATCCCTTGGATTTCCCCCAAAAATCTAAATGGAAGATAGAATTTCAAGCTCTAGCTACAAAAAAAATAACTTAAATATAAGAATCTTTTAGCCCTTGTCATGAAATTAAATAAGCCTTTCTCCCCAAATCCCTTCTGAAATCCAGTAAAAAGTGGGTAGTAATTCAGCTAGCAGCTACCCGACTCTAAAATTCCGTATTAAGCGCGGGTTCGAATCTTGTTAAAGTTTTAGTTAAGAGTTCCTTTAGAAATCTTATATATAAGATACTACACCCAGTATATGAAAAAGAAAAAAAGAATTAGAAGGACTTCTAGTAACTAAGGCAGTAACCAGTTCGGGGTTCTACTACTTAGAAAAAGAATTGGGAAATAACTAGAATTACTTTCTTTTTGCTTACCCCGGAAGTCTCATGGGATCGGTCTAGTAAGGCCTGGGTTAATACAAAAGTGTCTCTACAGACCTGCCTATTTTATTAATTAAGAGTACCCTCGAAAAAGTGCTTTTTTTAGTATGATATAGATCTCCAAAATAGGAAGTCCTAAACTCATATAGAAGGATAATAGAAATTCTTCTACGATCAAATAAATTACAGGTTTTAACCCGCTCTTGGGGACAAAATAAGTATAAAATAACGTGCCCCTTTTCTAGAAGACGGAAATGCCCGCTTATACGAATTTTTCAACTCGCTCTTAAGGAAAACCGCTCTAGAAGAATTCTTAAGTTCGGGCTTATAGTATCATCTACTAATCTCCTTTGTTTGTATGAACTTCTTCAATTGGATTTTGTCTTTCAAGTATCCCAGCGTAAAAGACACATACTACTGTTAAAGAATTTACTTGACCTAGAAAATCTTATACATATACCATACCGGAAGAGGTAAGAACTTCAACTTCGATTAGTAGACTAGTAGACTCCTTAACTTAAAAGAGAAATCCCAGAATAAGGGCAGCTTTTACCCTAATTGAAATTAAAAACTAACAGAAGAGTCTGGTTAAAACATAGCCCCAGTAAATCAAAAAATTAAGGTAACCCCACCTGAGAGAGTAACCAAAATGCCGGAATGGACTCCCCTATATAAATGCCTTGAAACCGCCTACAACTCTTACTATGATTAGAGACTCCGATGAAACCTAGCATTAGAACTCGATTTGAAATATCCAACCAAGATTAGTACTAAACTCTTCTAAGGACCCCGCAATTCCACCGCTTTTTGAAGGCTTTTTAAGACGCAGGAAAAATAGGCTTAGATATGAATAATTTAGAATATTCAAGAGAGACTTTACTTAATAATAAAAACCTGACGAAGAAGAATAAAGTTTCCCCTTTTTTACTTATTACCCTCTTTATAATTCTTAATTCACTATAGGTTAGGAATTTTCCAGCTAAGGGTAATTTCTCCATTTTTTATTCTAATTCAGAAAGACTCTATATCAAGAACTTTAGGGAGTGAGCTTTATTTAGACTCCCGATTTGCCTTACTGAATATTTAATTAAGACTAACGAGAAAACTTCTTAAGAGCAAGGGAAGTTAGGGGTGCCCTTGCTAAAGCTAGCCTTTCAATTTTTACATCGCAGCTTATAACCTCATAAATAAAGTAGGGGTTTCCTAAAAGGAAAGTCAATACCAGACCAGGAGCTATGTGGAGTACTGTATTAAATTCTGTATAGAACCCGTTATTTTTGACAATTATTAAAGGAGGCGCTCTCTACTCCTATTTTTAGGATTACTTTCCGAGAACCTAAAACAAGTCAACTGCATTTTTTTACTTGGGTACATTTTGCTTTTAGAGTATTAAACAATTACTTACTTTTGTTGAATTAGGTATAGCCAGAGCTCAAAAGATTCTTGTACCAACTAAGGTAGCATTTTAAGTATTACTATTCAGGGTGGGGTAGATCTAACAAGAAAGCGGTAATCTAGCCTCTGCTTTAGAATGCTATAAGAAACCTCATTTTGAAGTATAAAAACTTTGAGAGATACAGGGGTTAGCTCTTAGGGAAGTAGGGAAAGGAGACAAACTCTTTTGTTTTTACATCCCAAAATTGGAGCTAGAAAAGACCCAGAAATAGGACTACCTCATTTTAATCTTTCCTTATACTCCGAAGCTACTAAGACAACCAGTAAGGCCTGTTAATGAGCTTTCTCTAAGGATTTTCCATTACTTTTTCACAGGGAAGAACTAAAGAAGGAATAAAGAATTAACGCTTTGTATAGTACCTGTCCTTACTTAATAAAGCATTTTTCTCTTTTTTTTGTAGTTATTACTTTGAGAGGGCAGAACCTTCTAGAGTATTGTAATCATATTGTACCTGACTGTAGCGTAGCGAAGGGACTCGCAGGAAATATAGAGGATAGTACATACTTACCCTTTATTGACTTCTTTTTGTACTAGAGACCCTCTATCTGTATCTTACTCTTGAGAATAACTTTATTAGTCTTCGTAGCTCTACTTCTTTATTTCCTCAGCATCTTATTATCCTGTAAAATCAGAAACCTCCAATCCTAGGGACAGGCAACTCCTCTTATATCAAGAATATACCTTGTAGCGCATAACCATTAATAGGGTAGGGCCCTTTAACCCAGAAATATGAAAAATACGGGAATTACGACTCTAAAATTCTCCATTCTTCATCAGTGCTCTTAAAGGTTTAAAGAATCCTCCGCAAGTATTCTGTCAAAGAACAGGTATAAACGGAGATTGTCAATTTGCTCTAGTAAAAAGGGCATAAATTTTCCTGGAGACACAAGATTCAAAACCTTCTTTCATTAAATTAGAACGGTTTCTGGAAACTTGACGAGAACTTGATTGCAATTCTATAAAAACACGTAACTATTTATTGAAGAACTGGGTCCCCCTAAGCACAAACGCAAAAGAATCTGCCTCTATAGGTCACCATGTACCATGCGCTGAACCTGAACAGGGCTACTCTTAATGAAAAAAACCCTAAGGCCTTCTATACCTGGGCTTGAATAACCCCTTTTGAAACCCTTCTTTGACTTTTGACTTATATTCCCTCTGGCTTTATTAAGAGTTATTCCTTATTCTGGAGATACCTTTCTTAGAAACAAGAAAAAGCAGGATTTTTAGACTATAAATAAACCCAAATGTTGTAAGGATAATAAGCTAGATAATGAGAGCCTTATAGACTTATAGAAAAAGGGGTATTTGCGGGGATTTCTTTCCTAAAATTCTAGGGTTTCCGGCTATTTAAAAACGGAGTATCTAGACTTTACGAGTTCTGTAAGAAACCTTTGACTAGGACTAATACTAAAAGGGGAAGCCAAGCGAGCTTGCCTTAGTCCTTAAAGTGTTGCTTGTTTGTTAATAGTTTTTCTTTAGTAGCGCTTAAAAAAGTAGGGTTGTATTAAACTTACTAATAAGGTATTCCCTTTCAAGAAAAGTCTAGCTAATCTTGCTTGTTCTAGGTAAAGCGGAAATTTTTAAGCTAATATGAGTATCCTGTTTCTTAATTGTTAGCTAACAGGTTTTCTTAAACAGTATAGTTCTGCTTTGCTTAGTTGTTAGGAATAGTGCGTAATATATAATTCTTAATTAGGTAGGCATTAAGAGTACCTAGGTTCCCTTTTGAAGGAAGAGCTAGTATACTTATTGTACAGGCATCTCTTGCTTGTCTAGAGTTCTTTATCGAATTCCTTTGTAATAAACTGTTCAAAAGGATATCTATACTAACCTTTTCATATTGTTTAAAAAATGAATCTTTAATAAAAATGAACTAGAACTGGCAGGAGTCCTAACTCTAGCGGTCTCTTCTATCAATAAAAGAGAGATTGCAAACTAAGATAATAAGGGCTTTTGAAACTTAAAGAAGAAAGGGTACTAAAAAATAAGAAGTATCCGACAATTTCCTTCTATTTGTATAAGTAAGATCTTTACGACGAAATGAGCACCTTTTTGAATTGAAACTTTAGCTACTACACTTTCAAATTCTTACTAAGGGTTCTGTATTTGGTCTATGTAATTACTTCCATTTAAAAAGAGCAAAATTTAACAAGAGTCTATTTTGCGGATACCCCTCTAAAAATTTCCCAGAACTTATAATAGGACAAGCTTATTACCTTGCTTTAAGAGTGGGGCCTGTTTATATTATAGTAAGAAAAGCTTCTTGGGTGATTAATAGATAACGTAATCCTTATTGTAATAGTCATTAGCTTTAATAAAAAATAAGTAGGAGTCCTCTCTAACTAACTTTATTATGGTGTTAAAGTGGTTGCTTACTTCCTTCTTTTAGTTAGAGGTAATTTACTAATTAAAGGTGTATTGATCCTACTTATTAGCTTGAGTTGTAAGGGTATACATACCTGTTTTCCTGTAATAGTATTTACTTAATTAGTTAAGGCAAGCTTTAGCTCACAATTCCTTAAAAAGTCAAAGTGTTGCTCTGTAATCTTACAAACAGGTTTCTTCTTTAATAGCTCTTATAAGTAACCCTCTCTTTTTAGTACTAATATTAAAAAAAGGGGTAGAAAATAGAAGATAATAGAGGAACAAACTTACTTACAAAGAGTAGGCTTTATCTAAGAGACTTTACTCCAGTAAGTATTAGTGGTTTAGTAAATTCTCTATTCTTAAGTAATAAAAGTTGTTTCATAAATGTACTAAATAGGAGTCGTTCTTCTTCCAAGGATTCCTTTCTAAAGTAAAGAAAGAGTTCCCAACTATATTCTATAGGGAGCTCCCGAAACCGGTAAGAACTGGAAACTCCTGCTAAGTAAAAGGGCTTCTTAACTTCACTTCTATATATTGAACTTTCCCTGTGGTTTTCTCGCCGCTTTAGAACTCAAAATGAATCTCAAGTAATTAAAGTAGGGTGTAACCTCAAATTTATATCTTATAAATTAAGATTTGTAATGGCGCTATAATATAATTAAGCTTAAAAGTAGGTCAGAGGTGCTTATAGTGCACTCTTTTTTCTTTCAAATCCAGTACTTTGCCCTGGCTCAGAATTTTTGTATATTTTCAATTTTTTGATCTAGTACAATAACACGCTAGCTTGTAGTGCTGAAAAGGAGCCGTTTTTCCTTTAAAATGAGTTGGAAATCCATCCCTGTTTGCCACTGTTTTTACCAATCAACAAAAAATTAACAAGTAGGGTCCTCTCTCGATTCAGTAGATGGATAATGAGTACGTCCTTTTTACCGACTGGTTTTTTTGAAGGAGGGAAAGGCTTTTTTTAGTATTAGAGTATAGACCACCTTACACTAGGAACAGCAAAAACAGACTTTAACTTGACCTCTTTTTTGGGCCTGAAAAAGGGAACATGAGAGCAACTCCTTTATTTTCTTTAATCTTAATTCTTTGTAGCTCGTAATTACCTTTCTTAAACTTTCAATCTACGGGCTCCCAGGGCAACTCCTTGCGTACAGAGAGCTCACAGAAATGGACCGGATTTGATTTTCAACCCTTATAAATTATATCTCTTTTTACGAGTATAAAATATCCGACTCATTCGATAAAGTTAGCAAATTCGCAAGGTTTTTTCACTATCGTTTCTCTATTTCAGTTTAGGATTCCCACAGGGCTCTCTTTTCTAGAACTCTTTTCACAGTCTTTATAGCTTAAACCACCCCCTTTTTTCGGCAAACCCCTCATTAGTAGCTTAGTGCAAAACATTCCACTTCTATGAGGATCTTTACCCTCTTTCTTGCTCCCTAAATCTATATTTGTTCTACTTTATTCCCTTAAGTCCTTGAAAGTTCTTTAGATTCTTGTAATCTCGAGTCTCTCAAGTCTTATAACTTTTAACTCTCGGGATTTAACATTTAACTAGGTTCACTTTTCTCCTTTGTGAAATGGTTGTCTGTTTTCGTCCCATTTCCAACACAATTCGAACCGCGAGGGGATACCTAAAGAAAGTAAACAGGGTAGAGCCTTTTTCCTAAGAAAATTTCCTTTTCTTCATAACTTGAAGTGTATTTACATAGCAGGAATTCCCGTGACTTTGGTCAAGTTCCAATAACTTTTACGAAACAAAAGAATATCGACTTGGTTTGTATTTAAGGGAAGTCTAGAGCTTTAAAGTTAAGATCAAGGAGCAAGCCCTTGAGTAAATATCCTATATACTTTATTACCCTAAAATGAGTTTTTTTTAGGTTGTCTTAAGTCTTATTAGTTAGCATTCAAAAAAGTACCTGTTTTTAATTCCTCGTTTGAGAGTCCCGAACCCCTGTCATTTTTGGGGATTCTTTTAGTTCTATCAGAAGAGTTTGGTGATAGCTTGTGCATTTATCTAGTTTAGCTCCAAATTCTTGTGCTCTCAAAGTACTTATTATCGATTATTATATCCTGATGGGGAATTTACTAACCTAACTTTAGGACAGTCCCAAATTCATTTTACTTGAGTTTTTATTCGTATTTTCAAAGTCTTGTTTCTTATTAAAGTAAAGAGTCTTTAAAGCTATAGTAAGTAAAAAAATACCAGATGAAGTGACTCATAAGTAAGTGTGTTTAAGAATACTAAAATAAAAGAGAACTTAAAAAATTTTATCTTGTAATGGTCGAGCTAAATCAAGTAGGCGGCGTCTAAGATCTTATTTTAAAGAAAATGCTAAGTCAAGTATATACATTTAGTGATCAAGACAAAAAGAGTCTGGAATTATTAACGGTATCCCGTGGATTTTCATTTCTTTATAGTAGCAAAGCCTTTAGAGCAACGGCGATGTAGTAAGAAATATTGAAAAAGTGATTTTGGTATTAAGTAAAAGCCAATGAAAGTTATCTTAGCGTCATAGATTTTATCAACTAGGATAGGAATTGAAATCCTTTTAATATTTAATTAAAAGATTTTTGGCCTTAATCGGGGGCCTTTTCCTTTTTAATACTCTTGCGTAATCCTAAATATAAAGTATAGAAACAACCTTAAGCGAAGGTAAGAAAAAGGCTTTTTCAAGAAGTTTTGGAACATTCCAAGTGCTACGAATCTTTAGCCAGGAAGACTTTATTGCAGTCCTTAAACAGAGCTTCGCGGGTATTCCAGTAAAATCCTCTAAGGAACGTCCGTAATAAATAGACAAAGCTACCCCGGAGCTTCGTAAAATAGAATAACTCAGTACATATATACAGAATTCGAAACCTAAAAACCTGCGCTTCTTGAGAATCCGGAATTCTAGAGGAATTTAGGTATTGTAAATAAGAAAGAATCCGCTAATTTTCTACTTTACGAGATAATCCTTAGTCCTCCATTTGCAATCTACTTTTCTGGAGGGCGAGTCTTAAAAAATGAAACATATAGCAATGGAGTCCTTTTATAAGAATCTTGGGGCAGTAAGTATCCTCTTAGAATGTTGTGCAGGTCAAACTCTTACTCGAAAGATATCTATATCCCTAGAATCAGAAAGGCTTTCTCTAATAAACGTACAATTTCAAAGATAAGAACTCTTGGGTTTAGTTAGTGTCCTACCCGGTAAATATCCGAGGGGTAGATTATTTTCTCTGCTTCTTATTTTAAGTTTTAAGGGACCTTTTGCTGGTAAAATCAAACCCAATTGTAACCGAATCCCTAAATAGGAATGCAGTACTGTATACTCTTATTACCGCCCCAACTAACTTCTTTTTTGTTAAAACCCATAAAACTTTGGCTTACTAATTACTAGCATACCTATGTCCCTTACTTGACAAAGGGCCCGCGTACTTCGAGCTTTACATAAATCGGTTCATGAGTTGGAGAGAGCTTTCACTATCAGAGAAAAATCGGCGTAAGTTCAAGCTCGCGAAAACAAAGTCAATTTCTCCTACTTTGGAATTATACTTGTAGGATCTAGACAAATTTATGCTGTAGCTTTCCCTTTAAACAAGTCTTTTTTGTAAGCACAACTCCACTATATCTTTCTGCCTATTAGATTTTACTAAGGATTCTTTCAGGGATTTTCTGTTTGTTTCGTTTATATAAATAAAAGGGGGAGCCCTGGAATTATAGGGCTTCGTATAAAGTGATTTTTTAATAAATTTCTTAGTCTTTAAAATTAGAATTTGATACTGAGGGCTTCCTGTAACTAGAACTAGAGCAATAAGTATAACGTTTATGTAAGCTAAATCTTGTCGGCTTCATTTGGGTTTGATTTTTTATACTTTGTAAGTGTTCTATTCCTAGTTAAGAGTATATTTCGGTTCAATCCCAAGGGTCTTGCAATGTTTAGTACTGCATATCTACCAACCAAATAAAAATAAGGGGTGTTTATCAGAAATTATTAGTGCCTTATACTCAGTCTCTCGACGCCTTATCATATCGAAAACTTAGAAATATAAAAATGTAGCAAAAGAATTTATTACTGACAAAATTCTAGTAGCTCTGAAGCCCCTTTAAGGAGGTATTGAAATCTTTAGAGTGTCTGGGAAAACTTTTGGATTTAGGATTGAGTTGTTGATCTCAAGGGAGAGACTGTCAAGTTGTGGGTTTTTAATAACACCTTTTCCGAAGTAAGGGTCTAGCTTCTAAATTATATAACTAGTTATTAAAGGTTAAAGGGGCTTGGTTTTACAATACAGATTCCTTATTTTATATCTGCTACTTTGAAAGTACTTTAGGGCAAGAGCGTGGTTTGTAAGAGGTCTTTTATGTCCAAAACTACTAAATTCTAATCTTTTTTAGAGCTGCTTTGACATAAATATTTTAACACACGAACCGACTCCTTTTAGTTTTAGATTTTTAGAATCCTTTAGTATATAGTAAAAGACTTTTTGTTAATATTTTTCGAGTAGTTACACAGAATTTTTATGAAGCAGTAAAGTATCTATACAATCCTTAAGGGTATAACGGAGGACTCGTTAACATGAAATTTCGTAAGCCAAAAAGACTCTACTTACAAAAGTCATTAATATATATAAACGATATAAAAATAAATAGAGTCCGCTCTAAAAGTAGCCTTAAAGTAAGAAGTCTTCTTTCAAGAGGTATAGCTGTAATTCTTGAGTATAGATTCACAAAAACCTGTAGCTTTCTTACGTGTATGAGGAACTTGCTTTGGTCCAACGAAAGTTTAGTCTATTAGAAAAAAGTCTCTCAATCAAATTTAGGTAGAACATAAACTACGAAAGAGTATTCTACTCCTTAAAGTTCTAGTTATTTTATTCCTGACTAAGAAGATTTAGGGAATTCCCTAGAGGTTCCCCCTGTTGTAGAATATTTCAAAAAGGTTCCTGTAAACCTTATTTTGTTTAGTTTAGTAGCAAACCTAATTTAGATACTCCAAGGGCACACTAAAAGGTCCTAATAGGAATCTGCTAGTACTAGGAGATCGTGTAGGAAACTTTCTTGTGATTTTTGACAAGAACGGGGTCGGGTTAAGAGCAAAATTACGTGAAATAAAGACCCCAATCCTAGAGGCTTTTTAATTACTTAGCTTACACTTATGTTTCTTTGATAAACTTCTGAACTTTAACTACCAAAAAGTGAAAGCTTTTATGTAACCGATATCCAGACGGCAGGTTCTAATCCAGGAAGTCCTTTTTTTTGACCTTGGCAAGCTACAGGATTACTTAGGGCTCCTTAAAGGACTCGGATCTCCTATATTTGTAGGAAGGAAAACTTTGAGGATTTGTGTACGAAGTAACATTATAGCCTTATAACAAGAAAAAGCAAACAGACCAAAAAGCTTAAAAAAGGATTTTGGGGAGGTCCTTATAATTTTTAACTCTTGAAACAGCAACGCTAATTATAATATATCAAACTAGTCTACCCTTCTTAATTGTACTAAACCTCGTTTTTTCAGAGATCTTGAATTTTACCTGACTCGAGTACTTTTTTTACATTATCTTTTATTAAGACTTTGAGGAAGTGGAGCTCTTTAAAATAGAAAAGAAAATCTAGGGGCTCGGTAGGTAAGGAGCATCCAAAATTTTTAGTATTTAGCCCCTATCAGGATCCGGTAAACGTATTTTTTCTAGCCTCGACTCTCCTTTTTTTATTTCCTTATTTCTTATTCTGGGTGTTAATATTTGTGGAATTCTAAAACATAGTCAATTTAAAAACCCTAACAGTCTTTTTATTACTTATATGGAGATTTTTTTAAGTACTCGATTTATAAAAATACAAGTGAAATCCTGTAGGATGCTTCAATAAAGGGTTCGATAGGTTTTATACTTCCCTCTGGTATACTTGTTAAAAATTCCTCGGATATCGTATAATTCTAAGCAACTTTGTTTGAGCAGAGTCTTAAAATCTCGGGTTTCTTTAAGAAAAAGTTTTCTACTTTTTATATAGCGATCCTCCCAGACGAGTGAATATAGAAATTTAAAAGAAGGAAAAGTTAATCTACTCTTTAGTTAGCTAAATGAAAAAAAGAGTCTTATAGAAAAGGGTTGTATAACTTTTTGGTACTTTTATTTAAGGGAATTCCCTTGAGTTTTAGGTAATCTTACAAGTACCTTGCCTTTATAACGAATTCTCTCCCCTTTCTTTTTAAATTTTAAAGAAGATAACTTAGGAGAGACTTATTATCCTTCATATAATGCCAGGCCCAGATATACAAATTCTGTTTAGTTATGTCAACTTCGCAAAATTCTGAAAAGGTATCTTATTCAGGAAGACCCAGTAGGAAAACTCTTTTCTTGTTTAGTTTAATTCCGAGAAAGCCCTTCTTATTAATAGAGCTGCGTCAATAAGTAGTTATAAAAATGTCTTACAATGGATCTTTTAACCAGTGAAAATACCTGAAAGACTTCGAGCTTTTGGTAGAGCCTCTTCGGTATCAGTCCAGTATATAAAGGAAAGTGTCTCCCTTATTGAAGTTGGATGGGCCCCAGTTAATATATTTCTGAAAAGGAATCCTAGTAGCACACTGAAGCTCTTGTCGACCCCCTTTTCTATACCCTAAAATTAAGAGACTTTCAGACTTTTTGAAAACAGAATTTCCTTGAAATATTAATCCGTAGAACCCCTTTTTAAAGTAAGGTCTATAAATTGAAAACTACCCCCTTTAGATATTAAACGTGCGGAACTTTATATATTTAGTACTTTGTAATCAGTAAAGCAAAATCGACTGGAAATTTGGTGTATATAAGACTTGTCTAACAAAAAAGCTTTAACTTAACAAGGTAAACCTGAAATGACTTATACCTCGAGGTCGATATAGGGTTAGTCTTTGAGGCTTAGATTCCTCATTGTTTGGGATTACTTACTCTATTTGAGAGAGTTTCTAGCTCGTACCTTTAAGCAGCAGGTACTTTTTGGGATCTTTTTATTACTAACATGTTTAATAGAAGCTCACTTTTTAGCTCCGAAGAGGAACTTCTTACTTTTGAATTCCTCGCTTTTAACTAATATAGTATACCCTTTTTTTTCATATTCAAATTCTGAATAGGTGTTTGTCTTGAAATTGTAAATTGTAATAGGAATAGGGAACCCCTCTTTAAAATTTCTTTTCTTTTATAGGAAATCCGGTAGCTTAAACTAGTTGAACTTAAAATATGAATCCACCGAGAAGGCTAATCCCATGGAATCTCTTTAAGGGATCCTACTAACCTGCCTTTAACAAAGAAAAGTTTCCTAGTGTCTAAAGCTTTTCTAAACTGTCGGCACCCCCTTTGATTTCGGGACCCCGTAAAAAAGTAAAGTGCACTTAACCTAAATTCGTCATAAATCCTATAAAATTTCTCGATACCAGCGAAATTTGAGTTGTTTTCTTTCTTTTTTATTCCTCAAGGGGCTCCCTTTAACCCAGGATACTCTTTGAATGAAATAGGGATCACGGGGAAACTGTAGTCTAATTTACTTATTTATGCAACTAAGGAGTATACTGTTACTTCTCGATTTTCTAATACGAAATTTCTTTAAAAAGTTTTTCAGGTCATTTTTGAATTTTAGCTTTACCCCGTGGAACCTAGTAAAGTACTGAATATTTTATAGTCCGTCGAGCTCTTTTTGGTAGCTATTCCTTTTAAGCTAGGGGTGTTCCGGGAGCACTGCACTTAAAAACACAACACAATTTGCTTTTAAATAACAAAAAAATGAAAATCAGTCTTCCCCTGTATAAATACAAACTAGACTCTAAACTACTCAATAGGGATCTAAATCGCACTTCTTAGTTAGAAAGGAGACTCGGTTTTTAATAACTTTCCGAGGTAGGCACGGGGCTGTTTAGTAAACTTAAATTATTTAAGTCATTTTATTAATTCGGACTTTCAAAAGGATACTCTTCTTATTATGATGCTTCTTTTATAAATAAAAGATGGTTCTATCCTACTTTCTTTTCGTTGTTAAGTACAAAGTTCCCTAAATATATTGAGAGTTCAAAAGAGTTTTACAAGTTACAAGATAGTTAAGCCGGAACTTAAGACTTACCTATTATAAAGAGAAGTAGTATCTAAAATTTGAAAGTTAAGTTGCTTTAGTACAGTCCGTAAACAAATCTTCCCTTGTTTAGCCGTTATTATTATATTATTAGGCCACTAGGTGGGTACTCTGGAAAGCAAGTCTTGTTAAGCGGGAAGTTTTTTGTGGTTTGTATCTTAATTTCTATTCCATAAATCTTATCCTTGCCCTAATTTTTTGCTCTTAAACTCCGAGTCCGTCCTCTCTCTTAGTTTTTTGGCTCCGACTAGATTGAGGAAAACTCTGAGCTTAGTAAGTTATAATACAAGAGTCAGAGTTGCACTGCTTAAATACTCAAGAAAAGGAACACCAGAAGCAGAACTTTGATCGCTAGGATACTGCTGTTATAGACGCCGAAGTTGTTTGGTATCTAATCTTGAGGGACCTTTTCTTATTAAAGTAGAATGCCCCAAGCGAAAGGAAATAAAGGAAACCAAAAGAATTAAGGTTAGTGGTTAGAGTTATAATGCGTTTTTCTTTTTTAAAGTCATTTGTCCGAATCTGGTAGTAGGCAACTTCATTATTTTCATGTATGAAAGTATAAGAATTAAAGTGTAAATTCGAAGATTTTTTGTATCAAGAGGCTTCCGCCCACCCTTATTTTTTTGATTTGAACGAATGACGCTTGGGTTTTACCCGAGTAAGTTATCCTGAGCAGGACTTCTTAAAATCTAGGGCCCTATACGACTTTCCGGGTTTAGTTACAAATTCTCCCCACAGAGGTAATAAAACTAGTCGATTACAGCTGATAGCTAAGATAACGGAGTTCCATGTCCTTTATTTATATATGTTTGAAATTCGGAGTTCCTTAATATAGTATGAAATTCAAGAAATAAAGTAGAGCATCAGAAATTTGTTATAAAAAGTTAGACTCAAATGTCTTATTATTACAAGGATTTGCGGAGAAACGAGAGCTATTCCCCAAAACATTTCCTTTTTATCGTGAAACACAAAGGAGTACTCATTGTTAGTTTAGTAAAGGGGGATACTCTTTAAACGGAGAATTGATTATATATGGGTCTCCCTCGGGGCCTTTGATACTAAACCTGATCCACTATAGCTCCCCTTTACAGTACGAAATCCAAGTCCAAGTTTTAGTGTTAGCTTTAATTCCTTATAAATTAAGGGCCCGTATTGGATAGTTTTAAGAGGCCTTTTTTTGTATACTCTTTACTATTAAGTTTGTAGGGATCTGTTATGAGGTTTATTTCTCGACTTTAAAGAAAGTATGTCGTTTTTTTTAAGGGTTATTCTAGTTTTATCGTATCACCTAACTCTCATTACTAAAATGAGTGACAAAGTTTAAAGCGAGGCACATAAAGCATAAATTGTTCCAGAGCTTTCTTTAAATTACCTTTATATCCATATAAAAGTTCACTTGGCTAAACTTTTGTAAATCCCATACCCAGTCAAGACAGAATATTAAAACAGAGAAAGACTCTTTCTAAATTAAATGGCTCATAAAAGCTTAGTTTTGTCTCAGTGTTTCGTAAAAGAAATCCGGGAATGTCTTTTTGTTTAGTACTGAAAGCTTTCCCAAGGATACCCGCGGTCAAGATGCCTTAAGGGAACCCGACGCAAGTTTCTGGTAGAAGAGTCCTTAACAAAGGGATTTGAACCAAAGGCTTTTTGGGTTAAGTTAGTACTAGGAAGCTCTTGTAAACTTTGAGACAGATGTTCAGTAATTCCCCATAAAAGAGTTTTCTCTTGCCAAAGGTTATTAAGTGTTCCAACGAGAAAAAGCTCCGCCTGTTACGTTTTATCAAATTTCTTTTGAACCCCTAAAACAAAAGTAGAAAAGAGTACCTCGAATAAATATAAGTATAAGACAAACTTTTTTATCACTAAGGAAGGGCCGGGTGGCAGCTTTAAGCACAAAATGGAGTAACACTAGCAAATAATTTTAGCTGTCAAGACGTTGGAATAACCTTGTAAATCGGCAATCTTTTTATATTAAAGTCTTCCTTTAAAAGTCTCTTTTTTAGTCATAGCAAGGCATAAGGGGTACGCAATAGCACTTCCTTTAATAAAAGAATTAATGAACCCTAAAAGGCTTGACTCTACCTATTTTTTTGTTATTGATGACTTACTTTTTAAAGAACAAAAATGGCACCGTTTAGGCTTTTTACATAAAATTAGAAATTCACATAAGTTTCTTGACCAGCGTCTTCTTTCTAAACAAAAAGGGAATTCCGCATATGCATAATAGTTTTTTGGTTTATAGATACTTGTTTTAAACAGAGTAACTTTTTTAGTAGAATATTTTCTTTTTAATATCGGGAGAGTTAAGTTTATATATAAAATGACTTTGAATGATATGGGAGCTCTATATAATTACACTTGTTATATATAACATGCGGGATCTTTATTTAAGTTGATTTTCGAAGCGATGCCTCTCAGATTCGTACTAAGGAGCGGATCCATAATAATAAAGGCTCTATAAAATAAAAAGTCTTTCTATATCATCAACTCCTTGCGGGGTTTCTTTATTTGTAAACTAGTAAAAAACAGCAAATCTAATTCCGGAGCGTGAACCCTTATTATATGTTTATATATCTAATCCAATACCAAATTCCCCTTCAAATATAAATTAGAGACCCTTGACATGCCCTAAATATAAAAAACGTACTGTGAATAGCCCCCTTTTTAAAAACCCAGAGTAGTCAAAGCTTGCTTAGTTAACATAAGGAGTTTGTTAATATTCTGAAACTAACCCATAAACTTGTTTATAAAGGAAGTGGGAGCAGGTCCTAAAAAGGGGTATATATCCATTACTAGACTAGAAGGGGTTTTCTTATACTTGTTAGCCATATGACCTCTTGAGTACTCGTTTTTAACGATTTATAGGGAGTTGGAATCCGAATACGTGAGTTAAGATTTAGGCGAACCCTGGCAACAAATTTAGGATCTAATAGGGAGCGCCCCCTTATAAATAAACTTCCGTTGGGGCATTTTCCAACAATACGAATTCAAAAAGCACTTACCTAGAGTTTCTTTTTACACTAAATTTAACAACTGGATTCAAAATAGAAAGAATCTTAGTCTTTTTTATTTTATACCGCGGGGTACTGGAAGGGTTCAAGCTCATCCTTAATTTTACTAAATTTTAGACTACTTCATAAGTCGTAAAGACTTAATTTAGAGGACTTTGCATTGCAGGTTTTTGATTTTAGGATTTACCTTAAGGCTATAGGAACCTAGGGTTTTGTCTCTAATTTCCAAAGGTATTGTACTTTTCATATTAGGCACTTTATCTATTTGTCCAAATTACTCTTAATTACACAACTTTTCCTTTTTTTATCTAAGTGAGTTAGTGCCTATTTTACTTAGCAGGACTTAAATCCAAGATAGAACCTTAATCAAAACACGCAGTCCCGGATTATCTTAAATATCACTCTGATATAAAATTTCCGAGCCCAGAATGCGTTGGGATCCTTTTGATTCAGTATAAATTTCTTCGTGGGTAACCTCTTTTGTTTTGACCTTGAACCTCCGCTTTAAAAGAATAAGAATATCCCCTATAAACTACCAGAGGAGTACTTTAAATTTACCAGAGAGTCCACTTAAGCAGAAAAGAAAGAAATTAATCTCGTCTTTTACGCAAATTAAACCTATATTTATGTCCTAAAAAGTGCTCCTTTTTTGTTTACTTCTGAAGGAGCTTTAACTTAAATTATAGGTAAAACTCATAAAAAAGAGGACCCTTTTAAATTATAAGAAAGAGTCTCTAACTAAATCCGATAAAAGGATCCCTCAAACTCAAAGAGGGCCGCTAAACAACATCAATAGGAAGATTGTTAATATAAAAATTTCTTTTATTAAAAAGCCAGTCTTTTTTTTACATTAGTCATATTTTATTTTATAACTCCTATAATTTTTTTCTGTAAGTAGGAAATCCATGCTAACTTCTATTCTAAAGGAACCCCTAATTATATATATATGTTATCCTAATGCAATAAAATAAATCTACAATTACAAGAAACCCCTTTTTATTTTAAGTCAGTGGTAACATATACTTAATTGTAAAACACTTGACACAAACTTTTTTTAGATTCCCCACCCCGAATTTCCGTAAGTTTTATACACAAGCATCAATCATGCTGTAGAAAATGGGCCCTTATACCTTGTTGATATGACTCACACATCTATGTATTGATAATTTTGACTGAGCCTTTATTAAAAATTTTTTGAGAACCGATCCGGGGAGTAGGACTATACACTTACTTTATATACTCACTCCTACTAGAAGAAAGTTTCCGAGTGTTAAGGGTGCTAAGGTTTTTCAAAACTTAGACTTAGTATAGGGGATATCACAGGAATATCTATATATAGATGCACTATAGGCATGCCTGTATATAAGTAAAAAGTTAAAACTTGGCTAGCTGTGGGAAATTAACAAAAAGTCTAAATTCTAAATCCTAGGATAATATACCCTTAGGTCGGGATCCCTCCTAAAAATCTTAATTACTAAACTACTTACTTAATATAAAAGCGACTCAACTTTTATTATCCTATACTACCCAGGCGCTGGCTTTAAGTCTATATCTTGTATCGAAAATTAAAAGTAAGTAAAGCGGGTGCTTTAAAAACCTAGGGAATATTGCGTGGGATTGACTTACAGTCAGAGGTGGTCCTTTGCCTTTTAACAAATTTTTATAGTAGTAGCTTTACACAACAGCGAATCCCTTTTGTGCCCTATTTTGCTACTTCTACGCTAAAAAATTTTCTTTAAACTTTTATGCCGTGTGACATAGCATAATTGCTAGCTTAGCCTTGTAAGAAATCTGAGAGCTCGCGTTAAATGGATTCTCACAGTTCTTATAAAACTTTAATAAGGGCGTTATCTTTTAACAAATGTTAGTTCCTGCAGCTGGGTTCAACTTTGTTACAAGAATTTTTGTATAGGGGCCCCTGCTAAAGGGTCTAAATATCCCAATCGAAGCAGTAAGGTAAGTATGAACAGGATGCTTTTATCATACTAGTATTAGAAGGGGAATAAGACTCCCTGACTTATGAACTTATGAATAGGGTAAGACTTTCGCTTGTGTGAAATAACACCTTCTTGTACAAAATCTTTCTGAGACTGCTTACTTTTGTTTGTTAATAGTAGCCCGCGAGGCAGGATATAATTTTCCTTAGTAGTCGGGCGCTTGTTAAATATGAGTGCAATGCTGCAATCTAAATCCCTTTGGCAAAGCACGAATGCAGTTAAAATCTTTATGGGTATTTAATCAGTTAGGGAGGTGTATAATAAAATTCTATATAAATTCTTAGCATAAAAATGAGGGCATTCGTTAGATTAAGGTTATGATTTGTTTTACAAAAGAGAGCCCGAATCTAAAATACTTACTTAAAATTAATCCTGATACAAAGAAAGGGTAATATAAAGACTCTTTTGAAGGACCCCTTTATTCGTTAATTGAAAGGCTTACCGGCTTATCTTTTTAGGAATCCAACCCACTTCCTTTTTCTTGTACATACTCTTAGAAATGGACTTGAACCTTTGGCCTGAGGGTTGCTCTTCAACTGAGTTACTGAGTCCGCCTATAATTATATAATAACTCAAATTCGGTATGTAGGAGCTTCTAATTACAACCTTTATTCTATTTAAGTGATTCTAACTTTAACGCGAATACTCTATTTATATATAGCCCTTTTCCTTAAGAGCTCCCTTAGGGTTTCTAATTAATTAAGAGTACTGTTACACTAGTGTATATTCCTGGATACTTCGCAAGTCCATTTCTTGTCTAGTTAGACTTTTTCCAAGGACCTCGAGACTGCAAGTTGTTTTACTCTACAAAGGGGTGTGTTCGGCTATTGCGTAGAAATTCTACCAATTCCTATTAATTTACTATACTTGGTTACTTATATTAAGTGAATTTACAGTATCTCGTCATTATTTTACCTAGTTCTATATTTTCGCTAATACTACTAGAGTACTTTTTTACTGGGATGCCTATTGGAGTTTGGAGTATTGAATAGCTCGGAAGGAGACACCTAAGAGTTTAGAACCCTACAGTAATCTTCATATTCTGGGTTTGGTGTATTGCTTATTTAGTCAGAGGCGCAGGTCTCTAAAGGGATTACTTTATAAAATAAAAG
The DNA here is from genome assembly GCA_036897445.1 of Pelargonium tetragonum. Lineage (NCBI taxonomy): Eukaryota > Viridiplantae > Streptophyta > Magnoliopsida > Geraniales > Geraniaceae > Pelargonium > Pelargonium tetragonum. Next base: position 303,781 of record JAYMTL010000002.1, read on the forward strand.
GTCCGGTTTAGTACTATTTGTTTTGCGGGAATAATCAAAATCCTTGTAAGGAACGCGGTTATCCTATCGATTCTGCTATTCTGTAAGAAAACAGGGTTCCTCGTTCTTTCTATTATCCAATTACATCTAGCTGTTATTTACAGCAAAGTAGGTGGTAAAAAGAATTAAAAAAATTCTGTGGGAGAAATCCGCCAATACTCTATTTAATAAAAACCCTATAGCCCATATTACGCGCGTTATAACAAACTTTTACGCACCTCCCTGCGGTTCCCCCTATATTTAAGATTTTGCCGAAGTTATCCATATAGATGCTGCTCGATTTCTTAAATTTTTACAGAATATTTTGTTTTAAGTTTTTTTATTACCAGAATTACCTTTTCAAATCTAAAAAAGAAAGAGTTTCCTTGACTGCATAGTATTAAGAGTATTCATTTTTTGGAATATTAACTTAGACTAAGCTTCCCTGTTAGATACAACCCCCGGTTCTGGTGTGAGTTTCCGTTAGTGTCTCTTTTTAAACTTTGAATTACTTTTTTTGCGTAGACTGGGTTTACTAAGCATTACATTAACAAGCTTGCTTTTAGAAGCTAAAGCAAAAATTCTTATGCGCCCTTTAAAATAGAGTTATACCCTTCTTTTTCAACAAAGGGTCTTGAACCGATACCAAACCCGAAAGGAATACTCTAAAAGAGGGGTGAATAGGATCTAAACCTCTTTAATAACGCAAAGAACTCTGTAAAACAACGCGTCGGGTACAAGACAAGGTCTGCCCGGAGTAAAAGAAAATCTTTAATCAGAATAAAAATCTCTATTCCCTATTCAAAGTGGGTACGTGTAAAAGCATAACTATAAGAACCCCCCTCTTCGGATAACAGGCATATCTAGTTTTTTGTAAAAGTGTTCTGCTTTCTTCCCTATCTTGTTAACTCCTGAAGTCTTAGAACAAAGCAAAGCGGTTTTTATCCAGATCACCTGTATGTCTATTTAGATGCCCGCGCTTCCAGAAGCTTAAATTTTGAAGTAGGGACTTTGAGGACTCTTTTTTCAGTTTCCTTAAGGAACTCGGTGATAGACTCCATTCAAATTATATCGGGGTACCTTGTTTAAGCATTTCCCATATAAAATTTTCTATTATTTGGCCCGTAGGTATACCACCCATAGGCTAGGTTTAGAAATCCACGATTGACTTGAACTGATATGTAATCCGCTTTCAAAGTGTATAAAATTCGCTTATATTTCTATTACACATACTATTGGGCCCTTATATTTTATATTATATAGACCCCGGCGATTAAAGTTTATATTTGTACCCCACATTCGTATGTCCAGGAACGGGAAACTCCTAATTTTATAACTCTGTTTGATTTTTTTACATGCTATAGTAAGGTTTGTACACTCTTAACTTCCCTAAATTTTTCATAAAAACAGAGTAAGTCTCTCATCTAATCTAAATACTCAGTGCACTGCTTCTTTGGTACGGCCCCCCCACTTCACTTATCTCTTCAAAAAGAAAGAGTATAATTTTTAAAGACCTTTTCTTTATTATATAAAGTATGTTCCTGCCTTTTATTTAGTAGGAGCCCCTATACCATAATACCTTTCCTTACCAAGAACAAGTATGATCCTTATTAGAGTTTTCTACCGGCCCTAATTTTTACTAGATAATGCCGTTTTATAAGACCTACTTCCCTGCGCAATTACTCTAAGAGACTTTCAAAAACAGCCAAAGGTTTTTAAGTTCACCAAAGTATCCTATCTTTAAGTCAGGGTTTTTTAAGAATTAAGAATAAAGTAAAGGAATAAAAATGAAGCGTATCCTTTAGGTTTTTCCTGGACTACACTCCTGAAATTTTATATATAAACATGCGTGGGAATTTACACAAGAACCCTTCATCCTAAAATTTATACTGATTTTTTTAATACAGAATTTGCATCTTTCATCTTAGAATACCTTATGTGAGCTTATCTCCGCGGGTATAAATACTAACCCTACGCGGGTCTCCTTATTTTATTTACGCCGATTTAATTGGAAATAAAAAGACTTGAAATACACAACCAGCACATCTTTAGCAAACTCTTGGCGCACGAAGTTGTTTACTTCTCTGGATACCTATTATACTAAATTTCTTAAGGTGTTGTATACGGATTCAAGGGCTTTAAATCTTCTTTCATCTATAAACGAGCGAGCTTATGCGTACCTTTTTCCAGGTATACCCCATATAAAAAGTAAATAACCGCGAAACGCTAAGAAAACCTTTTACTAGTATTAAGGGGCACCACCAAGAGAAATTCTAATAGTCAAAGCTGTCTAACGAGCACCCCCTTATTCCGGATTTATAGTTTATACTGAAAGGCAGAGAGGGGCACGGCTCGAAACTCAGGCTTACTGTAATACTAGGTATCATATATAAAATCTTTCTTGATAAGATAAGCGACTCTTTTCTGCCGAAAATGCTTAAAAATGAAATAAGTAAGCATCTACTACTTTCCTTAAGGTTTATACGAGAAGCAAAACTCCGTGCACCCTTACTATACGGGGATTCCTGGACATTTAGGTAATTAAAAATAGTATACCCTTTGCGCTTTATACGTAGAAGAGATTTGCCTGAAGAATTCCTAAAACCCCTAAGGTACCAAATCAAATTCCAAGAGTTAATTCTATTTTCAACCCGCTAGTTGAGTAGAATAAAAACCTAAAAGCATGATCGCAGAATAATAGAAGACCCTCGTGTCTTGTAATACAAAGCACACACTAAAAGATCTTGTTTAAATAAAGGATTTTTTAATATTATAGAATAAACGAGAGAGGTAACTCTTTAGAGTTATATAACCAGGGGCCCCTAAGGATAAAACCTTGGTTTATTGGTGCACTAAGCCAAATGAAAGTTATGATCCGAAGCCCGATATTCCAATTTGCTTTTTTCTTATGGGCTTGTAACTCGGTTAATATAGAGGAGTCATACTGTAGCTTGCCAAGGGTCCTTGTCATATTAGAACTTTGTTGCAGCATTGAAACCACTCTTAAAAATAGGTTGCTAAGCGAGGAAGATTAAACTATATAAATTAACCTTCAAATTTCATCGTTACGTAATACACAAAGTACAGGAGGCTTCCCGTAGTCTTTACTAATTAATCTTGGAAACACTTTATACCCTTGTTATAAAACTCTGTTGTAATGCACTTACACAGATAGAGGACTCCCTAGAAAGCAACTGGCGTTTGCATTATCTTCGATACCTTTCTTATCTTAAATCTTAAAAATTGCATAACTCCGATTTTGCTCTAATGTGTTCCTTTTTCTTTTGCACCATAAAGAAGGGGTTCCCCTAATTTATAAAAGTGCTACAATTAGCTAGTTTATGGGATGCTACTTTACTTAGTGGCTTTGATTAAAAGGACTGTAAACCTAGGAGCTCCTAGGAATTTTTATGCTTAAGATTAAAACTAAGGTAATTGCTTTGTACGTGCAAATAAACAATAAAGAAAAACCCTAAACCCTTAAAATATTACAATTACACAAATGAGTCCAAATTGTACAGGAGGCTCTGAACTTTCGTTAAAGAAATAAAGACTCATTTTTAGAAAATAATCAGCTTAAAGCAATGATTTTTTTAATCTTAATGAGCGGATTCGAACCTTTTGCATTTAGGTGAGTGCTACTTTGTTCTACCAATTCTTTTTTGCTTTAATTAAATAGGGTTCCTAATGCATAATTCTATTTCAGTCTACCAGCTAAAATCTTCTCTTAAAAAAGCAGAACTATTCTAAAAAGTATAAAAAGTTTGTATACTCTCTCTGACTGAAAAGCAAGGGTAAGATTTAGCTTATAACTAAACTATATTTAGATTTTTTATAAAGAAATAAAAAGTTAAGCCAGCACAAAGGGTCCTTTATTCCTTTATCAGGGCTTCATTATAAGCAAATAAGAATCTCTCTAGCTTTGTACCGATCACTAAAAAGTATGAAGAAGTAAGGGGAACTAGAGTTTAAATAAGCATTGAGCTGGCATTGACTTATTGTCTAACGTTAATTTAAAGGTTGCGAGAAGAAAATACTCAACCTACAGATTATAATACAAAAAATCCCCTTTATTTTATTTATAAGGTATCCAATAACGGGTTTAAAAGAGATATCTAGTATATTAAGAGCTCTTTTTTAGTTAAGAAGGAATTTTTTCAATTTAATACTTTGATAAAGCATTTAACCTCCTCTTATTGTAGGTTCAAGTCTTTAATTTAGCCTAGATAAAAGGGTTATCCGCTTACTTCACTTAAATTGGAGCACTCCCCTCAGATATGATTCTACATTTCAAGAAATTACTGCAGTTTTTCTTAATGGAGGAGCTCTGGGTTTAGCTAGCTAGGATCCAAAATCCCCGACCCCCTTTAGCCCTATATTAATGTTTAGGCATCCCGCTTTGAAAAATAAGTAGGAGATTCAAAGTATCTTATAGTGTTTAACTTAATTAGCAAGAACTATTACGAGAATTTAAATCCACTAATTCTAGAAAAAAAGGGAAAACCAAGACTAAATAACTTAGAGATAGAAGGGGAATTTACTAAGTAGCAAATGTAAAGTAAAGCTACTTGCATTTTATACTAGGATTAAACTGGCTGCAACAAAAAGGAACTCTTTCTTCACTTGTCTTTTTTTATTAAACCTGAGTGTTTAAGTTAGATACCTCTGATAAAAGTTATTTAGTATCAATGTAAGTAGACAACCCAGCCCGTTGCTTTTAGTTCTTTAAAAGTCTCTCTTGAGTCTAACATTTTTTACAGATATTACTCTAAAATATATTAAGGATTAGCTTTAGTAAATTACTTGCGAAAATATACATCCCTTGCAAATTAAGAAATTTTGTACAAAGTCTTAATAAAGAAGAACCTGGTTTTTTAGTTAATTAAAGGCTTTAACTTTTCGAGTAAAAAACCCTGTATCAGCAAGAGTTTTAGGCAAAAAGAGCTCTGTATTTGTTTATCCGTATCTTAGTTTATCCAAATATACATAACATAAAGGAAGTTTTGTTCTCAAAGAGTAATCCGGTATTGATAGCCTACATTAAAACAGAAATTTTATTCGTTTTAGAACAAGCTTCAAAAGCTTAACTGAAGACCTCCTGGTAGCCCTGCTCTTTTGAAAAATAAAGAGCATAACCCATTCTTAAAACTACAAGGGACCCCGCTTACTACGCATGCAAAAGAAGGGGCTTTTCACGTAAATATCCTTGCTAACTCCATTCCAATAGGTTTTGTAACTATAGGGATTTGCCGACTTGAACCCTTACACTTCTGCTCTTTCCTTTTTATGATTTAACAATTACTAAAGCTCTAGGCTACTTACAAGTTTTTATGTATGTTAATTAGAAAAGTTTCTATTTGATTCACAATTTCCTCATATAAGTTCTTTTTTCATTCCCCTGCCCTCTATTTCAAGGGAATCCGCCCCTACTGTGGGGTACTACAAGCTAATCCATGCTACAGTATACCACAGCTTTTGAGTACTGAGCTAACAGGAGTTTTAGTAAAACCGATATAAAGCACACACTATAAAACTACAAGTTTTCTTATTAAGTATTTTAACCTCTCTTGTCCTTATCAATCCTAAGCTTTAGCCAAACAGGTAGCGGAGTCCTTTTTCATTTTTACTAAAGGTTCTCTTTGCTCCGGTGGAGAAGCTTTCTTTATTAAGCGGGTGTTGTAATCTTGTACTTAGTTTTATAGCAATAAGGGCTTAAGTTTGAAACTCTAAGCTCCTGTGTCAGTAACTACAAGGAAGAAGAGGACTATACCTTATAAACGAATCCTATAACTAGTAAAAGAACTGTACTTACTAATACTAATGCAATTGAAGAGAGAGCTCCTTACAAGAATCCAATAGGCAGTGCAGCTTAGGAGGGAGTTATAGGTGTTGAGACTAAGAAAGCAAGAGGGTAGATATTCCGGTTATAGGTACGAGTCAAGCTTCTAGAGGTGTAGTTATGAATAAGAAGGTTAACAGTAAGCTACAGAGTACGGGTTATAAAATAGGTCTAGCTGTCAAGAAGGGTACGCTGATTCAGAGTAACAAACAAACTTGTGCTGTTCAATTTTCATCTACGATATAAAGTGATAAGACCTCTTTTTCTGAAGGGCCCTCCTTTTGAAAAAGTTATGCCGGCTATAACTGGCAAATGAATAAAAAAAGCAGCACGGGACCCTTTTAAATAATACGCGCAGGCGCAAGAGAGTAGACAGCATGAGTTACAAATCCGGGTAAAGAACTTATATAAAGTCATTCCCAGTGCTATCCGGGACGGGTCTCTCAATTATATAGAGTGAACTTTGTTATACTGAATTCGGCTATAAGCTACCCATCCCGGTGATTTCTATTTGTTATGTTAGAGTGCGACTTGAATGCACGGATATCCTTAGGTTCAAATCAAAATCTTTGCCGCTTGAATTCTTGTTGACTCCTTGAGGCAAGATCCTAGCCCATTCTTATTTTGTTTGTACGAAAGATTTCACCAGGAACAAGAAAAAGCTTAGATAGAATGAATGCAATCTTGTAAATAGACAGTATATGCCTTCCTTACCTATATGAATAGTAAAAGAAATGAGAATGAATTGGGAAAGTAAAGTGGAAGAATTTATCTGTAGTGTCAAAGGTTAAAGTACTGTCATCTTATTTCTCTCAGGTATTAGAAATAGGCTCTAGTATTCACTGTATAGAATCTTTCTTTATCAATCCTATCAATTTCAATACACTTTTCTCTGAGGATCTCTCCTGGAAAGTCCTTTAAAGTGAAATGGCTTAGATTTGACTATTTATTGTTACCGGAATTCTACGAATATCAAAAAGGCTCAAATTAGAACTGGAACTCATTTGCGTATATATCTTGGCTACCTTTCATTCTTTTTGAAGCGCAGTCAGTAGAAAAGAAATTGAATGAGTTTATATAAAAAGCAGTTCTAACTTACCTAGTTCTGTATTAAAAGTTAAAGACTACTCCAAACCGACACTCCTAAAAAAGAGCCCCTCTGCCAAGAATGCTCCTTTATCTAATATCTTGGGACCCTTTCTCTACAAAAATCTGCCTGTTGCTTGTTCTAAAATATTAAAAAAGGTAAGGCGTTTACACCTTAACAGCGGATAGAATTTAGAGAAAAATTTTTAAGTTTTTGTCCTTATACTCCCCACTAAAAAGTCAAAGATTTTTTTAGTGTGTATGTAAAGGGGCATTTACCTCTGTTGTCTTTCTCGGTTTTATAAGTTTTTGGTAAAAGTCTCCTCCGCTTCTGCTTAGGGGAATTAAGACGTGAATGCTTTCCTGCGAACCTTTGATAGGAGCTTCCGGATAACTATTAAGTCTTTAGTACTAATTTATGTATGGGGCAACGGCGTGATCCTTATTGTTATTAATTCAACTTTAAACTATACCTGCGTCTATAAACTTTACAAAAAAAATGTGTTCTCACAAGGTTCTCGCTCAGATAAACGATAATATTGAATATTTCAGGACTTTAATTAAATGGATTTCTATTCTTGCGGAAAAGGGTTGACTCTATGATAGAGTCCCTCTATAACTAAAATTCCTGAACTTCTAAGGCCATACCGGCTTCTTAAAATATTCCCTCTTATTCTGTTGTGCCTTGACTCTTTTTTAGTATCTTTGCATATAGTTTGGGAGGCTCTGAAGAAGAACTAACTGGGGGATTCCTAAGGTTTTTTCTCAATTAAGTTCTAGGGGTTCTTTGTTAACACTACAAAGTCGTCAATATTTTTCTTACTTGAGTTTATCTTTATGATCAAGAAAAGTAAGAAAAGGAACCCATTTAGGGTTTAGGGGGAGCTCTCTTCTACAAGTACAAGAAGTTCCATACATTTCTCATTTTTTTATATTAATAGAAGCTTTCAGGCAGGAAGTATTTTAAGAAACACTTCAGTGAAATTTTACAGGGATACTCTTTATATTATAAATTATATTATAAAAAAAACTTCCTATCTCTAATCTCTAAAGTTTTTTGCTGCTTCCCCCTGAATATGGATCTAAAAAACCGAAGTTATAAATAGAATTAGTAATTAGTGCGGCGGAAATATATAACCTACCTGAGTTTCTGCGTCCAGTTTAAATAACAAATATTCCCCTAGTTCTATAATATACTCTAAAAGGGGATACTTTGTTCCTTTTTAATTTAATTAAATAGGTAAATATTTACAAAACCCCTTTAGCCAAGTATAGTGCTAAAGCGCGGAATTTCAGTTTTCCGGTAGTTAACTTACAAAGTGTCGAATATCATATACAAATAAGAATTAACCTTGTCATTGTCAGTAAAAAAAACACAGGAATTACATAAGCTAGAATCTTATCCCATCAAGAACTTTTAGAAAGTGCTTCCGCAGGGTTTTTGAAACTAGAGATTAAGGATACCCTACATGCTAGTAGAACAAAAGAACTTCGTGTATATAGGCTTGGCTGAAAGAAAAATACATATGAAATGGAAAATGCATAGGTAAACGCCAAACTACTGAATAAAAATATCTTTACTGAGAGGTCTCTGTGTTGTTCATGGTATTCCTGGCTTTCCGCTATCTGAGCTTTTGTATAAACTTGCTCTGACTAGCAGAAATTTCTCCCGCGGGTAAGCTCTATATTTGCCCTTTCTACCCTTTATCCACGGACAGCTTTTTTGCTAGCGATTCAATCTTAATATTGTCCAGTAAAGTTTCATTCTCCGAGAGCTTTTACAAAATATTAAACGGCAAGCCTACCCCTTCTCTAATAAGTCTAATAAGAGAATTGCTCCGGATTATCCGATTTTACAATATACAATACAGGAAGATAGAAAAAAGTGTACTCTCCAAATGAGTGTGTAGTAAAAAATTATTATAAAATTGGGAGTATAAGCATGAGGAATAAGAAAAGCTTTTTTCTTTAGTCTTTTAAACTAAAAAACTCGATCCCGCGGTATAACCCTAATTAAATCACACGGGAATGCTTAAATTACAATTACTCGACCCTCTATAAGATAAAGCCCTAAATGCCTACTTTAGATATTTCTTAGCACTTAGTAAAATCCCCCAGGAACCCTTGTACAGAAAAGCCGGAATTAGTATACTTAGATTAATCCTTTTCTGTGGATTTTCATTTCCGGTTATACTTTGAGCGGGCTCTCTTATGCATGAAATTTGTAATTAACTTTGTTTTGTATGGTGGGTTCAAAGTTAAAATATCGTTTAGTTTATTGGGGCTGCAATGTCAAAAATGCGGGGTCCTCTTTTTAAATAAGCAACGGTTTAAAAGGAATCCCGGATTCTTAATAGTAGCAAAAAGTCTCAGAATAGCCTGTAGGGTATCCGGTTTTAGAGATATAGTAAAAGGGAACTATAGCTCCTTTATAAAAAGAAATATAAGATATAGAAGGTTCTTCTAAATGTAAATGAAAGTAATAGCTAAACTTAGATACTTCTGGCCTCTAATCTTGGTAAAGTATTCTGCAATTTAGAGAGGCGGGTCTAATTCCCGATAAAGGTAACGTGAAGTCGGGCACTTCGGAACAGTTTTTTGAAAACAAGGATGCTTACGAACTCTATAAAGGGGGCTTTTTCCCGGGTAGTTATAGGTACACTTTATTATCTTCTATCTTCGCAAAACAAAATGAGTTATTGTTTATTATTCACTTTTATACTTTTTTTATAAACGAGATTTTACCTATCCAAAAGCCTTTTTCTTAACTGCAACAAAAAGAGGGTTGTATAGTTTGACTCTTTTTTAGAGGTATTGTACCCGGGTTCCCACTAGAAAGAACTAAATTTATAAGTAAAAAATTTTCATATAAGAAAAGGGTTGAAAGGCTCTTTCTTTATACCGCACGAACCCTTAGAACAAGTTTTTTGTAGAATATTCATGACTAGCCCCGGATACCCCCCTTGGTTTATCCAAATCGAGGTTACGAAACTCTTTTAAGGGATTCTTTTTACTTTCAAGCAATTGAATTTGCAATATACTTTCTGAAAGGGAGGCCTCAACTTCACGTTAATGGTTTCCTAATTGTAGGTGCCTGAAAGGTCGGTGTTGTAGTAGAATTAAGGGTGCCTTAGTTTTTTTTGTTGAAAATAACTTACCTATAAATTCTAGATTCTGTGTAATCAAAAATTGAGAAGAAGGCGTTTATCGCGGATTGTGTTATAGCAAACCTAGTTGTAGTCCAAAACTTAGAGAAAAACCATGAACTTAAAATATTCCCAAGGAAATCCAAAGTTTGATCTATACTTGAAGATCTGAGATTTACAGCCTATTCCGTATGATATGTAGTATCTAATTAAGGACACCCGCGCAGTCAAAGTCTTTTCACACCTTTTTTTTAGTTCTGACAGAGACTTTAACAACCAAGTTATTAGAAATTCAAAAGGCTCTTTCAAGAAAATCCGCAGTAGTTTATACATTATCTAGCAGCCAATGGATCTCCTAAAGTTTCTAATTTAAAGATATAAGGCAATTACAAACGAGGTACCCGGTAGTTCAAGTTTGGTACTTTTACAACGTACTGTGTATAGGCCTGAAAAAGGAAGGGGCTTTTTTCAGTTCTTAAATTTGTTTTATTAAAAAAAATTTAGAGTATATAAACGTACTAGAAGCCTGAAAGAAATTTGAGTCCGTAAATCCCAGCCCACAATTAATCCGGTTGGTTGTCGGTATTAAAGAAAGATAAAAGTTAGGGAGTCCTTTTAAGATATTAAGAAAAAACTCTTTATAAGTCAAAACAGGGGTCTAAAATCCCGCGTAGAACTCTATGCAACCTGACTTAAGCTACAAGTTGCTTCCCCCTTTTTCGAGAAACAAAGTTTAGGAAGCTTGTAAGTAGAACCAAAGGAATTCCTAATTTAGAATAGGGCTGTTTAGCTATAGAATCCTGCGGAGTTTTTAATAATGGGTATACCTAGTAGTCAAGTAACAGCAAAAATCAAGTTCTAAATAAAAATAATATAAGTAATATGAGTGCGATAAATTCATAAGGGCTCGGCAGGGCTGGAACCTACAACAGGAACCGTTATTCGCGGGACGTTTTTACACGGATTCTTTCTAAATTACAGTATTTACTGTATAAGTTGAAGCGGCTTTTTATAATAAAAACGGGTAAAGGTTTGAACCTTTACGCGCCCATTCCAAAAGGTGTTGTCTTATCACTCGGCTTTTTTTATCTTTCTTACTTTTTGCGACAGGGAAGATCCATGATACTGAATATCTAGATTCTATATAAGTATTTTAGTTTGACTAACCAGACCTTTTTTATATTATATAGTTTATAAAGTATAAAAAAAAATTCCTTCTTAAGACCCGGACGCCTTATTTATTATAATTATATACACGATGGATACCTTTGATCATTTTTCTTTCAACGGGGTTTGACAAATAATCTACTCCCGAATAGGTAAGTAAAAAGTTACACTTAGGCATTCCTCAGCAAGCAAAAGGTTAAATTTCTCAAGATCATGATATGGTGAAATACTAAGTTTTAAGTAAGTAAGAGAGCTCGAGCTCTTTATATTGTTCCGAAAATGTTAAAAGGGCAACGCCCCTATAGTGAAAACTAAGAAGTGTCTAACTTCATTTGAATTTGATTAATGCGAAAAGTAGAAAGCCTCCACACAAGGAGCTGCATTCTAAATAAGTTTTCCGGATAGACTTTTTAGTAACACGAAAGCAAAGCCTATTAACCACAAATGACAAACTTATTGGATTATCAGTAATACTTAATATTGAAATATTGAAGTCCTCTACTTTTAAACTATCAATCCTTTGGCTCTTTTACTAGTTACGAGTTTTTTATTATCCCAGGATATTTTAGACCCCTTTCATAGTTTTAGTAGAATTCTGGATTGGGGTAGAGTCCCATACTTTTGTTTGGTCCAGAGATTTTATTTAAATTAAAAGATTTTTTACTTCAGCAGTAAGCTTTTGAGAAGTCGCGGGTAGGTAGACGAACACTACTTATTTTATTTAACTAGAGAAAGTAAAGAGGGTGGTACCCCTTTTACCAGTAACTCCTTTAACTTTAAAATAAGCGTATAAGTTCCCTGGAGCTTTTGAAATTGACTTGAGATGCATTTATATGACAAATTAAGTACTGTAGCTTAAGAATTTACCTAAAAATCATCCTGTACATGCTTGTATTTCTAGATTGAAATAAATAAAAAAGGAGGTTATACGCGGATCGTTTAAAGATGTATGTAAGGAAATGACTCAGAAATCTGCTGGGTAAACCTGTAATAACACTATTTTAAATGCGAGAAGAATTCTGTAACTCGTGATATAACTAGGACTCCGAAGGATTCCCAGACCCGATATCCCCGCGTATATACTATAACTTTTTACCCCCAACCTCACTCTTACCCGAGAAAGGGCCCGTGTCTAGGGCTACCTATTTACGTATTTTGACTATACCCAACTCAGTTTACACGTATCTCTATTCTATAAAAACTTCCGCTAATTCTAGACTGAATTCTTGATATGTCCTTGAACCCTTGCTTTATACCCTCGCGCCTAGTAGCTAAGACTCTCTTTAATTAATTTGTACTTATCAAGATTTTTACAGATAGAGAAACTCCTGTATTATCAAAAATATGGATTTCCACTTTCGCAAAAAAGCTTAAGAGATTTCCTGCCACTAATTAGTGATTTTAGGTCTAGCTAGTCCAGATTTTAAGGGCTTTTTTCTTTAGAAAAAGTCACTGGTTACAGTAAGAGAGGGGTATATACCAGTAAGAACGGAAGAATAGTTCATTATTTTAAGCTTAGTGTGGTATAACAAGGGCTCGATACCCGTGTGACACTCCTTTTTTAAAATCAAAATAAATATAATCAAAAGTTAATATTATATAGAAGTAGAAGTCAATCCTCACTTAATGTCGTACAGACAAAGTTTCTTCACAGGGGTCCTGTTGAGAGAAGGGTAGTTCAGATTTTCGGATGTATCCTATATATAACCAAATAAGTTACTAAAAAAGAAGCAGCCCTATATTTTAAAAGAGAAATTAAACCCAAGTTTTTGTTAGGGCACCCCTTTCTATAGACTATAGAGCAAATTGTGTCTTTCTTTTACCCTTTTGTTGGATAATTACACCAGACACATAGAGCCGAGGCCCCTTCATGTGGCTCATTCTCCTTTCTGGTTATTAACAAGCTAAGCCCTATAAAAAAGAAATTGGAAATTATTTGGAGCTCTCTTAAAATATCTAGCAATTGCGTAGAATAACTCAAAATTCAAAGTTAGCAGAGTTTTTGACAAGAGTCCTAAGGTAAGATGTACGACATTTAGGGTGCTGCGGAGAGGTTCAAAGTGCTTTAGTGGTGTCTTTTTAGTCGACTTAGATTAGATGAACGGGTTATATAAAAATCCCAGAAGGAGTTTATTACTTATTTAAACGCACAAAATTTTTTATTAATTGGGTACATTCTTGTAACCTATGGTATAGCAAGCGCCTTATAAAAAAAAGAATGCTACAACAAAACTTTAGGGGATACTCTAAACGAGTAGGGGCCCTTTGCCCCGTTTGGAAGTACGGTTTCACAAAGAAAGATATAAATCAAGGGGCTTAACTTAGTAAGACTCTTGAGATCTAGTTACTCACCTAACCCTTAAATTCATACCATAAAATTGAGTACCGAAATGTAAGTGGTGTAAAATAAAAAAACTTAAGAAATAGAAACATTATCATACTTCGAAAAATTTTTTAGAACAAGTAAAAGTTTTCATTTAAAAGGGTTTTGCAATTTTAAGATTCTTCTAACATTTACATAAAGCGATACCTTGAAACTCAAAATACGGAGAGATATAGCTTTTCCTAAAAAACTCTAACCATAACATTACCCGGCAGAACAAGGGAATTTTTGGATTCCTTGGTTTACTCTTATACCTCTACACAAGTGTTAATTAACAAAAAACAAAAGCTTCAGCTAAAGCTACAATAAATTGACTAACTCCGTATTAAACAAGGCCAGGACTTTCTAAGTTCATACCTCTTGCTGCTTAAAGAATTAAACCTAATTTAATTAGGACCTCGGTGGAAGACTCCCGAGTTGACTCTACCACTAGATTTAGGAATATATCCTATTTTCAAGAAATGACAATTGTATGACGCTTTACCTATTATATAAAGTCTTTTCTTGACTTTTACAGCTGGTTAATTTATACAATTAAATAATGATGGGAGTCCCCTCTTAATAAAACTTTAGGCAACATGGAATCGCTTATATAGAAGAAATCTGCCTTTTAGTGTAAAGTAATAGGATTCTCTTTATAAAAAGCTTATCGTTTAATTTCTTTTGTTGAATCAAAGCTGTAACTAATTAAAATTCCTTGCACAGTAAATCCTAGCTGAATTACATTAAGCAGGTTCGTGAAAATGAAAGGTAAAGAAGATTCTTAGAACTCAGTATTCGACTATAAAAGAAGCACGTATTATTTCTAGTTATGAAATTAAACATCTCCCAAAGACCTTAAAGCCAGGAAAAAGCATTGGAAATTGGATATCAACTCGAGACTCTTCTATTTTTTGCAACAGCTTTCGTGATATAAAACTATTTACTGGTGGGTATCTTCGTAAGCCTAAAATTACGGAATAGATTCTTGTGTGAGCAGCTTTTGTAGAAGAACCTATGTAAATAACTAGGCTTTTTTATTAAAAATAAAAAACTACGAAGCTATAGGTACAACCTCTCCCTTATACATGCAGAATATTAGGACTAAAGCACTTCCTAAAGGAGTATAACTATAGTAAATTCCTTTGCGTACTCCCTTTACTCGTTGCTAATTGCTGTAGTTAAAGACAAAAAGAAAGGGTTGGATATAAAATCTTAGGGCTTTGAAAAGTCCAATTGAAAAGACACCCCCGAAGGTTTTTTAACAGTAAAAATGAAGCACCACCTCTTTTTCAGCTCTCTAGATTTAAGCACACTGCCTCTGTTTTGTTTAACTTGCAGGTTACTTATAAAAGTGTACTCAGATTACCACTATATCCATAACTATATTAACTTGAAAAAGAGGACCCTACAGAGTATAAAAAATGAACTTACTGTTCAAATTCCAGCTACCCGGAAAACCTTCTATAAATGAAAAAAACTAAAAAGTAAGCCCTCAATCTAACAGTCTTTAATATTCCTGAATTTGAAATGAAAGTAGGTAAGGAATAAAAGTAAGGAGTTACTTTAGCTATTTTGGAATAATAGGATAGTAAAAAGTCCTTCCATCGGAGCTTATTTACCAAGAAAGGATTTCTCTTTATATTGAGATTGGCATTCAAGAGTTCAAGTCTCATACTAGTGTAACTCTAAGAGAAAATCCCTAAATAGTAAGAAGTAGGGAGCTTAAATAGTGCAAAACCTGTTATAAGGCCCTTTTTGCAGTCTCTCAGCCTTTTTTACTCGTACTCGTTTATGTTATATTCCTAAACTATCTTATTCTTGCCGTTTGAGCTCTTAACGAATTCTTAAAGAAAAGCCTTTCAGTAATTTTGTAACCGGATTGTAGCTCACTTTTACACAAATGCTGGGTATTCTACTAAAGAAATGTGTTAAATCACTATCAATACTCCGGGTAGGTAAAGGGACGGAAATTTATAAATAAAGGATTACTAAATATCATATGAGTCATAATTATGTAAATTTTTAAGATTGTCCTTTCTAAGGGCTCTTTTCTATTTCCTATTCTTTTGTTTACCAAAACTAACTACCAAAACGGAATCCAGTTAAGTAGCAAGCGCCTTCTTGCTATGTTGATACCTATAACAGGCTTCTCGTGTTTTTTCAGACAAAAACGAATCTAATTTTTTAAAGCATCTTTACTTGCTGCCAGGGATCTCGTAGTATTTCAGTAAATAGGACTCTTCAAAACAATTCAATTGCCCCCAACCCAGGGCTAACAAATAGTAATCCTCGTACTTTTGTATATAAAAGTAAATAAAAATGCGGAAATTACGAAACAAACAAGCAACTAATATTCTTACTGATAACGGAGACCCTTTATCTAATTCAAATCTAACTTTAAGTTAGTCGAGTTTGTTTATAGGCTTGACCATAAGTTATTATTTCAAGGGAATCCCTAAAAAACGATATAAGCAAACAGAAAACAGGTTCTAATTTTTGATTCTTTATCCTAACTTCCCTAACCAATCCATCACATATTTCCAGGATTTCACATCTGTTTGTATAAACTCGGAGGTAATTACACTAAAAAAATTCTTCATTTAATTATTCTCTATTTCCGTATTTAATATATTTTACTAAGATTTTATGTACTCTCGAAGCATATACTTAGTAGAAATAGAAACTAAAATCTAAGATATCTCGAGTTAAGATAGTATATTTGTATGGGAGTTTTCTAAGACAGGAAACTTGTTAGTGAAATACAGAAGTTGGGATGCTAACCCAGGAAGTTTTTTCCCCTGTAGTAAATAGTTGCAGTACTCATAAGAAAAATTTTCAGAAAAGGAGCTCCGTATTAGGGTTCCGGTAAGATTAAATAAGGATATAATAGAGTCTATGTTCCAGCAAAGGTAATGTTTAGCTTACTATAATACTTAATACTAAAAATTTTTGATAAGTCAAGGGGATCCTCAAGCCTCAAGGGAGGAGTAGTTTGACTTTTTTTAGATTCTTTGTTAATCATACTCTGTTGTTACTTAACTCATTATTTAAACTCCAAATTAGAAGTATAGAACCTACAAAACCGCTTGGTAGCGAGAGGTTAGGCTTCAAAGGGACCCATTAAATCAGCAACCTTAAATTTAAAATTACGTAAATCTTTCGAAGACATTAAATAAAAAGACAAATTGCCTATAAATCCTAGTAAAAGAAGAGACTCTCCGAGGTCTTACAAACGAGATTTTAAGTCTAGTAGGAGTTATGGTTTTCCTTCCTGAGCCTGCCCAAGTCGAAACTACCTCTAAAAGAGAATTCTCGCTATTTATTTATATCATAGGAGACCCCCGTAAACCAAGATCCGTGCGTCTATATACACTTTTCTAAATATAGGAGCTCCCCTTTTGACTCAGAGCTTTCGCCCGAACTAGTAGAAAAGCCTATGCCTTTATAGTTGCGCCGATATTTGGTTGTTGGCTTAATAAGACCCTTGTAATTCGATATGGAATAGATTCGTACCTTTTTTATTTACCAGATATTCTAAAGAGAAACCCGGGTTGCTGCTGGTAGAATAAATTAACTATACCCGTGTATACTACATTTTAAGGAATAACAAAACTATCCGTGGATATAAAGGATATAAAACTAGGAGGTATATTTATATTGTTAAGGCTAAGAGTCTGCTTAAAAATATGGTAGGGGATTACCTTACGGATTCAGTAAGAGACAAAAAGTTCATTTTCATCTTTGTATCCAGGAGCGTAATAGACTCTAGTAAGCAAAATCGCTGGGTATCTCCTATGTCGTTATAAGATGAGGACTAAAACTCAAGCGTACTCCGGCGCCAAAAAAGCTTTCCGAAAATTAGTGAAAGGGCGAGACAACAAAGAGTCTAGCAGAAGGATTCCCTTGTATTCCTAGTGAAATTACAAGATATCCCGGGGTCTGAAATCTAAAGTACTACGTATTTTCGGAACACATAAAACTACTTATTTTACTAAAAGTACATATCAGAGCCCCAAAAATCTGGGAAGTCCGGGAATAAAGCTAGCAAACCCAAGAGCGGGACACCCTTTTTAATTAATTCCAATCGATATTAGTTAAGTTTTAGTTGAGAAGCTCAAGCCTAGTATACTCGCGGAATTTAGGGACCTCCTTACAGATACCAAGGATTGAAGTATATATCAAAAAAGGTTTTCAAGATAAGGAAGTCGCTTTCAAGTCGTAGCTATCTCGTAAGTAAGTATTTCGTAGTAATGCGACTTGGAGGTTCCTACAAGGAATATTTTAATCGAATCAAGCGGTAAAGCATTCATTTTATGGATACGAAGTGTTCAAATCCTGAAGTTTGGTAACTCTTCCTAAAGATCGCTCAAATTTTTTAAGTGACACTTCTTCTAAGGGAGTTTGTTTTACTGGAACTTAACCCTTCGGAGTAGTCCCATTATAAGTATAAGTTAAGAAAGCCTTAGTTGAAAAAAGAGAGCTAGAAGTCTTCTAATTATAACCCTTTACTATACCTTACCGGTTAGCCTGTATACTGGATTTTTAAAATATGGTGTAGACAAAAAAAGGAGAAATAGCAAATTTATATACATTGATATAAGGAGTTCTTTAATTGAAATAAAGATAAAAGGGGTACCCTTCTTTTTAAGGCTTTGTTCCCGAAGGGGCTTGCATGAGAATTAAAGGGTTCCAAAAAAATTCAAAAATGAAATATAAAAAAGACTCTAAATGATACAAAGCTCCCAGAATAAAGTAGAAAGTAGAATTGAATAGGTATTCCATTTTTGTAAGGTTGACCTAGACTAGAATTCTGATATCATATAATTCAGAAACCTTTAACTTTAGACGAAGAAAAAGAAGCGGGAGTCCCCATTAGGCTACCTAGTAAAAAAAGATTTTATAAACTTCTTAGTACAGGATTTCCATAAAATTATCAGTCTCATACTAAGCTATTCTCCATTGCTAAAGAAGGTTTGTTCGAAACTGCCATTTTCTAACTAGCACACCCATAAGAGTAGCCAGAATATCCTTAATTAGCCATTCGTTTTGATTAAGTCTTTAAGTAAACAAGTAGAACTCGCTATTATAGGTACCCAGACTTTATGACCTCGAGGTTTTTTGAAGTGCTGTAGATGAATAATATCCCTCATGCGTTAACCTCGAAGGGGCGCACGCAGTCTTCATATAGACTATAGACTTTTTATAGTATTAGTTAGAACCCTATTCCTACTCTTACGAATTGCTTCGTATTTATTATCCTTTTTCAAAGTGAAAGAGGTCAAAAATTGTATACAGTCTAATAAGAAAGGCATCCTTTTATTAAATTCTTAGGAGGGGTTCCCCGAGGAGTATCATAACGTAATAAGGCTTCGTTTAGGGCTGCTTGGGTTATAGGATCTCCAATTTAAAGGATTCAACAACTTAACCCCCGGTAAGGAATATCCAAAGGATCCGCCTAGAAAGGGGGTCCGTTATGTGAACAACGGGATCCTCTGAGAAATAGGAGCACTAAACTACTTAGGAGGTCCTTATCAAAGAGAAAGCGACTAACGCGGGATTGCTCGAAAAAGTAAGGATAGCTAGATGTAGGGATTTCTTAGTCTTATAAGTAATTGCATCTTAAGGGTTTCTACTCGTCTTATTTACCGTTGTGCTATATTTACTTATTCCTGACAGGATCCGCCTGGCAGATCAAACCCTTTATTACATATTCCTTGTCAATTTTAGAAACAGGAATTCCTCTTTAAAATCTGTAACGTATGCTTTTGTAGAACGTTCGTTCTTAAAGTGAGTGAATCAGGATTAAAAGAGAAAGTTAGTCCAGTCAAAACGAGGAATATGTCCTCTATAGTGCCAATAGCAACCGTGTCATTTTAAGTACAATATATTTAATATCTCTTCAAAGGGGTCCCTTACCTCAGGAGTTTTCAAAGAGAAACAAACAGTATATCATAGTTTTAAGTAGTATTCCACAAAAAAGGCACTAAAAAGAAACCTTTACTCCCGAATTAACTATATGCACAAAGTGAGTCTATCAAAAACTAAAGAAAAATTGAAAATGTAGAATCATACGTTGAAGGCTTCTCTCACGAAAACAGACATACAGGAGTTTTTCTTATTACAGGGAATATTGGCTTTATTTTAACCGGACTTTAATAAATATAGGGGAGGACCCCGGACTTACAAAAAATTTAGTACAAAACCAGAAGCCAGAAAGATAAAAAATTGCATGACTAGGATAATAAGAAAGAAAACCCTTTATGCTTGTGTGTTACTAGACCTCCGACCACTACCTTATCTGTGGTGAACTTGTAACAGGAGAAACAAGCAGGAGTGTATCGACTAAAACTTTAGATATAAAACGTTACAGGGAGAAACTAAAAGCTTAATCCCTTATACTTAGTCATAGTGCTGGTAAATAACACCTACTTTCTCTTTTTGTCTGTGAAAAAGCACCCCTCTAGATAAATAACTAGTAACTCCCTTGTAAGGAATCGCTTAGTCTTTGGTTGACCAGTGCTGAATCTGATCTGAAAGGTGCGCGAGAAACCCTATTTTATTTATAATTGTTTTTGCCTTAACTCCCATTGAAGAGTTTTAACGCCTTCTTTGCTAAAGAAGGTTTCCCGCCGTTAAAATGGACCTATTTTTTTGCATATAGTTAGAATGTGAAATAGCTAAGACGAATCCTTATTAGAAAGAAGTTATTCTCTTCACTTAGAATACAAAACCGGCAAAGAAACTTCTATCTTTTTAAGGGCGTTTAGTTTCCGGCTCCTTCTTAGTAGATCGGCATTCGAACCTTTGCAGGTGTTGGTAAAAGGGATTCACTTTACCATAAAATGAAAAATGAAATAGGAATACTTAACTTTTATTAGGTCTACAGAAAGATCTAAAGGGGTCACCCGTGCATTTAAGAAATTTATTCGTTTAAGTGATTCCTATGAGAATTCTTGGGATTCTCGGGACCCCCTTTTTTATAAAGCAGCTATATCTCTCCTCATTTTACCTCATAGGAAATCCGAAGAAAAGGCCTTTACAATAAGAGGATACTAAATAAAGAAAAAGATTTAATACTGTTCCAAAAGCATTTATAGGCTCTGCCAAAATTTAGTCAATAAAGAACCAAAACTGAATAGTTTGAAATTCTAGCTTTTACATTACCTAGGGATAACCTAGCTATATTTTAATTCTATAAAATTCGTTACACTTGTAAACGCACTTTCTTAAATTAACTTTAAACTATATAATAAATTTATGAAAACCCCCAGTGCTAAAATATAAAAAACTAAAAGCACTTCATTATGACGAATATCAAATGACTCAATTTCTTAAATAAATTTCAAGGATAAACTTATCTGGAATGCATAGGAAGACCCGCGCACTAGAAAAAAGTCGATAACTAGGAGCCGATCATAAAAAGACATAGGATTTCCTCTTATTTTTTTTTTATAACTACTACCAACAAGGAACTCTTTATTATTTCTTTTTAAATAAAAGTCGTTATACACTTCATTTTTGAGTTGGAATACTTTTTACTAGAAACCTTTTTGCAAACTGCAAGCTCCTATATGCCTATGCGCACTTAAGATAGAACTACCCCTAGGGGAAGCCCGTAAAACAGCTTTAGTTGAAAAGACTATAACATCAAATAAAAAATCTATGACTTAAGGGAGATTAAGATATATAAGAAACATCCATTGTAATTTACATGACAACTAAACCTTAAAAGCTTGAGTGGGATTACAAATACTAAGCTTGTTACACCTTAATAGGCATAAGGATCCCTTAAAACCCGAATCTTCGTGACTCATTCTTTTAATTGAAGCAACAAGGTATAGATTAAATAGGAGGTTAAGTTTTTAGTGCTTTTTTAAGACTTTTTTGAGCCTCCCTTTTCTGTACAGGAAATCCCACCTTTAATATTAATATCACAAGAATCCAAAAAAGATATTTCAGTCCGCGTTAGGTAACTACCTTGTTATATGAGAAGCCGATTGCCCTTTCTTATCGAGAGAGTTCTATTTTGGGTTCTTTTCGTGCAGCGGGCATACCCAACATGGAGTGCCGTTTCATTTTATTATAAAAAGGGGGCCCTACACTCTTGCCCGGTGACTAGCCTGCAAAAAATTTCTCTAAAACTAAAAGTAGGGTTCCCACTAAATAGAAAGAAAGGAATAGACGACAATATTATTATCAGATTGAGTTACACCTCTCTTGAAAGTTAAGAGTTCTAGTCGAGTTTACTTGACAAGCGCAATACCTAGAAAAAAGCATCCAATTCAAGAGTGTCTGGGTTCTAATATCAGACTGGGTTGACCAAAGGAAAAGGGAGCCTTGATAGAAATAGAACTCCAGTAGCTCTGTATAATCAAAAGTAAGGCCCTATAGCATTTCCTGTTTGAGCAAGAGTAGAGTCCAAATGGTAAAAAACTATGTTAAATTAAAATAAAGCAGTTTAAGGGTTTAAACTTAAAGTTTTACCAGATATTTTCGCTATTTATAATAAAAGAGAGGTTTCTTAAGAGTCATTACTAAAAATTGTTAGGTCTATTCGAATTAGTATGCTAGGACAAAGACCCAAAAATGTACTTCGTAAAAGGCTTACCGGGTATCCTTTAGAAGAGCGGAAAAAAAGATCCTATTGCAAGTTATCGCTATTTTAGAAGCCTTTAACCTGCTTTAGCCGGGTCTTATGCGCCCCCTTATTATTGAATTTGACTTAGTTTTAAAAAACTTTTTTGTAATCAAAGCAAGGTATACAGTTTGCAGCTTATCAAGTTTTTGCTTAAGTAAATTTTAGTGTCTGCTGTATAAAGGAAACTTTTACAGCAGTGCTTCTTTAAAATCCGACTTCCACGGGCGCTTTATTACTTTCGGACTCTTGTATAGAAAAATCTTGGGTATTCCCGGAATTTATGTCACTAAAGAAAACTTCTAATAATCTAATAAAAAGTGACAGGGGCGCGCTTTCTAAAAAGCGGACTTAAAAAAATATCCGGAACCGGGTCCTATTAAAGAAATTCTGCTAGAGTGTCCTCTAAAATGGAATTAACCTGGGTATCCCTAAACAAGGTTTAAGGAACTTTCCTTAAGTAGGTAGTTAAAGTTTTTCGGAGTTTTTGTAAAGTATAGAACCTTAGGTTTTCATATTTGCGAGTAAGCGCTCTATCCCCGAATTTGTGATATTTGATATTCTTCTCTTCTTCAACACTGTACTTTTAAGCCTAAAATTTAGGATTGAAAATACCTTCGTCTATCTAATTAAACTTATACTTTGATAATATGCAGTAGTACTTTACAGTAGGGAATCCTCTATAAGCCGAGCAGCTAGGAGACCCCCCTTATTATATATTATAGTTATAGTTTCCTTAAAAATTGTAGTTTAAAGAATCTTTTACTGTACTAGCTTGCTAATTTCGTTACGTTGGCAATTTTAGAAAAAAGATCCGTGAAGTTTCAAATTCCACTAGGAATATTTGGGTCCACCCTTAATGCACTTACTTAGTTTTAGCTGCTAATGTTCCTGGAATTTCCGTTAATTATACACTTAAATCAAAAATGTCCAGCACTTTTGAGGTTTCGATCCCGTAGATACGGGTATATCCTTTAAATTATTTAGCTAAAATGCACTTTTCTGAATTATCTTTTTTTATTACTTATTAAGTCCTAGTGCTCTATCGAGTAACTAGAGTACTCTGTAAGAGGGACCCTATTCTAGAAAAGCCTTTATTTTGTCCCATAAGAGTTGAGGCAGTAGACCACAAAAGTGTTTGAGAAGCCCTAGTAAGTAATTGGAAAAGGGGGACTTGAATCAGGAGTATTTAGGGGTTTTTTTCTAAAAGTAGCAGGTAGGGTTACGTCGCTTCACTATCATACATAATGGTAACTTTAGTTCTATTTTATTTAATAAAAAATTCTACCAATAACACTTTTACTTAATTTAGAAATTTACAATATACTAGAAAAATCCCCACTCGAACAAAGCGAAGCCCCTTTCTTGCGTTAAACAGTTTCTTATTTGTTTGTATAGTAAGGGGCCTCCTTTTTAATTAAAAATAGCCTTAGAGCTCCTTTGACTTTGGCTGTCTAATAAAGTTTGTATTGATAAAGTAAAAGAGAGTTTTTATTTTATTCCCCAATATTACTATCAGTAGTTAGATTCCTTCTAACCAGAAAAGGGTCCTATAACTTGTATCTGCAGGATCCAGGAAGGCGC
The DNA here is from genome assembly GCA_036897445.1 of Pelargonium tetragonum. Classification (NCBI taxonomy): domain Eukaryota; kingdom Viridiplantae; phylum Streptophyta; class Magnoliopsida; order Geraniales; family Geraniaceae; genus Pelargonium; species Pelargonium tetragonum. The sequence goes on from JAYMTL010000002.1 coordinate 327,621, forward strand.
CACTCAATAAGGATATAGTTATGCATTAAATTTGTCAGGTTACCCCTATTCTCGGAATACTGCTGAAAATTTTTACTGGGTTACCTTTTTTATTCTTCATACAAATTCAGGGGTGGCAATACAATATATAAGAAATCTGTCTTATTCAAAACACGGCTCGGTCTCGTTATAGGTTCTATAAAAAGAAAGATTTAAAAAAGGGAATTCCCTTGCTTCTCTTTTTTCTTTATATAAGATATTAAGTCGGAAATCTATAAATACGTTCTCAGAAAATTAAGGTTTTAGAATGAAATAATTAAGTAAGGGCTGACAGACAAGGATTGCAAAAAGAGTCATGCTAAATCTTTCTTTTTCTAAGCAAAAGCTCTAAGATTTTTGTAACGTAAAGCTGCCGGCTCAGGATAAACTTAAACCCTATTCCAGGAATTTTAAAGTCAATTTGAAATGCCTGTAAATGGTTAACCCTATCTCAAACCCTTATACTTATCCATTAGATTTGCTTATGTGTCTCTTAATTTTAGCAGACTGCAAGCATTTCCGGAAACTATATCTATAGAATTTCGCTACAACAAAAAGGAATTCTACACCTTCACAACCCCAACCCACTTATTCTGTTATTTTGACTTCTATCTTCCTAAACTTAAAAAAAATATCCGATTAAATCTCTTTGTATTCCTCTTCCATATCCGACTCAGAGAGGTAAGGCTCCTTGTGCTAAGGGTTACCGCTACCGGATCGAGTTCTTTCCTAGTAAGGATTCCCAAATATAAAAACCTTTTACAGAGAGTGGGTGCTTTTAAAGCAAAGGGGTAACTTTGACTGAAAGTTTGACTTTCTTTTGTTTTTCAAATTCTAAATTAGGGTAAATGTTCCTTATTACTTCTTTCAAAATTCATCATAGAAGGGGTTCTCATTTAAGAAGTTTCTTGGGATATATAGACATCCCCTATAAAGAGAAAGAAAGCAGGCTCCAAATTAGTAATGCTTACAACCGCTCGTACACTTTTATCTTTCTAATAGCCTATTATAAGATATACACCCAGAATAGGTTACATAGACCTGAACTAAGCATGAAAATCTGAAAAAGGATCTCCTGGGATATACCGAAATTTGAATTTTGTTGTAACAAGATTTTTTTAAGGTTAGTTATCATAAGAAAGAAAGTGGGAATCATAATTACTTAAAAAGAGGTTTTTTTAAGTATGCACTTCGACATAGAAAGGTTTCCCTTTTAGCTAAATAATTACAGGTAAAGTCTTAATTCCTAGTTAGGGAATGAACCCCCTTGGGTATCCTTGTAAAAAGCCAAGTATTAACAACGGAAGCTAAAATGAAATTACAAACTTCACCTGCCCTCTCTCCTTTCCTTTATTTTATTAAGCAAAGTCCTTGCATTTCAGAAACAGTTAACAAGACACTCCTTTCTAACCCTCGCCCCTGGTAGATCAAACAGTTATTCCTGTCAAGATAATCTGAGCATATTGAATTCCTTTTTGATCCTAGTAATCCTCGGTAAGTACTTTTCAACGAGTCTTAATCAAATAAACTTTGTTTCTAACTAAGCAGGATGGCCTGCCCTTTAAATTTAAATAAACAATAGGAAATTCCCTGGCATTAGTGCGCGTCACCGAGACCCCTATAATAAAAAAGTACTCTTTTATTTTTACAGAGGAGGCACAAAAGGAATTTTGACTCTACAATCGCTTGCAGATCTGCATAGATTGCTAGTTACTCATCCGTATTTAAGCTAAACTCACAGTACTTTTCGTACCTATAAGAATACCCTTAGTGCTTTATCATTCATTTAGACTCTACTTTCTTTACAAAACAAGAATTTTTTTGGGCTTAGATTACTAAATTCTAGGAGCTTCCTTTCGTGATGAGCTTTCTTCCCCCAAGGTAAACAATTCTATTTCGGTGCCTTTTTCTGATAGGACGTTGCTACACAAAAAGACTTTTTAGTCGGGCTTAGCTTAAAGTTAGTGCTCGTTTTAGTCAAAGAAGGGTATAAAAATGTTCTATTCACGATTGAATCAGGATATACTTTTAAAACACTACCGGGGGCAACCCCATTTTCATAGGAAGCTACCTGGACTTTATTAAAAATATATGACTGAAAGAGAAAAAACGAAAGGATTCCTTTAAGTGTAAATTTCTCCTTCTTTTGCTATAGCCCACCCTCTAAAGTTTACTGCACAAATCCTATAGCTTAATGAAACGAAACTTAAAAAATTTTTTGTAGAACTGTAAACTAGAGCCAAGCCTAGGTCTGGTTTTAAGAAATCCATAAGGGTACCCCCTGGCATGTCAGAGGGCGCCCTTGAATTTATTTAAAAAGGAAATCCTAACTTACTTAAGAACGGGGGTATACCTTTTTACAAGTAGAGAAAACAGAAAAAAGTTCTTGTATTTGTCAAATAAGGAAAGGAAGGGTAAGGGACTTAAAATTCTTTAGCTATCCGCGAGGGTTCAAATAGAGCGCACGATTCTAGTAGGTAGCTGCTTGAAAATCCTAGAGGAAAAGTTACCGGGATTCTGGGGAGTGATGTTGCAACTGTAAATAAACTCTTAGGCAGCTTCCCCTTTTTTGTTTAACACAGGTTATCTTAAATCTCTATTATAAAGGGGGAGTTAGCCTTGTAGGGAACCCCTTTATTAGCGTAGGAAAATAGTCTAGTAAGTCCAAGAGAATTGCTTGCTTTTTCGGGCAATTTTAATGAGTATACTAGGCTGTTAACTTAAAAAGTCTTTTATTTGTGGTAGCTACCTATAGGCTAGAGTTTTCCTAAGTATCCGAGGTACTGTAAAATGAAAAAAAAAATTAGGGGACCCCTCTCCTAAACAACTAAACAAATAGTGTAGCTTTCCCCCTTTATAGTGTAAGAGTTGAGGTAAGCTTCCTTGCCTTTTATAACTTATTTTTTAAGACTCTGCTCAATGCCCTTATTCCTTATTTTATTAGGGATTCTATTAAGGTATCTTGTTTCATTTTTATGCTTTTTTTAACCCGCTGTGAAATTAAGGGTTAATGAATTAGCAATAAAAAGGGATTTTCTTCCGATTTGGTATAAGTTCAAGCCTTATAACGTTATCTCAAAAATATATATATAAACATAAGGTAGGAATTCTAGATTTAGTTTCTGTAATATTTAGTAAAGAGTTCCCCGTTTACTCTTATATTTTAAGGCTTCATAATTCTGAAGATACTCCATCCTAAAACTCTGGTCACAGAAAATCCTTACTATTTTGAAATCACGAGGGCCCCGTAAGTAGAAAGCTGCACAACTTATAAGCTACCTTTTGTGGAAAATCCAGCCTCTATATTGGATCTAATATCTTTTTAAGTTTTAACTTACTCCAAAATTAATAAGGGTTTACTGAAAAAGAAATTGGGGCCCCTTAACACTAAATATTTTATACCTACATGATCTAAGGACATAACAGAACTCTTTTAATTGAAATCCTTAATTAAGGTAACCTTTTCTGCAACTCTAAACTTAATCTCTCTTACAAACTATGGTGCTTTACCCAACGAAAAACGTCCCCTCCTTATCAAGCAACGATAGATCTAAGGGCTTCTCCGCTTTTTCTTAGTTTTACGACCTAAATTTACATGCTTAACAAAATCTCAAAAAAATCTCCTCACAAGATCTGACTGCCTCAAACCCTCTACTAGGAAATGCCCACTTAAAAGCACTTGCACAAAAATTATCTAGGATCACTTTATGGGAGACCCCCCATTATTATATTAAAAATTTACTGCGATCCTTCTTTAACATCTGTTCCCAAAATGAATATATTAAGAGCCCTATCTCGTGGATAAAACCCCAAAGCTCAACTTCTTGGGTACCCAACAATTATAAAGATTTCAATCTTTTATATAGAGGGAAATCCAATACATTCTAACTAGGCAACACACAAGCAAGGGAGCAAAAATTGACTCTTTTTATATCACCAAGGGGCATCCTCAGGTTCTCAAATTAACAAAGAAACTCTCGAGGTCATTCATGGATTCTTAACACTTTAGAGCAATTCTTCAATATTACATTTGCAGTATGCAAGATTCCACCCTTTTTAATATCCTGTGTTACTTCCAGAAATGGGTGGTCCTTAGGAGCCCCCTATTCTCTAAAGCAAAGGTTAGACTCGCCTTCTAAAAAAAATTTTTATTAACCTCTCCGGGTTGCACCCGTATTTCAATTTATTAAGAATTCCCTCTTCTCCTAAGAGGTATGGTTTAACAAACCCCTAGTGAATAGGGTATGCATTGTACCAGAAGATTCTTATTAACAAAGTACCCTTCTTTAGCGGGTTTCCCTCTTAAGAATTTTAATAACAGGTTAATTTAAGGGTAGGTTTTCGGAATTCACGCAAGAGAGTCCCTTTTCATACGGGTTTTACATGACAAAGAAGCCGGGCAGGTATTGGGCAAAGAATATAGACTTAACCTCAGGTTTAACTTTAGCTTACATATAAGATTTTCCACTCAAGATTAGAGTTTCCAGCCCAATAAAATAAAATAGACTTCCGAGTTACTGTTACGTTAGAATTCCACTTTCATTTTAAACCCCCCTTTTAGTTTAGAGTAAATCTAAAAAAATATCTACAAAAGAAATTAAGAATATTTTAAGGTGATAGGTTTAGCCCCTTTTTAAACCTTAGGGGTAAGTCGAGACTTAATAAATAATGGAATTACTGTGTCTTATTAGATGGAGCCTTCTGAAGACACTTTATAGAAAACCCTCCCTGGAATTTATGAAAGACTCAAACTTTCTTTTTTATTATAAGAAAAGACTAGATTTTTTCGTAAGCTTTTTTCGGATATATGCAAGACAATCACTGCGGTTAATACATAAGTTAATAGAAAGTCCTCCACTAGGGAAATCCTTTAACTTTTACTAAGCTAGACTTTTTGAGCCCCCTCATTTGTTTAGAAGAGACTTTTTTATGTATTATATTAAACTCCAATAATTTTAAAAATTAGTAGAATAATACACGAGATATTTTCAAGTGTATTCTAATTTGATGGAGTTTTTAACACTAGATGTTATCCCGATTCTGGAGTTCCTACGTATTTGCAAGACTCGTTTTAAGACTTCTCTTAGTGTCCTATCCTACAAAGAGGTTGGCAGATAAGCTATATGTATATAAATCTTATAGATTGAGTCTGCGAGTCTTTTTCAAATTGTTATAGTATACTTTTGTAATCTAGGTATGCTTATTCTTGAAAAGACTTCTAAAGGATCCCTCCTTACGCTCCTTTTATATATTATAATAGGAGTTTAAAAAGCACTTCGCTTATATCTTATATAGTATAGTTAATCAGGAAACTCTAGGTAAGGCTCTCTTTATAATAAAAAAGTTAACTAGGCTACCCCTGGCAGAGCTAAAAATTATAAAGAGGTCCCTTTTATTGCTGTTCAAGATTATAGATATCCTATTGCTTTTGCTATTAATATGCAGCCAAGGAATATTAATAAAACTTTCAAAATTCTTGGAATGAATTTTAGAGTCTCTTATACACTGCGCAACTTCTCAACAGAAATAAAACTAAGTTACTAACAAAATCGCTGGGATCTATACAGGGTGCCCTTTTTATACACAGGAGTAAGATTTTCTTAATAGAGTAGTATTCTTTGATAGGAACCGTAATTATACTAAGATTCTAGTAAGACTATTATATAACCTTTATTTATAGTAATGGGATTTCTCTAGCCTAGCTACAAGAGTAACTCAACCTGTAAAAAGGAGGGTTTGGGGTAGTATAGCTTCTTTATATCAATATCAGAGAATTACAGAGTTAAAAACTTTTCTTTGTATATTACAGAAACTCCTTGGCAGCTTGGGAAATTTGGTGATAAACAAGAATTAGTACTTTATCTGAAAAATAAGGTTAACAATTTTTAGTTTTTCAAGCGGGTCTCCCCTTTCTTATTTTATAAGATTTACGCTGATATAGGAGACGGGATTTCTTCGTATTCAATTAACTGCTCCCTCACGGGAATCCGCGCTTATTTACTTGAATAACAACCTGTTAAAGGCATACGGGACCCAAAAAGAAGAATTTAAAAACGAAGTTCCAATAAGGGCTTCTTACTATAGATCGATCCTCCAAGCTTCTCTAGTTGCTAGGATTACTTTGAATATGTATGTTACGCCCTCAATTAACTTGAGAGATTTCACAAAAACTTAGAGCCGCCTAGGTAGAACGGGACATTTTAACCAAAGGTGTAATAACCTGCATTAAAATTTTCAGGGGCAGGTAAAGGCTTATAGCATTGAGTTAAAGCAATAGAATAGGCTATACCATTACGAGATCTGAGGATTGGACTTCATGAATGCTTTTGTTCTTGTTACCTTTATCAGTAGTTTCTATAATTTATATTAAAACAGCGCCCTTACTTAAGCTATAATCCGTGTTTACACTCCTACACTTCTTTTTTTTACAAAATCTTTTGTTTGTACTATAACTATAAAGGGATTTTCGATAAGGCCAAAACAGAATAAAGTGTATACTTCACTGGGTAAAGCTAGAGCAAGGGTTTTGTGCCAAACACGATATCAAAAAGACTTATAATTAGAGTGCCCTTTTCTGAGACACAACCTTTAGAGTTTTAATTAAGTCCTCGTTTTATCTCCCTCAAGTCACAGGGATTCCAGGTCCTACTACATATCAAAAACTTTATATTAACCAACAAGCTAAGTATATATAACAGAAAGCCCATTTAACATTTAAGAATCTTTTTTGAATATTGTTTACACGAGGTACGACATCACACTTTAATCTTTGGTAATAAAAATTTTTAGTGTAAGATTCCTTTCAAAAAGGGTAACTGAGAAGTTTTATTACCCGACTAAGTCAAAAAAGAATTAGAAGAATATTAAAAAATTGTAAGCAGCACTTTCAACTTATGACATTCAAAACGAAAAAGATAAAAACTACCTGCCTGTAAGGAGGCTTCTATGCATGACCTGTCATAAGGACTGTTTTGCAAAGAATAAGAACAAAAATAAAGTGAGAAAAATGACTTAAAATTAGTACGGACTCCTGTTCGATTTGTGATGAAAGGAGATCGGGAACTCTTGCCGAGAATAGGGCGGGCTCCCGTGTTTTTTTATTTCTAAAGTATGTCACATTATTTAATGCAAATTATATAAAATATTCCTCAAATAGTTGAAGGGTCTCAAGAGTTCAACTATGAATCAATTCCGAGGTTAACCCTTGTGTTAAAATACTTATATCAGAAGTTAAGCCTCTTTGAATGCTCAGGTACATGAAATTTCTTTTTGGAAGTGCCCTTTTTGGTAGAAAATCCTCCCTTTATGCAGTAATATTTAGAGCGAGACTCCGTAACTAAGTATAAAAACAAAAACTTTATCCAAAAAAAAGTCCGGTAGTATAAGTCCAGCAGCACGTAGCTTTAGAAAAGATATTAAGCCTAAAATTAGAAGATAATAGGACTCCTGGGTACTCGTAAGCAAGCTGAATATAACACCACATCTCGAACTGGTTGGCCCTAAAATTCTATTTAAATCGAACGGAGTCAATTTCAATTATAGATACTTCTAGTTATTTAAGTATAGCTATAAAAGCCTGCCCGGGAAAGACTCCTTCTTTCAAGGAAAAGCCGTAATAAAAAAAAGCCCCCTTTCTCTCGACTCAGCTATTACGAAAAGGGAAGATAACATAGAAAGCCTAAAACAAACTCTTAGAAAACCCAGGTAATAAGTTAAGGAGTTTCAGATCCTTTTTAGTATTAGTAAGTAGCTGTTAGTCTGTTTTGTTTAACAACAAACCTCTTTATCTACCTATCTGTCTCCTTGGAGATAAGCTGAAGTATTCCTTATGTGCAATACCATTATAAGAATGTAGCGAGTCTACCAAATCCCATCTTAAATGGAAACCTTTAGATTTAGTTATACCTCATACCTTATAGTATTCAGAGCAAGAGTCGGATGTAAAAAAATATACATGGAACATATATGATCACATTCAGCCTTCGAAAAACCCAGAAATTAGAGCCACATCCTTCTCTTTTCAAGCCCTCCTTATTTAAAAGTTTAGTAAAATTTGGAAAGAACCTGTCACTATTATATATACCCCTATTCCCCGGATTTACTGGAGCTGGTGTACCTTAGGCTAAAAGTGTATTGGAACATCAGCCATTTTGTATTTGCCTTTATTTAGTCCTTTTGAAAAAGATTTACTTATAAAAATCTAAGAATCTCTTTTGCTTCCTTTTTAAAGTAAAGCGGGTCTGTATCTATAAAGTTAAGGAGTTGCTTGTTCCTGTGTTTCTTTCTTTTTGGGATTTAAGGCTAATTATAAGGAAGTGGTATGCATAGCTAACACAGGACTGCTAATAAGCATAAGAGGGAAGGGTGTATGCATATGAAAAAAGCTCTACAAAGGTAATGTAATTAAGAAGGAAGTCACTTTATTTATTACTTTGTGGGCATAGTATCTGATTTTCAGGGTTAAAGCTGCTAGGTAACTCTTAAGATAAGTGGATTCCTTTTGTTTGGGTTCCTGATTAAAGGTCCTAAAGCTAAAGAAATTTGTTTCTAGAAATAAAAATTTAAGAGATTTTGATAGAAATCTCAACTTTTAAAGTACTCCTCATTATACAAATATAAGTGTTCTCGACTTGTGTTCTAGTTGCTGAACCTAGGAATTTCCCTGCTTCGTAAGTTTAAGGGAGTCAAAAATTTTATGCTGATGCAAAAAGAGGCTTGTAAAAAAAAAAAGACTCATGGGTACATAAAAGCAGATCCAACCCCATTGAGCCACCTTACACATGGAATAATTTAGATATTTTGCTAAGTCTTGCTCAGTCACATATTAATGTCCAAAATACGCAAGAGGAGCTAATCAACACGTTTCCGCTCGAAGTCATGGAAAGCCCGAGTTCCTATATAAGTATAAGTTTAGTGTTAGATTTCCGTTTGTAGAATTTGATATTAATTTTTTTCTTAAACCCCAGGAGAGTCTCCTACTAGTCTAGTATTATAGTGCTTATACTTAGGGTAGCAGGGACCCGTTAATGAGATATTTAGTATCCCTATATTTTCAAGTATGAATAATTACAGGGTATAAGTGTTAAGAAGAGCTCTTGTATAATGAACCTTACTTTGTTCTTTTTGTGAATTCAATAAAGGGTATTCTTAGACCCGGTATAAACATTTGAGATTGATATCCCTACAGGATTGCAGTACTAAAACTTTGACAAGTATCTCATGGAGCACCCCTTTGTCTATTTAGCCGGTGGACGTATCTAGCATCTTCCATCTGAGGAGAAGCGTTAAATGCATTAATTAGTAAAGGCTCAAAGGTAGTGGGTAGTCCTTTTTGCTTAGTCTCTAGTCTGTACCTCTTGAAAAAGACCCTATTCAGGATATTCTATTTTTTTAGTTTAGAAGTAAAATGAAACAAAGCCTATGAAACTAAGGTTGGGTTACTAGATCTCTAATTTATTCTAATAGTAAGGGCTCTAAGGGACTGCCTTAGCCAGGACTTTTGAATAGAAATTAGAGCGAGGAATTTAATACAAAACAGATTTTGAAAGACTTGTTGCTTCATTTTATAGAGTTTCCAGTCACAAGAAGTTTATATGATAAAGAGGATCTTAATATCTCTCAAAACTAGGTATAGACTGGACAGAACACCTTGAAAATGAAAGCGAGTGTATTAGCACGCGTCAGGATAAAACTTCAAGGAATTTAGAATATCAAATACATAGTTTGTATACTATGTAAAGGACTCTATCTAAAAGGAGCCGCAAAAAACAAAATTGTTAAACCCCAGCCCCTTACTTATATTGAATATTGACGTAATGATAATTTACTTGCTTGTCCTCTATATAAAAGCTCTTAGAATCCAAGAAGGAACCCTTTAAGCTTTCCTGCGTTTTAAGACTTTAGTTTAGTTTTAAACCAGCCCGTCTAAAAACAACGCAATATAACAAAGTTATTCCCGACGTTAAGTTAAGTCAAAAGGCTCTGTTTTATAAGTTTAAACCTGTAACTTTTATGCTAATTAATATAGGAAATCCTACTACATAATAAAAAGAAAGCCAAAGATTGGAGCAGTCCCCTTTGCAAGGTTTTACATAAAAATTTTATAAACCCTTCCTTAATATATCTATTTGTATTTCAAAAAGAATATACTTTCTAAAAAGCCTTGGGCCACATTCCAGGGATGTCTCTACTTATTTATAGCATTGGTTTGGGAGTTACACTACGTAAATTTGTTTCGCTCTATAACAACAGTTACCTAACAGCTAAGATTGATTATAAATGTGGTTTGCTCCTTCTAAATGAGGTCTTTTCGGAGTTAAAACTTTAGATAGCCACTCACTAAACTTAGTTGCTTTAATTTCAAAAACTAACTCTTAATTTAACTAGAATGCGTTTTTCTAGGACTAGCACAAAGGTTACCAAGGAGCCTCTTTTATTTATTTTGTATAATAAACCCGAAAAAACCTTTAATTAGGGTTCACTACCAGTAGCGGCTCGTAAAAGAAGAGGCTGCTGCGTCAGGTATATATAAAGTCCTTTAAAGGTATATTAATATAATGACTACATTTACCCGCGAACAAAAAGCAAAAAGGGCAGTCTAGAAGTGGCCCCGGTTATTCCAAATTCTTGTTTTCTAAAGCTATGGTTTATAAGTTTCTTAATACCAAAAGCCGGATTTAAGTTAAAAAAAAGGGAAACCTTATAAAAAGGAAAGGCTGTAGCTGTATTGTCTACCCGACTTGGAATCCTTTAAACGAAGACTCATATTCTCAATTTCCACTGATAGACGTTTTGACTTTGTTTGTCAAATACTTTTTATAACTTTTTCGTTTTATTCCTTTTTGTAATTAAAAGGTTCTCCTATATCTTTCTAGTAACAAAGATACCGAAGAACCTTTTTCTAATTTTTTTAGTGTCCTGCCTATGAAGCGATGCTTACAACTCTATGTACTTGCAAAAAAACTCATTACATTATTCCTTTAACTACAACTAAACTGCAGCAGCCCTTTACTAACTAGAACCCCGAGAAGAAACTATGCAAATACAACTTGCGGGTACCCTTATTCCACCTATTCTATACCTGAACAGTAATTTCTTTAAGATTATAAGAAAGGGGTTGAGTAGAGTAATAATTAAGTTGTTATCTTTTTACTCTAATTGATTTGACCTGCGTACTTTTTCTGGACTTCTCCTACTGTATAAAAAAGACAAAAACGCCTCCTCTTAACAGCTAAGGAAAAAGGCTCTAAAGCTTTAGCACGGAGGACCCCCTTCGATTAATATTTCATTTCTAGTGACTCCACTTTTTTGAACAAGGAGCTCTTTACCCTGGCAACTCCCTTCTTAGCTATTATACTCTTTAGGTTGCATGCTTGGCTTAGAGACTTTACTCTAGTAGGAAGCTCAATTAAATAACAAAATTTCGTTCGTTTTATACTCGGTAATTGACTCTTAAAGTTTTCTTCTTCCCTTACACAACACAAGGTAAATACCCCGAAAAGTTCTGTAATAAGTTATACATCTAACAAAGCTTTTTTGTGTCCAGTTTAATTCTATACTACGGAGGAAACCTCGCAGAGTCTGTTTTTTAAGTAAGTAAAACGAAGCGGATACCCTCCTTGGATTAGGATCTCCACTGAAATACTCCATTTATTCGTTAGGATAGAACAAAACTCCTGTCCTTTTTCTATTTCTAAGCCTCAGGATCTTCCTGCAGCAGAAGCGCGTTATATAAAGGCAGCCGCTGAAAGAAGGTAGATATTTGGCATTTTTATTTACAATTGAAAGTAGATAAGAGGTTATTCCCGCTTTTGTCTTTCTGTACTATAAAAAAAGAAACACGTAAAGTAGAATCGTAGGGCTGGGGAATTCTGCTTATTATAGAGTAAAATAACCCAATCAATAAGATCTAAACAAGTACTATAACGCTTATTCAAGAGGGTCTCTAAGGGACTCTCCCTTTTCTTATTCTACTTTAGTACACCCTGCGCATTGTTACTTTCTGAACCTCTTAGTTTTACAGAACAAGGGCTCCTTACTAAATAGTTTTACTAATCGCCTAGATTTGAGCATTCCACAGATAAGGGATTGACCAAAGTTAGTACTTCCTCTTTACCTTAAAAGACTCTTCTATCTATAAGTAAGATCTCAAAATTTAGCGGTCTCTTTACAGAGTTCACAATTTAAAGTAAAGGATGTTAGCAAACTTTTAGCTATCAAGAGTCCCCATATATTAGGGTCCATATCCCATATCCTAGTGTGTAACCTTCCTTTAGATTTTCTATTAGAGTGTTTAGCAGCTTTATATGAAGCCCTCGGGGTTACTTTGGCCTATCCACAACTCACATTGAGATTCTAACAAAGTTAAGTATAAACTCTAAAAAATTTCTTCTATATAACTAGATTCTTATACTATTGTAAATACAACTGCCACTAATAGGTAACAAAAAACTCCTTGGGTTATACTTAAGGCTTAGGCAATAATACAATAAGAAATTCGGATTGGGGTACTACAAGTGTCAATTCGCTGAAGATTAAGATAGGAAAGTTTTAAAATGTTCAGTAACAAGGTAATATCAAGAGGCCGGCTTTTTCTTATGTTGTTTTAGCCAGGGCCCCTTTTGTAATACCTGACTTAAATGTCTCTAAATCTCGCAATTAAAAGGGTGCTTTGTTCCGTTATAGAATATTAACATTGTAAAATTCGAATAAAACTAGGGTTTCTACGAACTTTTCTTCAAGGAGTTCCTTTACAGCTCTTCAAAATTAGCCTTTATAAGTTTATAAGGGGCACTTCCGGATGTACTATGTATTTGTTGCAACTCGCGCGTATAAAATTTTAGTTTTTGGTACTTTTCTAAGGATTTTAAATTTAAAGCGGTGGGCGAGGAATTCCTTCCACTTTATTGCAAGAAGGTTTTTCCTTTTTATTTTATGTCTTCCTGAACGAGTGAGAAAAACTTAAGATACTCTTTAGTTTACCAAAGAAGTGCTCCTTACTTTTTAGGTAAGCCGCGCGTTTTATACTCAGAAGTTATGACTAGTTTTTACAAGGTAGCCCTCTTCAATTAAAATTCGTGACAAAGACTTCTTATTAAAGGGAGTTTAACCTATCGAGACAGAGCCTGGGAAAACAAGAGGACCCTTTTTTCGTAACTCTTAAGTTTTTTTCGGCAGGAGCATCCCCTAATTAAAAAACTGTGTAACCAGCAGAAAGTTAGAGTAGTTTTTAGAGATTATAGTGGACTTTCTAAAGGAATAGGGAACTCCTCCTAAAATTACAAGCATCTTTCAAGCTTTTAGTTACCAACTTTTTACAGTGTAGATAATCGAGGGCTTTGAACAGTTTCTCATTCTAACAAGTCCTTTTTTTGGTCTGAAAAGTCAATATTTTTTTATTTATAGAAAGATCGTTCTTGTGACTTGGGTAGAACCTCGTTATAAACTGTATGTAAATAGAGGCTTTAAACTGGGTGGATTTTTTACAGAATATTTTAGAGACGTTAATAAAACCTTGTACTTAAGAGCAAACTTTTTTATAATTTTATAATTGACAGCGAATTTGATAAGGAACTCTCGAAAGATTTTTTCTAAGTTGTTTTGCTTAAGAAAGGCGGACAATGCTTTTGTACTCTAGTTTTCTAAAAGGGGAGCTCTAGGAATGCCTTAAAACGAACGGAAAAAAAGTAAAAAAAATCTAATCAATATCAAAAAAAGTAGAAGAAAGCTTAAGTATTAAACTAGGAACTTTTTGGACGGCTATTTAGGGTACATCCAGAGTAAAGCTGTTTCTTAGTACTGTACTTATGATTTTTATATTTCAATTTCCAAGAACTCTTCATAATACTAAATTGAAAAACTCCACCTAACATGGGTGTTCCTGAAATTGCTACAAAAAAAGTCTCCCTTTTAATTCCGTTTACCCACCCTATATTACTTAAAACTAGAATCTACCCAAGGCTCTTAAGTGGATATCTTAGGAGCCCTTCTGTAAAATGATAAACCTACAAAAGTAATTTCTAGGCGCTTTTTCTTTAGCGGAGTCCTAGCTTTTTTAGTACATAGTATAGCCTCCTCTTTTTCTACATAGCGCCCTATAGAGTTTTGTGACAGGACAATAACCTGAACACTTGCTTTGTACGGATACTCCTTACTTAACCTACTTTGACAGGAAGGTCAGTACAGGAAAAACTATAAACCAGCTAAAAAAAGTTTAATAATAAGTAATGAAAGGGTTAGTCTTGTCAAGAAGGAAGATATAATGTCAAATTCGGGCCTATAAGGATCCAAAAAAGCCTCTATCTAGTATCTAGGTTTAGCCCCGACCCTAATAGGGTTTATAGACAATTTCGATTAAAATCCCCGGTAAAGAAAGAGTATCCATAGCGCATGCCTAGTCGAGTCCACTTACTATATTCAATTTTCCACCGCCTCTAGCAAAAGCGTTCCTGTGTAACTATAAGTCTTCCATAAAAGGCCCTAACACATATAAAAGGAAAACCGGTATTACTAGACTCCTTACTGGGGCAAACCCGGGATTAGAACTCCTCACTAATATTATACTTTTCAAAGACAACTTCACTTTATTAAAGGAATGAAAAGACTCTACTCGTTTAGTGGGAGCGCTTCTAAGACCCTATGCTGAAATCCTTCTTAGGAATACCCGAAAGGCAGAATTTGCCCCTATCCAATTTAGTATTCCAACCGTAGAAGAGACCGAAAAACTAAAACTTTAACTTGTAATTAGACCTCGAAAAGCAGCACTAATTAAACTAATTAAATAAGTCGCCTTCCCTCGAGAAAACCCACATCCCTAGCTTAACCCAAAAAGGGATAATAAGGGGTACTTTAGTACCTCCCAGAATTTGAGAAATTACTATCCTTAAAGAGCATCTACTAGCGCATAAAACTTTGACTACATCCTGTAGAATCTCTTATAAACACTTAAACAAGAATGCTATGTAACGAAATAAAAGATGAAGGTAGGGTAAAAGAAAAGGCTCGGGAAAGCTTGAACTAGGGATAGTTGACACGGGAATTAATACTTAATACTATAGATATTCTTGTCGGGATTTAGAATGTAACTTAATTTAGAAAAACCAAAATAAGTAAAGGGTACTAGCTCCGATATATTCCTAAGTTTCCGGTATTTCTGAATAAATGTAATCCTGCGTGGAAGGCTTTGGATTCGGTCAAAGAATAGAGTTTCTTTAAAGAAACTCCTGAATTATTTATATGTGCTCGATCTTATTAAAAGCAAACCCTATAAGATAAAAGAGAGGGTCCAAGAGAATACTATGGTCCGATACGAGGTACCCATATGGAAATGCTTTTTACAAGGGTTCCTAACTAAAAATGGATTAAATCAGATTTCAGTAATTAGGTAGTTTTTACAAGGCCGTCGATCAAGATCAAGGAGACCCCTTCTTCCTACGAAACTTGATTAGACATTTCCACAAGTGTATTAAAAATAGCTGCAGCGTGTTATTACTCTCTAAGGAATGGGAGCTTAAAGAAGAGCTCCTATTTTCCTGTAACCCAGTTATGAACCGATTAAAGACTCGGACTAAAAGCAAACATTACACTTACAGGGCTTCCCTTTTATAGAATCTTTAAATAAATGTTACAGAGATATAAGGAGTTTCTAACCAAGCGCGGGCTTAGGCACAAGCCTGAATTTAGATATTAAATTAAAGATGGAATGTATAAGTATTTGTTAAAGCTCCAAAATCCCCTGTAATTATAATCTTCCTTTTTTGAGAAAAACCCCAGAATTCAATTCCTTAATCTTTATATCAAGTGGTTTAGATGCTCACTTTCTATCGAACAGGAGGGTAGAGCGGAGTACGAAACTATCCGTAAGGGAAGGTGTAGAAAAAAGCTATGCTATGGTAAACTAAGTATTAAATGTAATAGGAATCCACTTTATAGGAGGGCTTTCCCTATAGAATTGGGTTTAACTTATAGGAAAAACTTTACTAAAGGATATGCAGAAAAAGGGGGCTAGTATAAGGTTTGAATCTGAAATTTTAGTCTTTTATATCTAAAGTAATTGCTTAGAGATTAGTAGATACTTTATCATTAATAAGGGCACCATGCTGAGCGAGGATTTTCCTCTTACTTTTCGATAGAAATTTGGGATTTTATACTTTATAATAGTAGTTATAGTTTACTTATTTATCAAAAGCATTAAAATGGCCCTAGAATCCTTTTACTAAGTTTAGGTTTTACCCGGATATCATATCTACTATGAAATGAATAGTAAGCGGAACTTTTCGGGTTTCAATATGGAATACTGTAGTACGGAGATCCTAAAGGGAAAGAAATTCCCTTTTATTAGGGCGTCTTATACCTAGTAATAGAGTTCTATAAACTCGCCGAAGCCCCGCGCGAGGTATGCTATATAAAGAGGGTCTGGTTTTTAGTTAAATGTAGTACCCATTACGAAAGGACTCTATAAAATTCTAATAGGCTTCGAAGGTTGCTAGTTATTTTCTCTTTGACTTTGGTACCAGTAACATAAATTAGAAGTCTCCTTACCTTATTTCAATCTTTCATTCCCTTAAAATCTCTCAAGGGCTTCCATCCCATATCTGTATAGTTAGTCTTTGCCTATTTGTCTGTAATTTTATACTAAGTTCCAGCCGTCTTATTCTTCTTTACTTGAGAATGTAGTATACAAAGCTACGGAAAAGGATGAAAATCTTCAGAGTCAAGCTATGAAAGGTAGTCGCGAGCTCGAGCAGGACTTTTTGAAGCTAAGAGACTCTATAGGACACTTAATAGTATTTTGTAGGGGCATTTCCAGCTGTTTAATTAGATCTGCTAAAATTTTAGACCTGTCTCTTTGTTTTGCAATCTCCTTTACTAAAAATCGGACTTTCATTATCTGAGTTTTGTTAAAAAAGCTATTTGGTATAAGGATAACCTTCGTTTAGAGATACCGGCCAAGCCACCCCTAGCAGCTATTATATTAAGTATGTAAATTTCGCTGAAACAGAATATTTCACTTAGTATTTAAAAAACAAGTTCTATCGTAGTTTTTTCATGCGTTATAATATGAGTTAACATGCCCTGTGGGGGTTTTTCCTTACGTTTTGGAAGTTGCAGAAATTTTTAGTATAGAAATTCAGTCTGTTTGTTTAGAGTCCTATAGCTAATATAGAGACAAAGTCCCGGCTAAAAACTACTGCAGGAATTTCTTAGCACATAGGTTTACTAAACCAAGCTCCAAAAATTTAAGCTTGTATTCCTTTTTGGAAGTACTCAAACTCTTAGGGATTCCTAGATTGCTTAACAAGCAGTGCCTTACGGATAGAAAGATCCATGTTAGAAACTTAAAATCATACCTCTTTTACTTTATGTATCCCGAGTCATCATAACTAAAGACCCCTACGCAATACAACTATAAGGTTACCCACATTCACCTATTTTAAAACAAGTTTTAAGAGCCTCAGTTTCTTTCAAAGGAATATAAAGAATTGAGTACAGAAAGACCACTTATCCTAGGCAAAAAACTTCACTACATTTAGTAAAATATACAACCTATTTGATTTGCTCTAAATATTCTAATTTACCTTTAACGGGAAGCCTTTACTCGGATGCTTTTCAAGAAATCCTTTTTGAAATATAGTTAATAACTCCTGTAGTCAGAGCAAAAGGAGCTTGAGGAATAGTTAGTCTGAGTACTCCCTTTGTTTCTTTCATTCACATTAGCTTTATATTTAGATAATGCTCGGTTTAGGCATAAATTAACCGTGGTATAGTGTTAACCCCTATTAGGCTGCTTTGTACTTAGAAATCTTTCATTATATGGGTATCCCCTGCTTATGCATAATACGTTTTTTGTCTGCCTCGTAAGAAAACTTAGCGACAAAGTGGCATATATTAAAATGTCAAAAGAATCTAAAGGATTCTTGAATAAAAGTCCTCTCAGGTGGCACGCAAAAAAATACATAACAGTAAATAAAAATGTAAGTTTTCACTCTCTTATCCCTGTAAACAACACAAGAAGAAAAAAACTCCAAAACTCCCTAGCTAAGCACAGGTTCGGATGATTAATCCTAAGGAGCCCTTTACTACTGGAATGGGAAAGATCATTCTACTAGAGTAAGTCAAGAAAAAATCTTATTGTATTGTAATGTCCTCTTTTCTGACCTGTACTGTAAGAGGAGATAATGAATAAATTGATGTATTAGACCGCTCCTATTTTTTCAGGAGATGCCCCTTTATCCTAGAAAAGCATACTCATTGTACTTAGCAGTAATAGTGCACTTAGAAGCTTCATTTCTATTTAAAGGAGTTTGACCTAACTTCGTATTCCAATTTACAACTTAGAGCTGTTCCAGAATTGCTCTTCAAGGAAAGGGGTACTGCAAAAAGGGAGAACCCATCAGTGAATTTTACCTATTAGCTTTAATCGAATATAACTGAAATTCGAACTCTTGCTTTTATATGCATTCCTGTTTTACTTGTTTACTAGCAGCGGGGTATAGTAGCTATTCTATAACAAATAGGGGCTTGCCGTTTAGTTATGGTAAAGCGGCTTTTAACTATGAATAGAAATAGTGCTTAATTACATTACCTTTCTGTTTTTGAAATGAAAATGGGTTTTTCCTCTGGAAACCTAACTAATATATTAGTGGCCCGCAAAGTCTGGGGTTACAATTTACTTTATCAAGAACAAGCTTAGCAAAAGTTTTTATTTAAGTCGCAGTATCCTTATATTCTTTTTCGACTGCATTCCTTAGTCAGCGCATTGTAGGGTTTCTTCAACACATTTGAACTACTCATTGTATTTTTACTGCTCAGTTGCTGAGATATATTGGCCTCGGCGATTATCGTACAAACACTACACTTATTAATATCCCAGCGAATTGACTTTAAATATAAGATCCCCAACAAGGAAATTCGCGGTATACCTGCAATATCTTTGCCTGAACCGATTAAAAAACCCCTTTGAAATACCCAAGTACCCATATTTAACTAACGAGAACCAAGTTCTTATCCTTCTTTAACCCCTTTAGGCCTCGGCGGCTTATACCTAACATTCATATCTCTTTGTATTATTTACCTTGACTAGCTTAAAAGGTATAATAGAGCCCCTAAATTATTAAAAGAATTTGCAAGTTATCCTTTTCAGCTCCCGTTGATATTAAAGATTAAGCCTTTTATCCGCAAAAACTCTACTTTAATAGGGTCCTAGCCTGGCAATCCCCTAACTCTTAAGGAGGAAAAGGCTTTGGGCAGGTCTAACAAATAGCTTATCCAAGGATACCAAAATGAATTTAAACTATAAATCTCGAACAAACATACTGAGAAAGGACTCTAGACCCTTTTTACACTTCCACAGCTTAAGCTTAGGGGAAACCCTGCCCTTTTGTCTTAGTCTTCATAGCTATACCTGGCTATACCTGCTTTCCTAACTGCTATACTTTTTACTCTTCTACGCCCTACCTGTACCTTAACTACCTTTGGCCAGTAATATACTATTAAATAGTAAAGTCAACCCGGGGTTCCTCTAAAATATAGAAATAAAGTACTCTTACCCGGAGAATCTCTTGACAACAAAGGATAACTTTCCCGTACCCAGGAATCTTGGAGCTTATAAGAAGAAAATGTGTTGAAAATCAATCCTAATGAACTGAAGTTTTTAAACAAGCGTTTACATGCTATTAGCTGCCTTTGCATTCCTTAAGTTTGTAGTTTTTAAGTAAAGGAAATCCATGACTTTCTTTTAATTCTTTTAGTTAAGTTAGTAGAAGTTTATCCCTGAGTCTAAGATTAACTGCTGAAACCTACCTATATGGGACTTGAATCTCTGACCTTTGACTCGAAAAAAGGTTGTAGGATTTTTCTTTATAATTAAGAGAAAACCCACCCATACTCCTAGAAAAAAGGAGGGGCCCTTCATAATATTGAAATAACAAGTGTATTCCTTTTTTTATCCGGGGGCGCTCCGTTATTGAGGGGTGTGAGAAAGCTTACCCTAAGAAGGAATTTTTTTAGTCTAAAAGTTTCCGCAAGGATTCACCTCCTAAGAGAATAAGAAAGAATCCCTAAGAAAATAAGTTATAAAAGGCAACTAACTCCTTCTAGAAATCTAGAAGCGAAACTCCTCTCAACTGTCCATCCAAAAAAGTTAAAAGTTATCCGTATAGACGAGTGACCCTAAAGGCTTTCTAGACGGAGTACTGTACAAAAGCTATACTAAGGTCAGAACCAAATTTTTGAGGCTAGCCCGGTATCAACTTCCGAGGCAGAATATCTAGGCATCTAAAGGAATTCCAGTAAGTTCAAGTCCTATCGCTTACAAGTTAAACTTTAGAGTATAGAAGGGATTCCTCTCGGGTTTTTCTTTTTGCATTAAATTAAGGCGAGAGCTTGGAGTTTCTTTCTAAGGATTTAGGGCAGGTAAATGAATAGGGCACTCATAAGCAAGCAAGAGAGTCTTTCCTTCCTTATTGTAAAATTCAATTTTACAAGTTAAGTAAGTCTACTTTCAAAAGCGGGTGTAAGTTTTACAAGCAGGGCAGTTTCATAATAAAGTGAATAGTGCATATAAGAAATTACACATAAAAGGAGACTAACACGTGTTACGCACAAGATTAGAACTAGCCGTGAATGCATTCTTAATCAGCTGTTACCAAATAGACGCCCTCTACTGACGACACTACCTTAAGATAAATATACCAAAGATTCCCTCTATCTAGTATAATTGCGTTTTAAAAGATTTTTAAGAAGGTACGGTTTAGGCATGGAGATAGCATAGCTCGAGATAGCACAACGAGCAAGGATCTAATTGGCGGCACCGATAAAGAATATAAACAAAAGGGAGTTATAGGGCATAAACAACGCAAACTAGAAAAGGATCCTCTAATTGAAGTGAAAATACTTTACGGGAATTTAACTAACTAAAAATCTTATAAATCTAAGGAGCTGGAAGAAATGGAACTAATTAGGCCACGGTTGACCGACTACGACACAATATAAGACAATCTACGCTTCACAGGATTCTGGGATATCTTTCCCTGTTTTAGAGACCCCTTACTTTAAACTTTAATCTACCGCGTCTTATAGTCAAAGTAGTACTATGGGCCTTCTCTTTCAAATGCGGTGACCAAGCGCATGAAACTCTTTCTGATCTAAGCACTAATGAGAAACTTAACTGCTTATGTCTATCAACCAAATAAAGACTATCCGCGTCTATTCTATAAGGAATAAGGTAGCCAGCCATTAAGTGTTTCGGGAATAATACTAGGAAGCTCTTATAATTTCTGTTTAAATCCTTTTTTTGAATGAGTCCTACTTGTAATTAGAGTACCAGATATAAAAAAGCGTTAGCCAGGAGCCTTCCACTGGATTCTGTTATCTTTGAGATGAGGAAAGTAAGTTTACTTACTTTTTCAGTTACCGGATATAAGAGAAGCGCTAGCCCAGAGCTTTTTGTGAGATTCCTATTCTTGAGCTATAGTGTGAAATTTGTATGCGGAGTGGGCATTTCCCTATCTAGGAGTACTCAATACCTATATAGAGAATGAAAGTGAATTTTAGGCTTTCTAAGCTTTACTCTTATATAAAAGAGTAGAATAAGAAGCCTATCAAAGTGTACGAATATTATAAACCAGTACTCCTAGGCCTCCCTTTTTGTTCTTAGGTTCCATTACTACGGAAAACCCGCTATTAAGAAGTGCTCTTTCCTTTTAGAACCCCACCTGCAGCTCATGTCTTGGACTACCCAGGAAAAGCAAGAGCTAATTGAAGAGATATCATAAGGCATAAGAAAATTTTTATTACAAGCGAGAAATTCCTGTTTCTACATAATCTCCAGTATTTTTTACAAAGAAAATCGCTACATCAATAAGTCAGTCCTAAACAACAAGGGAAACTCACTCTCGATATAGTGCATGAATAAAATAAAGGGCTTCTCCGGGGCTTCTTAAAAAAGACTAAGCGAAAGATAATTTAGTCGGAGAGGCGGGGTCTCGCTCAGTATTTACTATGAATATATTCCTTTTTTGTCCTAATAGGATGCAAGTGCTTTAGGCTCCTCGCTCCAATCCCTTTAAAATAAGGAGTCTTTTGCTAAACTTGTTTTAGGAACCTCCTTGTCACTAAATCCGTTTCGTTTCCGAAGTGCGTACTCCTAATTAAAATGAAAAGGCCCTATAGGACCCCAAAGGTAAAAGCTTAATATACCTTAGCCAACCCCCTTCTTAAGTTTTATTTTATCCGATAGCCTTAGTTTTTTTGAATATAGTGAGACTTGTAGTAAACAAAATTTTTTATTAACATTTACTCGATAATACGAGTCACTAAACATTTGCCTTTCCCACCCTTCAGAGCGGTATACCGGGTACCCCCTTGTATATCACGTCGCTGAGATGGATTATACTCGCCGAGTTTCTACGGAATCCCGATTATGAGAAGACCCAAATACTAAAAATATGAAATGCATCCAGAAGGTTCTAAAAAAGAAGTTGCCTTTATTGCAGCTTTCCTAATTTTAACCAAGTCTCACAAACCCTTTTAGAAATTTTACCAACCCCTATCCTTTATTATACTCAGGAAGTACACTTCATTTAAAGGAGTAAGAAATGCTTTTGCAGGGGTTTTTTCCATCTTCTGTAGTGTTAACAAGAGCTGGGATTTCAAGCTAACATTATTTTGAGTAAGGACACTCTTAGAGGTTTCTAAGTTTGCAGCTGTATACCTTTCATACCTATCTTAGTCATTATAGCTAGACTCTGCATCACTTTTTGTTTGTATTGATGATAACTTCTTTCTTAGCTGCTTTTGTAATACCCATTTTCCCCCAAACTCCTTGTTACCTTATTAGCCCCGGTTTCTTACCTATCTTTGTAGCTGTTATACTCTTCTCGTAGCTTGTACTCTCTTTTATAGGGATTCCTCTTACGGTAGCGTTTCGTTATTAGAGTCTTTTCGTTAGTCTTTATATCTTAGTTGTAGGAGTATTATACTGTAATAGATATTATACTAAAAGTTATAGTAGTTTTAGTATCCCGAGTAATTGTATCCTTAATATCCTTAATAAACAGGAAAAACCTAAACTAAAAGTGTAGGAGAACCTCGCTAGAAAGACCTATTTATCTTATTTAAACTAATAAAATGAATTACCTTCTCTAGGCCCGGGAGACTCTAAAACAAGCATAACATCACGAAACTTCTTTGTTAAGGCCTTCCTTAGGTTTTTTCAGGCTTTGTTAGTTTGTTGAAAATTTCATTCTTACAACCGATAAACTATACTCTTTTCCATTTCAGATATTCCTTACTTAACTTAGAAATTGCCTGTCTAGTTATTTAGTCTTTCTATTTTTATCTAAATATTTCAACCGGAAACATATTATCAAGTTACCCAGAGCTTTGCCAGCTTGGCTACCTTTTAAGTTTAAGGCGTTGTTTTTTCTTTCATCAGACCCAGAATTTCCTATGCGCTTTTCATGATTTACTTTATGAAACTAAACTACCTTGCTTGTAATTCCTAGGATTCTACGAAGATATGATATAGGGTTACCCTTTTATAGACTTAGTCATTCCTTAGAAGCGGAAAATCAACTATTATAAAAATCTTTCCTTGGAAAACTTCCCAAAAGGAATCCTCCTAAGTTGAGTTATTCCTTGGCAACTGCCTTTGTTCTTTCGAAAACCCTAGATAGTCCTTTATTAATCCCTCTTTCGGTTACGCAGGACCTTGGTCCTGATAGGACCCCTGAGGACAATCTTTTTATGCCTTTGTCTTTCTTAGTCTTTCCCAGGTATTCTTCACTATTAGTTAGTTGGGCTGATATTTGAGGGACCTAATGGATTCCTTTTGTTTAATTACTTTTTAATAAGTTAGGCTCAGATCTTGGGCTAGAGAAGCTGAAAAAGGAGGGCTTCCCTTTAGTATTTAGTCTTTTCCTGTTAATTAGGGACTTGGACAACAGAAGATCCTAGCTTTCTCCTTTAAGTTCTATATACTTTACCAGAAACAGAGGAACACAAAGGCAACGCTTTCTATACCCGCCTCATAAATTCGGGAATAGGGAGACTTTATATATACACCCCTTTAGAGTAAAAGACTTTCAAAAAACTAAAGATAAAACAAATCCGGATGCATTATAGAACAATACCAAAACCTACTCTAAGGTTTCCGTGGCACCTAATTTCGTGTGCCCCGTAAGGTGTTTTTGGTTACATTAAAGGCCTTTTGGATATTTCCTATGTTATTATTCAAAGAATAATACCTCCTACCTTTATTATTCAGTTTAAGCCTCAGATTTACTTGTGCAGATTTGGAAAAACCCCTACTCGATGACAACTCTTGTACTTCCTTTCTACACCCCGTCGAGATTTAATTGAAAAAGATGGGGGTCCCCTTATATACCTTGTACGAGTTGTACGAGACTCCTTAAAAAGTCCTAATCGAAAAATTTTGTTAAGGCTTATTACTGCACTTCTTGTTTATTACCCGGTATTGCTAACTTCGACAAATTTAGAGGGCTTTAACTCTCCCACAATAAAAAGGAGTCCGTTATTTACCCAACTTGTACCTAGAGTTCCTTAATCCGCTTACTCTTGGCTTTCTTAAGGGGTAATCACTATAGTTGTTAAGGCGGATATCTATTAAAGAGCTTCCTTACTTACAAAGTAGGAAACACTTTATGGGCTAGTAAGAGATTTGTTAAAGAGTTTACCTGTTGTTCTAAAGAGGTTTCCTCTTGTCTTTGGTTCTAATTACTATAGAGGTTCCATTCAGAAGAAAATTTAGCGTGAGATATAACTAGGGGTTTTGCTGCAGGGGATCAACCCTGAATAAGCTAGTCTTTTTGTAGCTAATTAGTCCCTTGTATTAAAAATCTTCCGCGGGGTTCTTAAAAAAATGAAAAGCTATAGCTGCTAGGGGCTTAGAATCACGTAGATAAAGAAATTTATTAAGCCTTACTCTTAGGAATATAGTAAGTGGCATTGTATATTGAAGCACCTATTAGCGCACTACTAAAATCAAGTTTACATCAGACAAATCGAAGTATAGCCGATACGTCGGTCGTGGGTTCAAAGGTCTTTATAAATTTGTCAGTTTTGAGCAAAAAGAAATTAACTACACCCAGTGTCAAGTCTTTTTAACTTGTATACAAAGGGATTCATAACATAGCACATCTACTACGTGAATACTGGATTCTAAAAAATTCTTATTTCCCGAAAATCCTACGCGAAAATACCTCTTATATACACATATAAATTAGGGGTCTTATATAAGGGTCTATAGAATGAGGTATTCTTTTACATGGGTTATAGGTTACTGTAATTAAGGAAAGAGTTCATCAATCTAAACAATATAATATTGTTGTTCTTGTTAAGGTGTATTCCTCTGTGTACTTTGAGCTTATCGCTAATGAGTTTAGAAACCTTAATAGTCTAATGTAAGTATCTTCTCTTACCGACCAGAACGTGAGGTAATGTAATATTAAGTAGTATCTTGAAAGTGTATCCATGCACACCAGCTCCAGCAACAGACCTTGACCTGGATTCCTTGCTGCTTGTTTCTACGGGCTTATCTTTCTTTTGCCTTTACTTACTTGCCCTCTTGTTTTATGAGCTAGACTTGCTTTCTGTTTTCTTTTTGCTAGAGCTAGAGGAGTTAGAGCCATACCTGTATGCCCTCTCTTTGTATTCCTCTTCTTGTATTGTACCCTAATTGTAGCTTATATATATATATAATATTTCTATAGTCTTGGTAAGTATTGTCTATTATTTATAGTTACTTATAGTTATTGTTTCCTTTATATTAGTTATTAGTAGTTTGTACTAGATATATAAGGTTTACTCTCCTTTAAGCTTTATCACTCATTGTGCTATGTCTTTATCGTTATAGAGTATACAAACTTAATAGAAATGAGATAGTGTCTTTGTATTCTGTTTTTGTTTATTACTTATTAGTAAAGGAGTTAAAGGGGTGGGATTAGGACTCTTCTTTTTGTTGTTATGGGTTATAGTTTCTATTGTCTTATACACTTATTAGTTATAAAGAATAGTATTCTTAACTTAATACTTAATGGGTAGTAATAGATTAATAGGTAAATAAAAGTTGTTCTTGTTCTAACTAAGCTATTTACAATACCTTCTGTGTTTATCGTTATGGAGCATACGGTGGGAATAGGAGTACCTCTACAATCCCGACCAGAACGCTAGTGAGGTAATGTAATTAACTATACAGCAAGTATTATGAGTACGTATCCATACACTATAACACCAACTCCTCTTCAACTTCTTCTGCTCCTAATTCTTTTTCTTTCCCCGTTTCCACGGACCTCGACTTTGGCTTAGTTGACTAAGTAATCTATAAACTGTAAGTTCTTTAACCGGTAGCTTTATTTTGGTTAAAGGCATTCTAAGAGAACTAAGTAATAGATAGCTTTGATGTTCCTTATTTGTTTTCTAGTTTGTAAGACTGTACAAGCCTAAGAGTTGTTTTCTAACAAAGGGATTTGCTTTTTTAAGACCTATTTTGTAGAGAACCCCCGTGTTAATCTTATATGTATATACTCCCCTAGCCTAGGCCAGAGCCTTTAAATGACTAAATGGAAATCCGACCAGCTTACTAAGAATCCCTTGTAGAAAAGTGAGGCTTTAGTACCACAACAAGCAAAGTAAGACTAAAAAAGACTTCCCTCAATATGCCTAGCAATTCTAATCCAAATGAGTTTCTAAAGTCGTCGGTTTCAAGTCCCGTATTTTCAGGGTTCCCCGACAATAAATCTTTTGTACCTTTACATGACTAATTACAAGTACTCCCACATTTGTACTCCTTATATTTATATATAGTACTGGATTGGCATTTTTATTTTACTCGGCGTGCGATATTAGCAAGGAGAGCTCCCATTATAAACTAAAGTGTTCGCTGCGTCTCCTTTCTCTATGTAGTAGGAAAAGCTCCTTATTGGTGGGCATACTAAGTCCCAATTCTAAAGGCGGAGGTATCCAGATTTGTTATGATTCTGGGGTCGAATTCAAGTTTATCGAAAAAGAGAAAAAAGGGGCCTTTAGTTCAGTATCATTAGATGCATTGACTCTAAAGGCTTAACTACAGGGGCTCCTTTTAATAGTTTGTTTTATTACAGAGACTGAAAACCCCTTGCTTTATAAGGGGCTGCTTCCTGGAGAGGGACCCTTTTATATTAAGATAAGAGAGCGTAAAACTTTCTTTTGTATGCAGTAAAATAGGAACCGCAAGGGGCTCTTCAGATATAAAAAGGGTTTGAGTTAGCCCTTAGTTTGTAAGGAATTCCCTGTTGGTGTAAGACCCTTTTCTGGGGAATCTCTTAACCTTTCTTTCTTTTGAAGTAAGAAAAGTTTCAAAAAGGAAACCCCACTGCATAAAGTTTCTACTCTATAAAATTGTAATCGAATTACCGAGAAAGTGCGAGGGATTGAGCGTGTAAAATGAGTGGGTACCCTTTCATATGCGCAATAGTTGTTAGATAATTCTAGTTCTGTAAGTGCTAAATGAAACGGTCTATGCCTTGAAATAAAGATTTTTTTATAGCTTGCTTGTAAGGGAACTTGGTACTACTTATAACAGACGGAGGGTTCTCTTATATTATTATAGCGCTTTTGGGGTACCACAGAAGAAGACTGAAACTTATATTTCTTTATATTGCCCAAGACCTAGTCACGCGTGAAGGTGTACTTTTTTAACGTTTTACGCTTTAATGTTTTATAATTATAGCCAGAAAGTACGCTAAAGGCTATTAACACAAGTATCGAATCGCTTTTGTTCTTTTTTTTATTGGAAGCTTTTTAAGAGCTTTTAGTACTAGCCGATAAAAGTTTTAATACTAGGGTAGGTTCGCGGAATCCTACGAAACAAAGCTAACCCTAGAATAACCTTGCTTGCTCTAATATAATATAAAAGGTTAATTATTACCAGATATTTAGAGGCCCCTTTCTTATTATTAAACTTATTATTAAAAGGATAAGGGGCTAGCCTAAGGGTCGACGTTTATCGGCCGCTAACTTTAACGAGGTGTATGTATTTGTAAAGGTTTTAGCTAGTCATTAGTGGGCAATAAAAAGATTTTTTAAGAGGATGCCCGGTGTTTTCGCTTTTTGTGAGTAGTCTCTAAATATTCAGTTTAGTACCAAAGCAAGGATACTCCCCTTTTTCGGTAATACAAGGCCCTGTGTTAACTTCGTTGTTTTACCTTATAACGCTAGGCTGCATGTCGCAGAGATCCGCGCAATGTTTTAGTTTCCTTTTTAGGTACTGAGTAGCCCATAAAGGAAATGCTTTGTGCTCTTAGTGGGATGATTTACGGGGCCTCGTTATACCAATGAGTCCTTTTTTACAAGACAGATAAAACCCCTTTCTAGTTTTGGATCCTTTAAAGCTCTAAGATTGTTCTATTTTTTTAATAAAACTCTCTGAAAAAGAGCATTAAGATAATGAAGCTGTATAATACCCGATTGAACACGGATAACCTTACTCAAAATATAAGGAATCTCTCTAATAAAAGTCTAATATTCCATCTGGGATACTAATAAAGAAGGGTCTCACAATTAGCAATTTAAAATACTTGAAGAGAAAAATCCCTTGTCATAGGAGAGTTACAGATTGAAATAGCGTCCCTTTTCACTGCGGCTACTATACCAAGAAATATTATCTTACACGCGTATCTAATCAATAGCTGGGCTGACAGTACCTCCTTGACTTTAAACTTTCTATAAGCAACGCCAAATGAACAAAAGCGTAATGCTAACCCCTACCTTCTTGTGCACTTTGCTTATTCCAGGACATGCCGGATTCTAGAAACCTTCCGAATAAAACCTATAACTAAACTAAAAAAGATACCGGTAAAAAGAACTTTAAGTAGATACAGATTACTTTATTCTGATCCAACCAGAAAAGTCTTCATCACCAAAAAGAAACTTAAAGAGAACCTAATGCCAACTAGACTCATAAAAATTCTTCCTCACTAAACTTAGCACTCAAGACTATCCCTCGGGATAGACCAACAACTACGAACGAGTATAAGAAGACCTTAGAAAAACATAAAATAGTAACATATTTAGGATAGAGTGTAATTTTATAAGAACTCGCAGATAAGAAAGACTAGGGTTTATCGTTTATCCTTTTCCAGGGTTTCATTATGGATCTCAACTAAAACTAATCAGAATGGATAAGGGAGAGATTAATATCTTAATATCACTAAGACTTAAGGGATAATGTAAGATAAAGCAATTTCGTTCGTGTATTTTGCTTGACGATAGAAAGGGTAAGTACGATCCGGTAATTCCTAGTTTATTTAGAAAATATGTGGAACAAGTACTAAGGACTTGTAATTTAATTTGTTAAAAAGCGCCCCTATTAGGAGTTTCTGTAAGTTCAAAGCTTCGCCCAAAGGAGAATCTATTGGTAACACTAAAGTATAGGCCTATTTATTTAAGTCTTTCCTAAATAAGGACTGAACACTGGAAAGCTCACATATAAGAAGTATTAAGAAGTATAATAAACCAGGATACTGGATAGAGTTTCTTTCGTCTGTTCTACGCAAAACGGAGGTTCCTGCCTTTTTTAAGCCGGTAGGTCGGCTAGACTACTTCCCTTTGATTCAACGGAATTCCCCAAAACAGGACCTGTTTTTTCTATTTATTAGGCGTCATGATGCTTTTTTAAGACGATTAACCTTTTACTCTCTTTTTAATGCTTTACTAAGCTCAGCAAATTCCTTGGCAGGACTCTAGAGCACTGAAGACAGGAGGTATCATAATTTAGTGATTCAAAAACAAGGATTCCTAGCAAAAAAAGGATCCGCGGGCTAACGCGATTCAAACCCGTAGCTTTCTCGGTCTGAAACATCTGTTTGAACAGAAATCGAAGAGTCTTAACTTGATGGGTAGCTTATATCTAATTCATTATGTACTTTGAACTAAAGGTTTCGGAGAAAGAGCCCTTTAAATTTATAACCAGGGGTAGTACTTTCTTCTCTATAAGTGAATTATTAAATTTAACCCAGCAGAATCCCAAACTCCACGGTAACAAAAGAAAAAATGCTATTAATCAAAAAATCTGAGAGACTAGCAAGGATAGATAGGCAGTAGACGACGTGAGGTACTCCTTGCCGGACAATTAAATATGTTTGTGAATCCTGACTTTGTTTTGAATATATCCTGTGGATAAGTTGGGAGGTAAATGTACTCTAAATTAATAGCATCTCACATGCGCTACTCCGAGATAATACAAGGGTTTAGCAGGAGTTTACAAAAGTAGAACCTCTTTTTTAAGCTTAACTGCTTTATAACCCGATAAACTTCCTGTTGGGATTGATTTTAGTAGGGAGAATCTAAAAAACTTATTTATTAACTTTGGGATTTTTGGAGCTTACCCTTTGCGCTTTAACACGGGAAGAAAGTCGGCGGCTTTCCCTAATTTGTGAGGTTTTCAGTTATTCTTTGACAGAACAGAGGAGTCCTTAACTTCCTTTAGATCTCTAATATAGGCCAACTAGAGTAAAAAGAACTGAATTTCCAGGCATTGCTATATCTCTTACCTAGGGGACCTCGGGGTTTAATAAAAAGAAGTCGTATATATAGTCGCTGCGATAGCTTGGGTTTTCCTACAATAATTAAAGCATAAAATCTAATAAATATTCTCATTCTCAAAGGGAATCTTCCTTTTTTGTCGGAACTTAACCCCGTGTATCTGTAAGATCGAAACCCTTTATCCTAACGAAAAGCGTAAAAAGATTCCGAGGCTATCAAGATATGTTTTAATTTGACTCTTTTTTGTTGTATTTTACTAAAGAGATTTTTCGGGTACTTTGTGGATATAGCTTTGTACGACTTCCCTTTTCGAGGTCTCTTATTCCTTTATTAGGGACTCTTGCTTACTAGCGCCCGTAAAGTCAACCTCATTTTTACAGGGATTCCTTACAAAACTCTATCACTTTATTAAGAGCAAGGCCCTTATAGAAAAAAGAAAGGTGCCTTAAGTTTTCTTTTTCCCGACTCTTCTAGGGCTCTATATTACAGGAGCTGGTTGTACCCTGGAAACAAAAAGATAGTGTGACTGTAGATAACTAATACTATTCAAAAAAGAGCTCCTAAAGTTTAGTTTAAATGATCAAGTATTTTGTAACTGATTTTATATAAAGTATACTTGAAATGCTTTATATAAAGATCTAGACAAGGCGTAACCCCTTTATCAAGAGGGTTTCTTCACGAGAGTCTAGTTCAAATTTCTTGTTCCTTATACGTTCGATTTTTCAATTTCATGACAATCGTGTGCAGGGAAACCCTAAGATTTTTCAAGGTCCTTTTTAAAAAGAATTTCGGCTTTAGGTTGCTGTTATTTTCAGTTCTTCCGTAGGAATTTTTATAGGATTCCTTTTATTAGAATATAAAACAAAGTCTTCCCTTTAAGGGATACCGTATTTCACGGATTCTAAAATCTTGCCCTGATACAAGGAGACTGGGGCATACGTCGTTAAAGGGTTTTCTATAGATGGGAATAGCTTAAGGGAGTTAACCGAGCACTACTTTTATATAAAGGGGGCGATCCTTAGGAATAACTTGTTTAATGAGTCTCTTTGCAATCCCTATATCTATACAACTTAGCTTTGGGTTAAAAATTCCTTTTTCTTGGATATACAGTTTGTAAAACTTTACCGGATACCCTGTAATAAGGCTCTTTTGCTGAGTTGGAGGTATCGAGGAGGTTTTACCATTATCGATGTAAAATAAAAAACATATTAGGGGGTATAAGCCCGAGCCTTTTTATAAGGAGTATAATACACCAGAAAAGGGGACACTGAATAAATAATTGTCTTAAGTTTTGTTTCATCCATTTAAATAGCTTGGTAAGGTAATTTTGAATATCGAGTAAGGCCCACCGTTTTATAGCCTAGGTTTCCCTATTAGTTATAGTTATTAGGCTTTAATATTAAAAAATCCCTTTTGTATAACTGTAGAATTCCTAAGCTTTTCCTCTTTACTACAGACTCATGTATATTTGCACCTAAGCTATTAGGTACCGGGAACAAGACCCCCTGAGTGAGCAGTCTTTTTAAATAAACCTCTCTCTCTAAAGCAGTCTGTAAAACGAATTCTATATACTAATAAGTGCAGACTTTCTTGCTGGGACTATACCTATATCAAAAGGAATTTCTTAAATTCAATTCAATTATAGCTTGCACTTGCAATAGAACAAACTACTAAAAAGAACTGAATTTTCACTGCCATTACTGAACTTTTTTTTTTAACAGATTGAATGAGAAAGCTCCTATTTTAGTCTGCTTTGGTAAATCGGAAGTTTCTTCGAGATTTAACTGTCTAAACAAGTATTAAATATAAATACCTCTTCAGAAGTTTTTATTTTAATTAGATACTTAAAGTTACCCGCTTATATCAAGATGTTCTGGATTGACACTGACACAAAAAGGGGCGCCTTGATATAGGAGATATTTGAATGATAAAAAGTTTAGATAAAGCATTGTTTATTGCGGGCCTATATCCTATATAAGTGTACTTTTCTAGACTGCTCTAAGGATTTCAAGTTCATTTTAATTATATACGAGGTTTTTACTAGCGAGTAGCCGAACAGCACTATGTATCTGGATTCCCTATTTTTATTCTACGCCTGTATATACTAAGACTGGGTTCTACCCAAGAGTCTTTAAGATAAAAAATTCTTAGTTATACCCCAGGGTGTACTTTCTGAAATTTAGCCTTATTGGAATAAACAAAAATTTTTAAGAACTTTCTTAAGCTTTTTATATTTTGTAGATAAGTACCCATATTTTGTTAAGGGATTGGAATCCAGTCTCGTACGAGGTCCTTTGGGGAACAGAATCGCTTAATAAAGTAAAGAAAATTCTTAATTTTATAAGTTTTTCTAGTCTAGAAAGGTTCTTGGCACTATTGTTGCGGGCAGTCTAATATCTTATCTTACTTAAAAAAGTTTAGATTTTACGGATCAAGCACAAGCCGGTCTATGAAGAATACGAGTTTCAATTCTATTTCCCGCGGGTAAAAACTAAAATTATTAGCCGATTCACATAGTGTAGGGGCGCCCCCTTTTAAGCCTAATCAAGGACTGGCAACACATCTTATTCAGAATTCAAAAATACGGATTAAAATCAAGTCTAAGCATAAAAGCTCTATGAATCAAAAAGGGTTCAAAAGCTAACAAGCCTTTGCTTTTACGGTAAGAGAAACCCTAAAAAGTCCTGAGTTTCCTAGTCATTCATCTATATATTCACAAAAGCCCACTTAGTTCATCCCAGTATGTTCTGCACTTGTGTCTAAATTCCCTTTTTATTTTGGTAGCTGATCATGATTAGAAATAAAGCACGACTAAAAGCTTGTCTACAAAATGACAAAAGTTTCCTTCTTTCATAAGAGACTTATGACTCAGCTATCTATCTTTCTTTTGAAAAACTAAGAAAATTAAGGCGCCAAAACCTAAAAAAAGAGGCTAGAAATTAAGAATGTAAAATGCTATAAAACCGAAATTTTGACTTGAACAAAAGAATTTATCAGCGCTTCTATTAGTTGATTCGAGAGAATTCGGCAACCGCAGATACTTAATATTGCTTATATTGCAGAGACTTCTATCTAGGGGATTCACTCTAATTACAGTAAACTCCTTCAATATTCAGGGACAAGTATTACTTATGACTTATGAAAAACTACAAATTCGGCAGGGATTTTTTATTTAATAGAAAACTCTACATATTTGGCCGGAAATTCATGCGTTATAGAACGGGCCAGGAAGAAAACCCTACACCTAATTGTTAGCCGCTTTCTAAAAAAATGAGTATACAGCAAAAACCCTATACTAAGGGCTCAAAAACAAAAAGAGGGGTTTATGAGTTACCCGGCGAAGATCTGAATAGTTATAAACGGAGTACAGTACGGCTCAAAACTTTGCTACCAACTTGCTAAAAAACACAAATTCAAATTTCATTTATTAGTGCGAAACTTTCGGTGGTACTGTAAGATTCTAAAATGGGTTAAAAAGCTGGTGGACTACTAAACAAGACTTCACCTATATGGGATAGATAGAGGGACTGCCTAGAAGTTCAGTTATTTTTGGTTAGAATATATAAACCCTGTGCTCGGAATAATTTAAATGCTGTGGAAAAGAGTTTCCGTTTAATAAAGTACAAGGAAGGGGTTGTAGAAATGCGTTAAATCATATAATAAGTAACGTAAGCTATATCCTAATGAAACAACAAACCCAAGATAATCCTAAAAGAAGCTCCTTAACTAGCGTACAGCTTCCTTTCTAGATTGGGGAATTTTTAAAGAAAGAGAGAAACTCATTTGCTTGTCTTGTTGTAAATAAGATACCCCACAAAAGTCCGAAATCCAAGGGGCCCCTTCTATCCCAGTATCTGAAATTTATAAAAGGTAATTATTAACAAAAATGTAGAGAGGTTAAAAATCGTGCCCTACCCCGTGTTATAGCGCATTTAAATTAAATAGGCATGTAGCAGATTTTTCTCGATTAAGCTAAGACTTTGTTGCCCGCCAAAAAGGGAATATAGATTAGCCTTGGCTTTAGTTTTGCCTCGGTACATCCGGGGTGTAAAAGTATCCAACTAAATTTTTAAGATAAACAAAATCTTGCTTAGAACTTAGCTTTCCTTGTCCAATCTGGGTTTAGAGTCAACCATTTACTATACTTATGTTTTTATTATATAACCCCCCGGGACCCTCCTTACTATCTATATAAACAGACTTTTCAAAAGCTTTTATTTTAATGGACAGGTTTTACCCGAATTGAGTTATTCCTTACTTTTTAACTGTAAGTTTTTATTTTGTTATCAGGAGAACTCCTCCTAATAAAATTAGGGTTAGGTTTTATTTGGGTAAAAAAACACTGCATCAGATTAGATTGTTAGACGGCTGAGCACAGTCCAGAAGCTCCTCGAGGTCCTTTATTTACGGGACTATAAATAAAGAAATTAAGATCTGGGTAAGCAATAAGGGATCCCTTTTATAAATTAGGGTTGTTACGTAATGGATTACTTAGAATTCTCAAAATGACTTTTTATTGCAGTAAGAAATTTCCTTGACAAGTATTATATTAGGCATGAAGTTTAAGAGAAGCTGCTAGTACAATCTTACACTTGTTGCTGAAGCTTGAGCTATGAGGTTAGTACATAATTGACTAGATTTGTTAGCACAACACCACCAGGTGAACTCAAGAATAAGGGTACTCTTTAGTTTTTAGTAGTCTAGGACTAGCAAGCTAATTCTAGTAATTTGAATTCCATACCCACGATTGCTATTTATTATACTAAAATTCGTCGAGTACCCAATAAGGAAGTCCTAATAATATACCATCGCTGTATATTTAACAGTCTTGTACTTTAAACCCTTACACTAACACCAACAGAAAAAAAGACTCTCACTTAAAACCTATCTGGATCTCTAACCGTCAAACTCTTATTCAGAGCTATACCTCCCACCTATTTTCTTATCTTAACAGCTATAACTCTCTTAGTCTTTCCCCTAAATTACTAAAATCTTAGACCTTATTCCCTTTTTAACCGGGTTTGGATTAAAGGTAAAGGGCGGACCTTCTCTTTCATGACATTTCCTTGGGCTTGGGACTGACTATCTATAAAAACCTTACTGCTAAGTATAATGAAATAAAAGTGCTTTTAGAAATGTTAGATATGGATCCAGCTTAAACTTAAACAGAATTGAATCCCCAAGTATTATTGCCTAGAGTGCCTTTTATCACCCTGGGGTACCCGTAAGGTGTTCATACAAACGAATTTAAGTTCGATTTAAGACATTATGGAATTCCTTATATCTTTTAGAAAACTTGTACGTAATAGCAGGAAAAGATTAGGCAATTATCTTAGATATAGGATTCCCGGGATTTTCTAGACAAGCTGACTTTGGCTTTTATATTATAGAACCTCGTTGACTTGCTTCAAAACAAGAGCTCTGCGATATAACTCTTACCAATTTATTCAAAAAAAACTTTACTTACTAGATTTATAGAATAGAAGAAACCAGGCTAACCCATAAAATGCCTCTAGAACGACTTACTTTGAAGTGATTTGAACCCCACGACTGACAAGAGAAAGTCCTCTTAAAAGAGCCTCATACCCTTTTTATCATTCCTTCTGGATTTGCTGGGTCTTATCATAAGCATACAAACTCAACAAGAATACCAGCCTCTAGCAACCTTAACTGACAGCTGCTGGAAACGCCTTGATTTTAGCTTAAGTTCTCTATACTTTACTATCCGAAATCAGAAACAGTAAAGATTCAAATCGCTTAGATAAAGAATTTCTCTGTTACTCCAAAAAAAGAAATTATTCAGTGAAATAGTATATCAGAAGTTCTTCCACTAGTTGACTACTTTTATTCAAGGTAAAACGGGTATAGAGAATTTCAGGAAACCGCGAGTTCAAGTCTCGTACCTATCTAAGATGTTCCCTAAACTCTATTAAAATCTTCCTTTTAAGATAGTTACACTTGTTAATTACCCTTACCTTAGGTTTTTACTACTTAATTGACTTCACTTATTGTTATGAGATTACCCTTTATTAATTTATTAATTAGAAAGTTCTTTTGTGATTATCTTGACTTGCTCCTAAAGGAAAAACTCCTGGGGTAGATAACTTGTACAAATTTCTCTTTTTTTAAATGCTTTATTGCACTTAATTATTGATGATGAAAATATTCATATAGAATATACTGTGCTGATAGGGGATTCTTTTCTAGACTATGCCTTGTGTGTTATTGTATTACTATAATTGTATTAGTTACTTACTTCTTTATAGTAGTCCTTTCTATAAGGATCCTGGTGCTAGATAAAGAAATTCCAAGTTTAAGTTATAGTGGATAGAAGGTAAAGGGTCTTTTGCAGGAAAAATAAAGGGGTCCTTTTAGTAAGGAATTTTTTGTAGTTAGAAAGGGTACAAGGAAAGGCCTGAAGTATGACGTATATATAATAGAAAGATCTTATTCCGGTTATATTGACAAACAGCTTTAAGTGTAACTTATCAAGACTTAGACTTAGGTTTACAAAGTTTTATATCTGTTTGCGCAGCCATTCGTATTCTTTTTTGAAGCTGAGATTATCACAAGATATCTATGTACCTCGATAACTCCGGAGGCCCCTCTTTTTTAGGTAAGAAAGAGACTACTCTATCTTTCAATATTTTAAGCGTATGCACCAGATTTAAAAATAAAAAAATAAGGCTGACTCCAATCCAAGTAGAGGGAGGAAATATAAACTAGAGACCTACCTCATACTATAACGATGATAAATTTTCTCTTTTTTAGTAGGATATAATCCAAGTTACTGAGAGCTATTTGCTTTACTCTACTTAAGACTTAAGTAAGAAGTAAGCCCTTTTTATCAACAACGCGAGCTTCTTTTTTATCCAAAACCCGCCTTATACCAGAGCCCTCTAATTGGGAAGTTGTATAATCTCCAGTTCCGAAAAGCCCTTAATCTGTTTAGGATAAGAGACACGAAGTAATTTAAATGATTGTTTTCTTTTTAAAAAAGTAACTTCGAGAACCTAAGGCATTAAGATTTCCTATTTACAAGGAGTGCGTGTTTTCACATAAAATACGGGGCCCTTTACTGTGTCAGTTTACCTCGTTCTAGTTTAACCTAAGCGTCAGTCATGGCATACAAAAGGCAGTTTTTAACCCTTAGTATTATAAGCTACAGACACCTCTTATGCCTACGAAACGGGAGAATTTAATCCTTAATGCACGAACTCCTCTTAAGTTTGTTTTTGTAGTTAAAAGTAGAATGTTTTATTAGATTAAGAAAAAGCTCTTGTATGTCGTTCCAAAAGGGAATATAATAAAATACTTGAGAGAGAAAACTGCCCGCAAAGTCCACCAGTAAAGTTTTTTTAGGGGTATTCTGGAAAGCATAAGCCCTGTATAACAATACTTATAAATGCCTCAAAAGTCAAGTAAAATTTTGAAAGGAAACCTCTTTTTTTAGAGACTGCAAAACAAGATTTATTACTTAATAGGTTACGGATCTGAGTTAATCTGTGAAATAGGAGACTTTAGTTTAGTGGGGACTCGGCGAATTCGTGTAAAAAATAGAAATCCAAATAAAGTGTTCTCTAGCCCGATTTTGAGGGATTTATCAAGAGACTCTTGAGAGGGTCCTAAAGAAAAAAAGGATGTCTTTGATTTACCAGGGTTCCGTTATATAGTTATATATTACTTTATATATAGATAATCCAGGCGGAACCCCTAGTATAGTCTAATAGAGAGAGGTTTTTATGCATATCTTGTTTAGATCTTTCGGTACTTAGCTTCCTTTTATATTTAGACTAGGCCGAGTTCTCTAATACACAAGAGTCTATAAGCAATTCTATTAAGAAAATCCATAGGAACTTAAAAGGAAAGTTATGTCGTCTTGAGAAGCGATTTCCGCAATGCCAGGATTTACTTAAAAAAACAATAGGGGCTTCGTGTACTACCCTATATTTCCAGCCTTTACGGTTGCCAGATACAATACAAAAGGGATCTAAATAAAGAGTGAAAAAGGAAGTTTACTTTAATAAAGTTAAGGAATTTAAGGGGGTTCTTTCGGCAGCCAAGCCAGTTTCATCTTAAATTCTTTATAACTTAGTAATACAAAAAGGGGGTCCGGGCAAGTGAAGTTTTAATGCTTTTTTAGATATGAGATAGTAACAGAAAACTCTCATTTTATTTTATACAGTAAGTTAAAGCAAGAGACGTTTTTATAAAGGAATTAATCGCTAAAAGACCAAGCTATTCGGAGGCCCTTTCATATTTCATATATAAAGATATAAAGGGGTAAAGTTGAAAATGTTATATAAGTTAGAATTTTGGATTCCCTTCAAGAAATTAGCAGGAAGCTCCATTCTTGTACTTGTAATATAAGTTCTTGCATTATAATTCATAATAAAGCTCTTACTAAAAACAAAAGAAGACCCGGTGCTTTTACTTGGGCAGAGGGTTTTCTTTTTCTTATCCTACATCCCTGTAATCAAGAGTTTCTACTTATTTATTATTCTCGAAAGTGGACTATTATAACTTGATTTTAAGAAAGAATGGTAAACCAGGTCTAAATATTTACAAATACTACAAAAGCTCGGTATCCTATCTTATTAAGGGATCAGATTAGTTTAATTAAAGTACTCTCTTATAGTTTTAGTAGCAAAACTCGCTACGAAATTCCCCGGTATTTTAGTAAAGAAATTCAAGGGTCCCTTTATCTGCTATAAAAACCTCCCTTGCTTTAGCTCGAATTGGGGTTTCTCCTTCTATTTTAGTTTAGCTAGCAATCCTCAGGCTTAGGAACAGAGCAAGAAGAGAAGGGTAGTACCTTAATTGTTACTCCTAGTATATGACTTAGTCAATTTTTGGTAGTTATAGTTTAGGGCTTTTTCAAACAATTTAAAGTTATTAAACCCCTTCTGCTGCAGTAAAACCCGGCTTCTATCGGTCTAAAGGGGCTCCCGGTAAACTATAACATAAGAAAAAAGGGAAACTCTTGGGTAAAAAAATCCATAAAAGTCAAAAGAGGGACCTTGCAAAGAGTCAATTAAAGTATAAAGTCTTTATAATATCTAAGGCTAGGGAATACTTAAACTCCCAGTAATTGAAGTCTAATTCAAGGAAAAGAAAGTCCCGCGGATAAGAATAAAAAAAGTATCTAAAGCTTGCTTATCATTAGTTTCAGCCCTACTTACTTAGAATCCCCCTATAAATTAAATGAAGAATACTCGAAACAAGTTGTATACCACAAAGTAAGAAAGGCCCCGCATCTCTGAAATGAAATTTCGATACAAATGTTTAATGTTTGTTAAAAAGTTTTTTTGTATATACGCTATTACCTCTAAAGCACAAGTTCAAGGATGTAACACTCTATAAAAAAAAGACTTGTTTATTGCCCCGTTTTTATTTCTTGTAAATATTCTAGCAGGCACTTTTTTTATTTGAAACCCCTAAAACTTAAGTGAGATCTCTTTACAATAGCCATATTACTTGGACTTTATAGGTTATATAGAAATTCTTTTTTGAAATAAACTGGACTTAAGTACTACTTACAAATTAAAAAACTAAAGCGTGTATTTTGCACCCCTATGAGGCCTTGTACTCTATAATTAATATATTTTCTTAAACCCTAAGTTGCAATTTCTGTTGGAGAGATAAACCAGAATGACCCTTTTTATAAGGTAACGCGCAAAAACCCACTCTGTATAAGGCTTAAAGGCCGAGGAATAAGAACATAAATTGCCTGAGGATTTCCTATTTTAAAAGCTAAGCAAGATTTTGACTTGGGGTTTGCTCCTAAAAGGCATAAAAAGTTTTTGAGTCTAGATTAGTCTCTCTCGAGTTTCATAGATAAAATATCGGTAGTAAGTTCTGTGAATTAAATAGAGTTGCTGCCTCCCGTCGACTTGTCTTAGTTTTAGTACAATTAAGAGCTCGAGAACAAGAAGTCTAACTAATTTTTCTATTCCTTGCAAACCCCACTTAAGAAGTCGTTTGTAAAAAAACTGCCTTGGCATATCGTAGGAATTTATATAGCTCGATTGTAATTAAGAAAAACCCTTTGATAAAGAAAAAGGCCTTTGAAAGATAAAATTTTTTATTTTGCTTTGTCTCTAAACCTAAACGCGTGTCATAATATTAAAAATCATCCTTATAATACCCTAACTGAATATAAAAATTCTAGGACAGTTTTGTTCCATAACCTTACCTTAAAGGGGGCTCACCTCTTATAAAACCCTAAAAAAAGGTCCGCAAATAAATATAAGATAATCCACATTGAAGGAAGTTTGAAAATACCTTTCTTTATCCTGACTTGATCCCGACAAAAGCTAAAATCAGGTATAGGTACTCAGTAAGGTCCTTGTGTATCTATAAGACTTTTTTCCATGGTATTTTTCTATGCTTTTTATCATTTATTTGTTTTGTAAAATTCCTAGCGACTCAAACGTTCTCATTCTGACATAGGCTCTTTTTTTATAAGCTTTTACTTCCAATTACTAGAAGCTGCAAACAGCTCTTCTATTCTTAGACCCGCCCCTTTCCGATCTGATTTACTCCTAAATACTGGGTTTTATTAGCTCCCACTATGTTCAAAGGGGATTAAAAAACTCCTAACTTAGTTTTAGTAAAAACTTGTACTTGCGATTTGATTCTTAAAATGCAATAGCAAAAGCTTCTAACTTAATAAATTCTATTCCCTGTATTATTAAACCCGGTTTGAGGCATAACAGAAGAGCACTCCTATTTAATAGGTCACTGCCTTAAAGGCTAAAATTTCGAGTGTTTCTAAAGAATAAACAAGGGCTTGGTTTTAGGAACTACCCGAGGATAACTTTTAATAGTACGAAATCTGAAATAAACTTGCTAATGAAAATCCGGGTAATAGACCCCCTTGAGAAATAAAAGTTAAATACTAAAAAATCTTCATAATTATACCCTAGCTTACAAAGGCCTTGGGCAGGAAATTTCCTAGTTTTTCATTTGTTCATATTACAAGATAACCCTTATACATTACATAAAAATGACTTTTGTCCGGATTCCCTATCAGAGCAGCCTTATTCTTTTTTACTATTACTTTTTAACGTACTTAGTATATCCTGTAAAAACTATATTGAGAATTGAGAAGGAATTCTAAGTATCTTAAAATGTAGTAAAACCCGCGAGACAACAAATCTTACTAGGACCTTTTTGTTTTGTATATTACAAACTTCTTTTATCATTGCTACAGTTTATTTAAAGGCTCCTGTACTTCTAGTAAAATCCTGAGGAGCTAAAAATACCCCGCGAAGGAAGAAGGCGTAGGGATTACCCAATATTTATAGACCTTTACCTCTGAATTTCCCTATTTTTAGTTTTTATAGGAGTCCCGTACAGTTTTAAATCCCGTTTACTTTAGAGCACGCCAATATAGAGCCTAATATATATACACAAATAAAGGGGCCTTAGACAGCCTATGGGTGTTTTCTTTCTTACGAAACGAATACTTTGAAACCTTTTGGTTTTGATAAAAAGGAAAGGAAAAGCCTCTTTTTTGAATACGGCTAACTCAAAATTTATATACCAAATCCCAGTTCAGTGACAAATTCTATATACCCCAAGCCCCATCTCGGTATTACTCGAAATCTTCTTTCTTAAAATTTTCTAGACTTATAAATCTACTTTATGAGTTTCTCTTAGTTACACTTTTATGCACGTAAATACTATATATTAATATTACCTTTTTAACCCGTAGCCGGTTATTACACCCTATTTTGTTTTGGGAACTATACTAAAGAAGAAAGGCTTTACCCCTGAGTTTCATAAAGAGAATATTCCTTAAATATCTTGGGTATTTTCCTAAATGCTCCATAAATTTTATACATAGAACTGCCCGAAACCTGGATATTGACTTAGACTAGAAAAAACGAGTCCTATTTCGCGAACCCGAGGGGCTCCTATGCTAAGGGCAAAAGAAAAGTCCTTAAGAGTCTTCCTATGCAATATAATTATGACAGGATTTAACTGGCAAATCATTTTTGTCATAGCCTGTTTTCTGCTAAGAGCTTTCAACAGCTAAAATTAAAGTATGTAACTAAAAAAATACAGAACATCCTCTCAAAATAAAAAGAAAACTTTCTTACGCAACCTCGAAAAATCTTACTCTTAATAGTGGCCCGCTTTTACTGGTATACAGGGTCTCCCCTAATGTGCTAAACCCGTACGTAATAAATTTCTTTATACTTAAGCTTAGTTGACTGCTCTATTATGTATAAAATATACTTGAATTGAATTAAGGGGCTCCCCAATAAGGACTTCTTTTCTCTCACAGAAGCTAATCTTTAACTAGCTCTATCTTTTTTATTAAGCAAACCCGGATCCTTCTTAAGACTGCTTTTAGAGTTGATTCTAATTTGTGATGAAGAACTCCTAGATTTCCTACTTTTAAAGCCAGCACTAAAAAATCTTTATTAAAGCAAGTATTGCCTTGACGAAAGATTTAAATCTTTTCTTTAATTATTTCGAGCTTTAGCTAGTATCTCCGCGTATAACTGACACCTCTTTATTATAATTATACCCGAGTTCTCAAACTAGGTAGGGTTTCACTTCCAAAAGCATCCACTCTCAATTTGTATAATTATTAACTTAACCCTATACTCTCCCCCCTTGATAGGGAAAGCTTTCATTAGATCTTGTACCGTTATCTGCTATTACGAAAAGGGCCCTCAGTCGCACTATAATAAATAAACAAGAATAAAACTCTTACAAGGTCTCTAGCCTCTTACCAGATAAAAAACTATGCGAGGTCGCGGTAAGCGGTAAGCAGAAGTCTTATATAGGATACAGGATTTTAACCCCTTAATAAGTAGTTTTTTTCCTACGTTAATTCAATTAAATACTAAAGTCAAATTATTAGAAGCGAAGGGATTTCTGCCTTTCGAATCCGACAGCTGTTGGCTTAAGTAAACCCTTTTTCTTTTTTGCAGTTAGCTTTATACAAAGGTGAATTTCGGGAGTAATATAGAATTTTGAGCCGTAAGGTTTCCTTTAAAAGTTAAGAGGAGTGCTTTTTATATGTTTAAATCTCAAGTTAGATATTCTTTTGAATAAGAGCGCAGGACAATGCTAAATATTCAAAATAGTAAGGGGAACTGTGACGCGCTGCTTATAAACTGAGCTGGGTATTTTAACGGGAATTCCCCGGGTTTAAGGTTGCTGGGGACCCCTAACAGGAGTAAAAGGAATAAGTCTAGGAAGGTTTTGGATACCCGTGTAAGAAATTGCTTTAGAAAACCTATACATTTTATAAAAAAGCGCTCTGTATGACCTTTTTCTTTTAACAAACAGATTAGGACAAACTTTTTTTCTCTTTTAACTTATATAAAGCAGAATTACTTAACAATTGTTAAAAACTTCGTCAAATCCTTCAAATCTAATTATTAACATTGAATTCCAAAAACTCAGGATAAGAAATTGAAGTTTAAGAATACGCTCTGAAGTATATAAAAAGCAGTTCTAACTCTGCATATAGGAGGGTGGTTTTCCCCCAGTTCATACCTTTTTTGACTAAACAAGGCTAAAAACGAGAAGGCATTTCCAAGTCTCAGCACTCTCTTACAAGGAACTAAAGAAGTTTGCTCGCTTAACTAAAGGACCAA
Organism: Pelargonium tetragonum; assembly: GCA_036897445.1. Taxonomy (NCBI): domain Eukaryota; kingdom Viridiplantae; phylum Streptophyta; class Magnoliopsida; order Geraniales; family Geraniaceae; genus Pelargonium; species Pelargonium tetragonum. The sequence goes on from JAYMTL010000002.1 coordinate 371,801, forward strand.
CTTGCTATCGGAACTCTTAACTCTAAGAACCCTATATGAAATTTAAGAGCTATAAGCATAATTAAAAAAGAGCTGTATTAGGATATTCGTTTAGTTTAGACATGCTTTTTCTATTAAGGATAAGGAGTTAGCGGCAGAACTTTAAGCTAATCCTCAGCACCTTCAGCTTCCCAAGAGCATTTCCCCTTTTAAGCAATTCCTAGGAGACCCCTTCGTGTATATAGTATATACCTTGTAGGATCCTATTTAGTAAAACTAAAATTTCTTAATTAAAGTCCCCTACAATCTGGATTGCACCGAATTGTTATACCCCTTAGTACACGTTTTTAGAAAATTTTTAGGTATGTCCAGAGCTGCTCTTATGTCAAGAAGAAAGGTTCTTTGAACCTTGCTTTTTTTCTGAAACCACTTTTAGCAATTTTTTGAATGCCAAATCTTTATATTAAAGTCTTTCCCTTTAGTCGTTTTTGAAGAGGCTTTTTTTATAATAGTCTATGAGTTGTCTGCATTATAGCTACACAGATTCTTCCGAAATGTATATACTACGCGTAAGAAGTCCCTTTTTTAGTAGAAGTTTTGCGGGTCGTTAACTTGCAGTAGATAGTCATTTCGAGTAATAACTAAACTCAAGAAAGAAATTCTATGACCCTTTTTTTTATGCTTTAATCAGGGGCTTGTGTTTTAGTTTTCTACATTTTGCTCTTCTACCCACAGTACTGGAAATTTCCGTGCGGTATAAAAGGAGTTAATTGGCAGGGGTTTATAGGAATTCTTTATTCAAGCTTCTTACCGTTTTGGGCCAATAGTATAAGGTAACTTTTTGTATTAGTGTTAGTAGTAACCTACCAACTTCGATGCTTTTTTCTTTATCAGAGAGAATTCTATAGATTAGAAATAGGTTAGAAGAGGTCTTCTATTTTTTAAGTATGCCCTCCGCACTCAATTTGATAGTATAGGGGTTCCTTTAGTAGATAAGGGTTTAATAAAGACTAGGGTACTTTATTTTTTTACGCACTTCATACTCGTGTTCTAAGGATTTTGCAACTACCCCATTCTACTTTTTTATATTTGTACTTAATTTAATCTGGGGTAGCTCGGGGCTCAAATAAGTGGTTCTTATATATTCCTATATTTTTGAAGGCCCCTTTACACCGCATGTACAGAACTTAGACTTAGCCCCTTCCTCCCTGCTTTTATTTACTAAATTGGATTTTAGGTCTTTTGCTAACTAGAAAACTGGGCAACGATAGGATCCCCTTACCCCTACGTTTCTTGTGACTTCCTAAAATCGGGTCTTGGGCAAGTAGCTGCCGGGAATAGACAAGTTCTAATCACATAAGACTCAGTCTAAGAAATCTATCCACCTTTACTTTGTCTATCTTTTAAAAGTCCCCTAAATGCATATCAAATAACAAGCAACCTCTTTCTTTAGTTATGGAATTCCTTACCAGCGACTTATTCTTTCTTTATGAATCAATTTCCTTGGGAAAACTCTTATTAAATGAAACTAACTAGAGGGAAATTCCAGCCAGTTGTACTTCATTTTCTAGAGTGTCTTGTTATCCCGAGGAGCTACAAGGCCCAGATGCTTACTAATCAAACTTCATATAGAATTCTAGAGAACCTAACTTGCAAAACCTGTTTTAAATTATTGAAATAAAAAGGGACAGAAACTTGAAATCTACGCTAAAAATTTTTCTTGTTTGATACTTACAGTTTTAGACCCCCTACAAGACATAGCAAGTTCCTTTGCGGGAAAGTTGAACAAGAGTCTGAGTATTGCTTTATAAACCCCTATAAAAAACTCTAGACTAGGTAAAGGGGTCTAACCTCTTATTAAAAGGGAGCTCCTTGTTTTTCAGCTGTTAACTATAACTGTTTAAAATATTGCAGACTATGGATCAAGTGACACTCTTATTAAAAATTTTACCGCAGTAAAGGGAATTCCTTACAATATTAAGCAATTGGCTCCGAAATTAGACTTATATTCCTTATTATAATAACTTTAAAGACACCTCTTAAATTTACAATTTACATCGCAAGAATAGCCCCCCTATAATTAGGCTTTTAAGGGATTTTTCTTAAATTCTCATAGCTCAAAGCACTTTTTGCGCACATTGTATGAGTCAAACTCAAAGTATATAGTACTACTCTTAGTAGTTTGAAAGAATCTTAACTTGACACGAAAACTCTTTTAGGCAAGGGTTCCCCTTTATTTTAAAACGAAGTCAGTACGCATTGAACACAGCCCTCAATACCCTAAGCTTTACCACCTACTTGGTAGTGTCCCATCCCTAATTGACTAAAACTATATAAAACTAGTATACCCTTACTGTGTTAAATCTGAAGTATCCGCTTCGATAAAACACCGCTTAACTTAAATAAATTTCTTATCCTAGTGACTCGAGAAACCCAGCTACCCCTTTATTAAAAGAGTTGTAATTTGCATTCTTTGCTTAGCTAGATACTGCAGAATTGTACAGACTCTCCTTAATACAAGTATTCCCTTAAACGAAGAATCAATCTATACTTTTTAACTAAACCGAAACTCTTTTTTATGCTATACTAGTACTAAAAATCATCCTTCTCGTGTATGAATACCTTGAGCTTTGACTAGTGAACTACAAAGCCTCCTTCACTACGAATAAAGTGACTCTTTTATTGCTCGACTTGCAAAAAAATTAAGAAAGCAAAACTCTCTTAGCTGTATCCTTGCCGAGCGAGACCCCTTTCTGAGTCGAGGGGCCCCGGGTTCAGAAAAAGTCTTTTGTAACTTGTATGACTTCAATGACACACTTCTTTCTACTCTGATCTGTTATCTTATAAACTTTTATTTATGTAGCAGAGAGATATAAAAATTGAAGTTTGAATTACTTTACAAGATATGGAGTTTTTCCTTGTTATACATAGTCTGAGGTCATACGGGTCCGTCTAGTATACCTCTTTCTTCTTATATTACAGCTAAAGTAAAGGGAGTTAATCGGGATAAAATTTAGGAGTGGTACCCAAGTTTAGAATGATTTGACTAAGGTAGGGACTTGAGTTTCATACTAGCTTCTCTTTCCTAGGATCCTTAACGACGCATGATAGATAATTACTAAATCTCTAATCCAATATTTCATAGTGTACAACGAATACAAAGGGATTCTCCGTGAAAACCGTGTGTATATTAAATTCTTATTGTTTAAAAAACGGTAGGCCCTCCCACCCCGCCTGCTTATTATTTTCATATCTATCTTAAAAATCAAAAGTCAAATTTATATGATTATATAATATCTATCGGATCAAGTTTACCAGGTTTTCGTAGTTGTCCTTTTACGGGTTTCTAATTTAAATGAAGTAAAGTTTAAAACTTTTTGAAGTTGCATTTTGTACGGGCACTAAAGTTGAGGAGAATTCCTTTGGCTTTGCTTTGTTGAAAAACGCGGTTATCCTTGTTTATATTGCTGAGTTTAATACACTCATAACTCAAGGGTGTAGCTGTATAGTAGAAGTACAAAGCAAAGGCTCTTGGTTGACAATGAATAAGAATACAATTTGGGAGCAAGTCAAAATAGGAATCTATTCATATTCATTTTTTGAAGGGTTCTTGTAAATATAAAGTTATTCTTTAGTTACCGGAACCTCTTTTTATAAAAATTCGAGTGCAGAAGGGTTTATTCTTTCTTAAATTTATGTGGGGAGATCTTGAATATATATCCCAAGTTTTTTATCGACTAGAGTAGTTAAATACTCTGTATCAAATCAAAAGCAGGAAAACTGTACTGGATTTCCGGTAGTAAAAAAAGATTGACTATAAAAACCACCCGACGAGGCCCTAAAAATATAGAAAGAAAAGCGCAATTAAATAGAATCAAAAATTTTGAGCTCTTGTTAGGATAATTGTGAAAAAAAGGGAAACCCGTTTATTAATGAAAGTCTTGGCTCTATGTCTAATGCAGTTTATCCCCTTAAAACTACCTATCGATCCGGGTGTGATCTTACACGGTTTAGACACAAATTTGTTATTCTTTACTAAACTGTAAAATCAGTTGCAGCATAAAAAGCATACACGCCTTCGAGAATACTTCTCTACTAATCCACTAGTCAGTTCTACTGTCTTTCAGAGTTCTTGTTAATAAAAAATAGAAGATAGTTTTTATGCATCTCTGGGCAATCTTGTATTAAACCCCTACCTTGCTTGCCCCTCTTTTTAGTAACAGATCTTTCGAATTGCTAGTAGAGCCCGGTAAGTCGGAAATCTTGATTCAAGTGCGTAAAGCTTTACGACAAGTATTTCCGCAGAAGGGAAGTCTCGCCTATTAAATGACTCCTATCTAAGGAATACCCTTGTAGAAACTTGTATCTTTGAGCTTAATTTGTATTTGAGATTCTTAAAGTATCTCTCTAAATCTTTTTTTGTGCTTATATTGAGGAATTTCTTAGGCTTGAGTTTAGCAAGAGGATCTCGTTCAACTAGGCACAAACATATATTATTGTATTCCTCTAATTATAATTAAGAAAATTTTGTCTAAAAAACGTAAAGAGCACAGTTTTTTTTCAGTAGACAACACAACTCTTAACAAAATCCCAGAAATTTTTCTTCAACTCTTATAGGTATATTGTCTCCTCTTCACCCTACCAAATACAACAAGATTTTGCTCAAGAACCTGAGTTCTCTTTAATTATGTTCCGCTTTCCACCTCAGTAAACTGTTCAGAAATTGCTTTTTCTATCCGAGAATGGAATTAAAGAAATGAAAATCACTTAGATAAAGGATAAAGAGATTCGTAAGTTGCAGCTACTATATAATTTGTCATTGAAACGAGAGTTTCGCCTAGAAAAGTATAAGATATGGAGTAAAAAAGCATAAAAATGCCTTGTTTTCTAAAAGGGTTGCCTTAGAATTACTTAGATAGTTGTGGTGAAACGAGTGCTTCTTTATAGCTGTTAATTAGCTCATCAGTCAAAGGACAAAGGAGGCGGCCAACTTACTAAATAGAGGATTCCAATTCAATATGTAAAGGGTTCAAATTCGGATCTTTCCTGTAAAATGCAATAGAATTTTTGTCTATTACTATTCTAAAGTGGGCTTTATGGGTAAAATTGAGGTAATTATCAACCTATAAAGGGGGACCTGTAAAAAAGGGGTGCTCCAGGAAGTAGCCACTATATCTCTATAAATATCCTCGGAACAGCAAGAATCCTTTTCAGGGGTAGGACAAATTCAACCGGGAACTGTAACTAGGATCTCAAATTCTTTTTAAACTTCTTTAACTAGAAACGGGGATTCGAACCCGCGGCTTTTCAGTACCAGGTAAACGCTTGAATGGAAAAGTTGTAGAGAGTCTCTATCGTCTTGAATTTGACGGGTGACTTATATCCAATTTACTACGTTTTTACTTGCTTTCCAGAAGGTAAAGTTAATCCTGTAACTAGGAAATTCTAGTAAGGGGTATAACAAAATAAGGGGAGCTTAGCTAAATCAGCCTTAAATTCCTTTTTTGTGTCGTATACAGGAAAACCGGGTCCCATTATAGGCTCTGCTCAAGTGTATAAAACAAGGAGCAATCACGGGTTTACAAATCATTTGAAACTTCATATTCTATCCTAGACTCAAAGACCTTGATTTTGAAAAGCCCTTGGTTTAAGAATTAGCTGATCGAGAGGCACCCCTTTTTAATAAATTTAGACCCTTTTATGTCCTTTTTCCGTGCAGTATAACGTTTGGATACCCTCATCTAGGGTTCTTCTTTCTTTTTTTACCAAATTTATAGCTATACAAACTTCTACAACAAGAAATAAAAGGAGCATAGGCCATGCCCTTTTATTATAACTAATTAATAAACAAGTAACCGTGCAGAGTTATACTGGCCCCGCAAAATAGAGTAAAAAACGTAAGAAATCCCTTAGGATGTACTTTTTGAAGTTCCTAAGCTAGTTATAGCATACGGAAACTGCTTTGTAATACATTTCTTAATTGTAGTAAGAGAGCCCTATACCTGATTCATAGTCAACGACCTATATTAGTATTAGAAAAAAGTTTTTCCCCAGTTCCTAAAAAAAACTCTCCCTTTAACTTAGTTACTTTCTAAAAAATTTTTGTAGAAGATTTTCCTCTTTAGCCTCTTTTGGCTTTCCTTTCAAGTTTTTTTGAGAGATTTTATAGATTCTGGTTCTAAGCTTAAGATTTTCAGGATTTAAGGTGGAGTTAAAGTAATTAGTCTTTTTTAGGAGCCTGTTTTCTGATCATAGTGTGTAAGGTGATATACTCAATACAATACTATATAGCCCTAACCTCCAAACCAAGAAGGGTTACTCGGTAATAGAGATTCATGTATGTATTTCCAAGTAAACTTGCCTCTTAAATGCTAAGCTACATAGGACAAGAGGGATTATCCTTAACTAATTAGTACTCTACAAAGTATTGTATTTCGAGAAAGACTATATAATAAGTAGAGACTGCAACAAGAGGACTGGTCTAGACTTAATAAAACGGATACAGAAGTCTAGCTGCTAAGACTAGAAAACGGTCGGTACAAAGAATAAGTACTAGGTTAAGGAATCAAAAGCGGTCATGCTGTGGGTAAATAAGAAAGGATTTTAGGAATTTCCGTTCAGTAATGAAGTTAAATTGAAGAGCTGGTGTTGCTGCTAGTGAGTGTAAGGGTTTAACTATTTACAATACTATTAATTACATTACCTCCTAAAAGAGTTTTACTGGGTAACTCCTAGACTCTTTAAGGCTTAATCCTCTTTATGGATAAGCAACAGGGGACAAGATAAATCTTGCCTTAAGTGGTATAAACATCTAAGAAAGCTTATGGCAAACTCCTTTCTATTATTAGAACAAGTAAGTATATAAACTCTATTAGATAGAACCCTAGCTAGAAGAGACATTAGCATTAGCTCCATTAGAATTAGAAATTAGAACAATCTATAGAAGAACAACAAGCTCCATAAGAGTCTAGCTTCAAAGGTACGGCTCCCAAGATGGAACAAGAGGGAAGTTTACTTAAATTTTAACAATCTAAAATATAAGACTCTATCTCTAGGAAACAAGCTAAAGAAAACATTCGCTCCAGGTTACAAGAAGGCATTAGTTATCTGTTCTGCACACTGCAAGTATCTCCTACTTCCAAATCCTCTAAGTCCCTATAAGGTATAGCTCTCAAAAGGGTATTTTATAGAACTCAAGTCAAGAAAGCAAAAAAAAAGTGCTTTATTGTAAGATGGGTTATCTAGTGTATCTATACATATTCATTCAAATTCCTTCATTTCCTTCGTTACTCTACTCTCTAGTCAGGTAGAAGGATGTACTCGTTATACTTCTAAGGTTCTCCCCTCTTTAATATAAACTTTAAGCTTGTTCCCAGGGTTATCCCAAGGTGATTCGAATCAAAGAACCTAGAAGGAGTTATACAAAGTGGAAGCTGTGATATACTTTATTTCCTAATTTGTGAAAGGGTTGAGGTCTTTATACGAGGAGGGATTTTTCACAAAAGAGTGAATTACTAGAGCCCTCATTGCATATTGGTAAAAAGTGTCTTAATTATAATTAGATGTTCATAACTCTCTGGATTCTATAGTTATTAAACTAAAAAAACTCGCAGAAGAGTCAAACTCAGAGCAAGGGTTTCCTTCTTCTAGGAAAAAGGAGAGTCTAATTGTTCCTTTTAACTCAAAGCACTCCTCGCATCGGTCGTAAAGAAGATCGGTGTAGAAGTATGTACGGCGATTGCTTTTTAGTGGGACTTCCTCGGTCCCAGTTCAGTATTGTAACTAAAATTCTAGGATATGGCATAAGGTATCATACTATATTTCATTTATAAAATAGCTTATATAAGTTACCCTGTATTAAATTAAGACCCTACTTTTCATTTTTTTATAAGAGAGGCCTATCGAAAGAGAAACCCTGGTTCTGAGTCTTAAGATATGATGAGTTAACCCTTTTTGTCAGTCAGGGTACTATGATATTATTAGTATCAAATCTTTCTTCTAAAAGGTATAAGTTTTTTTTTTAAGGATTCCCGTAGAGCTAGTAACATCTCATCTGTAAAATCCATTAGCCAGTGCATCGAGCCGAGAGTTAATAGACTTGAAAAGGGACTCTTGCTTGCTGTAAGTAAATAGAAGAATCTCTTTAACTAACTGGGCCTTCGACCTACTCTAAATTCCCCGCTATTTTGACTCTAAAAAAGGTCATATAGTAATGGAAATTTATGGCTCAATTTGTATGTACCTCATTTTGGAACCTAGTTTAGGCACGCCCTCCTTAGATTTTTTGCCAAGATTATATGAACCCATATTTACTAAAAAAACCAGATTTTTAAATAAGTCAAAGTATTACAAGCAGTGAGTTTTGAAAACTACTACTAAGAAAAGCAAAGTGTTTAACTAAAAAGAAAGACAAAAGGGAAATTTCTTTATTATAATCCAATAAAAAAGGACTAAGAAGTACAAGCTATTAAGAAAAAAAGAAAGGTATGCCCGTTTCCTATTTTCGGTATATAATCATAGAAACTAAAGCTTAAGGGTACGTTTTATCCAACAACGATAAGGTCTCAGCTATAATTAGTCAAAAGCATTTGGGTATCTTTTTGTGTTTTGTTAATTACTCCAAAAAATCTTGCCTTGTTTATTCAGTGAATCTCATTTTGTAGTAATACTCTTTTTTTGATACCTAATAGCATAGGCAAGCACTAGATAAATAGGGAGCTTCTAGACTATTCATTTAGATAAGGAAGGAGTCAGCATAAGACCGAGATATTTGCCAAGTTTCCATAGAGATCCCGTTGATCGAATTTAGGTAATTATCAAAGGAATGCTCAATCGCTTAATCTTCTACCATTTAGAGTCCTGCAAAGCACCCCGTGTATCTCCTTATAGAACTACCAATTTAAGCCCCCTTTAGATCTCTCTGGGAATACTATCCTAGTTACTTACGTAAAATAAACCGAGTTACTATATAGAATAAAAGCTTCAGCTAACCCAACTCTAACTTTAAGACTCTTTGTTTGAGTTCTGACGAGTCCCGTGGGTGAAAAGCCTGCCTTATTGGCTTAAAGAAATTAGTATCCTATTTTAGGAGTGCAAGCCGTACAAAAAAGCATCGCTTTGGTAGAATCTAGACAAGTAGAGCCTTGAAATTCTCTTTATTTTATCTTAGCTCCTTTGCTTGTACTTTTTTGTATTCAACGAAACGAGGGGAATCCTATCAAGAAGAGGTGAATCTTGTGAATTCCTCAGGAGTTTTTGCATAGTAGAGTGCCGATGTCAATTTCCCCTTTTGTTTAGAAGCTCTCCCCAATAGCCTAGAGGTTTCATTACCCCATAAGATTTTTCTGGATTCTTTTCACGTGTACTATAAACTTGTTCGTTGGATTTCCTAGCATCATATACCCAGATTCGAATGACCTAGGTTTTAGCATCACTTTCTTTAGTTCGTCAATTTAGTTAATGTGTTTTTTGCTTATTAGATATAAATGATGCCTCAAATCCCTAGGGAGCTCCTGGTAAAAGGAATTTTTAGTATTAAGACAATTATAAAAAGATAAAAGGGGCTTAACCTGTCTGGAAAAAGCTATAACGTCAACGAATCTCCTTGTTACTAAAATACAGTTTTCTACTTAATTAGGAGGGCCCCGTCTTTCTAAGCGTTCCAAAAACCTTTGATTAGAAGGATTTCCGGAGGATCCTACAGCTAATACAAAAGGATGCTGTTACAGTAGCAGTACCTTGTCAAAATTTAGTATTATACCAAAAAAGGGGGATTATACATTGCAAGAGTTTACTTTGGATTTTTCTTATTGCTAGGTGTTAAAGAACTTTTGAAGGCTCCTTTTTCTAAAATTTTCAAGTAGGCAATACCTCTAGTTTAATCCAGGAATTGCACTCCTAAAAGACCTCTTTTTGGACCTAGACACAAATTCAGAGGTTTTGCTATTTAAAATCTTTTTATAAATTTCTTAAATAATTGGGTTTTGAACTTTTGACTTTCATATAATCTAAATTTGCTTTCTTAGACGAAAGCAGGTTACAAAAAAAATTTTTACTACTAATACTAAGTAGAAAGTAGAGTCTTTACTCTTGCTGCGAGGGCTCAAACCGGTAAAAAACTCAATTAGGTTATTTTTATCAAATGAGTAAGGTTGAGAGATTTTTGCCTATACTTAGAATTTAAAATAGCATTTTAGGGAGTTTTCGCTTTTTTTATTGCCTCTAGAGATTAAAAGGGCTTGGGACTTTAACAGGGGTTGTTTCCGAGAAGTTATAAAGACTAGCCTAAGCAGGATATTTTTCAAAGACAGGTTACTTTTTTATATTTTATAAAAGGGTGTAATTATATTCTGTATAAACTAGAGGAGCTCCTTACTTTTTCTTCAGCTTAAACAGTTATAGCAATCGCTTTGGATTAGATGAGAGCCAAGGGTTTCCTTTAAAAAAGCCTTCAATGTACAGGTTTTACTAGGAGGGCTTCTTTTTAGTATAAAAAAAGGGTGCTACTGCTTAAACAGGAGGCTATTTTAGATCTGGGCTTTTGAGTCTAAGTTTATATATGAGGATGGATAAAGGACCTAGTTTGCTTAAAAGTCGAATTTAGGAGCTATATTCTGTTTTATACATATTAAAATTATACGCTCTATTCCAAAGGGAGTCCTCAAACTACTGAGTTATAAAGATTTTGTGGTTCTAAACCCCTTCCTCTCAAATGAGACAATGTCTTTGTGTTTTCCTTTCAGAATTTCTAAAAAAGACTTTGTTTAAGAGAGTCCTTGAAAAGTCTCCGGGATTTACTATAAGTATTTTAGAGATACGAGTACAGGTCCTCTATCAAGTTTGAGTTCTAGGATTGAATTTCAATTAAAGGAGATCCGAATTTTATAGAAAACTATTTATTCCTAACTACACGTCCCTTTAGGTATTCTTTACTTGTGGGGCCTAAATACTATAAATTAGATGGTGGTTTTACTTGAGAATACTTAAAAAAAGAAGATTTTTAGAACTTGATATTCACTTCGTAGAAGAATCTCTTTTTTTTCGAAGTTATAATATCTCGGACTTGTCTCTCTAAATACCTACCGAAATCTAGTAAAATTTAGCTATCAACAATCTACCCAGCCAAGACTCTAAAATTCCGTAGTAAAATACAATTTAAATAAGCGGATATGCATAGGTTCGAATCGGGTGAAAGTTTCAGCCACTTTCATTTTTCTTGATCAAGTTATCACGCCCTTTCCGGAATGCCACTAAAGTTATATTCTTTGAAGCAATACCCATTTTCCAGGTCCCAGCGAATACTGCCTAAAAGGTTCTTCAAGTAATATACGGAAAATTTTATCCTGATAATAGTATTTTGTATCTAAACAAAGGGTTATACAAGTAATGAAAACACCTAGTTAAAGTAAAGTCATTTTAGTGGCAGAAAAGCCCCTAAAGCCGGTCCTATAGCCCCCCTTTTATGATATTCCAAAGCGACACTGTGTGGTTTTTGTATAATGGTTACTTCAAAATGGGAGCTAGTAAGGATTTTGTGCAAGTTTAAATGAATCAAACATGTAAAACCGCATTAAAATTCAATAAAAAATCATACACGGCCTCAACGCAGGTTTTTAAGCTTGCGAAAAGGGCCTTAGAATTAAACTTTTGTCAATATTTTTAAGAAAGAGGTTTACAAAACTTTTTAGGTAGTTTGTAGAAAGGCCTCTTTTTACTCATAAACGGGTTTATGAACAATTTTATAAAGATTTTTCGATTAGTTAGACTGACTCTATATGAATAGCGAGCTAAATTTTATTTAACAAAAGGAAGCTTTTTTGGACCCCGTCTATTGAAGGTGGATTCCTTTTTCGAGAACTATAAGTGGTGAAGTTTCTAGTATCCCTATCTCGAGTAGTTAAGCGCTTCCTTACGGGTTTCTGTATAGTCTATAGAGAAGGGATTCCTTTGAATTCATTAAAGCTTTTTTAGTTTAGAATTTTGCTTAAACTTATGAGGCTAGTAGAAATATCCAGATAAAAGATTAGGGGTTCCGTTAAGTAAGTGACTTGCTTTTACACCCTTTAATTGCTAATAAAAAAGTGGGAAACCTTGAATTGAAACAGAGTCTTTTTGATCTTAATGTCCTAAATTACGAATTTCCTGTAAGTTATACCCGTTCCAAATAGATAAAAAAAGCATATCCGTAAGTAAAGAGGAGGTACAAAAAGACAAAAAGCGGGGCTACTCTTTAAGAGCAATTCAGTGTACTTTTTGTTTTCGACCAATTATTTGGTAGGGGTAAGCCCCGCGATCAAATAAATACTAACCCTTAAGACTCTTTTAGTTGCTCACTACCCAAGACTTTTTAGCTTAAGCATGCTTAATTTGTTCCGCTGAACTCCTGTTTCTTTTTTTATTGAAAAATTCCTGCTTTTGTAGAAATTATAACTTTCAATCTTTATTGTCAATTGGATAGTACTTTATCAAAACTTTTTTCGTACCTCACTATACTTAATAACTACACTTATTTTTATCCTTATTAAAAGCCTTTTTAAAAAGTCAAGCTAGGTATACAAAAAGGAGGATTCCAAGTTGCTAAAGCAGGGAATTTAATAGCTGTTTCTATTTTTCCTATCAGTAAGGGATTGCTCGTAGGTAGCAAACGGGTGAACTCATGTCGATTTTGTATCAGAAAAGGGTGCGTTTGCTTTAAGAAGTCTTTCTTAGTATGCTATAATAAAAATTTTTAGGATCCCTTAAAGTTTAATTACGGAGTTTTGGGAAATAGGAACTCTAGATAAAATTTTATTGTCTTTGACCCTAGCCTTTCATGTAATATAAATGTTTTGATAGAGATTTTAGTACATTTTCTTTTTAGCCACTCGAGCTACATTTAGAATCAAAGATTGCAATTTTGAAAAAGGCGGGTAATAAGGGGTTTGGTACTACAACTCTGTAAATAAATTGCTAAAAGTCTCTTCGATAAATAAAAGCTCGGAAAATACAAAGTTATGGGCAAGCTCCCGTTGGGTTATGCGAACGGCTTACCAATAAATATGCAGTCAAAAAGAAAAGGGGTCCCCTCCCAAACCCCAACCTACTGAGTATTGCGGGGAATGCGTGATATAGAATATAAAAGTCTACAATCAGCTTTAGCAGTCTCTCCTACTCTTCACAAGGACAAGTATTGGGTTCTGCTATAAGACAAACCAAAACGTCACTAAAGGAAAGGGCGGTTATGTAAAGAAAGGTACGGGGTTTCCAGTAGCTAAAGAAGAATAAATCAAGGAGAATTAAGAAAAATTCCTTAATAATAGGTGCAAGGGCTTGTGCTTGGATCCCGGGAAATTCCTTGGGTTTCTATACTTTTCTATGCGAATTACTAGAGTTTAAAAAGGGCAAGTCTATTTATTAATAAAAGGGGGGCCTCTTCTCGTTGTTATTTGTCAAAGAAAATAGCTGTGGGAATTCCGTTGCTTTCTTTATCGATTAGAGTAAGATTCCTGCCGTCTTACTAAGATATAAGATAGACCAGAAACTACAGGGACACTGGAAAATTTTTGTAGGAGGAGATACCTTTTTCAAATCTGCCGGTGTGAATAAACTCGATTGCGTTTAGATAGAAATGAACTGGATTGTCTATATTTTGTAAGTTTACCTCGAGTTTTTGCAATTTCAAAGTAACAAAACAAGAGAATTAAAAAGGCTTTGAGCCTCCGTTTTTATGAATTGGTCGAAGAGCTAAGGCTATAATAAAGATAAGGACTTCCAGTATATCTGCCCTTACCCTTAGTAGGGCTACGTCAATAAGGGTTTTATTCTAAAAGACTTGAAAAGCTTCTAATTTAAGAAGGGAGAACTAATCTCGAAATCTTTTATATTTGATCTCGTATTATAAAATTATTAGAGAAGAAAGTTTCACTTTTAGATTTAGCATCAAATACCTTTAGCAATACTATAATAAGGAACTGAGTTTTTTTAATTTCAAACGGATTTTGAATTTAAGGACTTCCTTTATTTCGATTTACATTTGAGTTATATTTATAAGGTTTTTCTGGTACTAAGAGAGATGGCACAAGCCTTTTAGTTAGGTATGCCCTAGTTGTTTAAAGAGCTGTCCGCTGTAATATAATTTTGTGTTAGCAAGTCAAATAGTTTTGAGTTTCTGACTCTACTCTAGTTTATGGATAGAAATTCTATATTCTATGTAGATGTAATTTCTTATGAAAAAGTTTAGTAAGTATATGAGGCAATCTTTCTCATATGAAAACCGGGATATAACAAATTTCTAACTAAAGCTAAGGATAATTTAAGTTAACACAGAAGTAAATATTGAGAAAGATAAAATAAAAGAAATGCCCTGCACTTAAGCTCTTGCATGATACTTAATTACGAGTCAAATTCTAATTTAGAAGGATTTCCTGCTAAAGAGTTTTTCACCTATAAGGGCGCCTACTAAATAAATATAGTGGGACTTTTTAAAAAAGTCCATAGGAGACCCCCCAAAGTAATAGATATCTTTGACTAGCTTTAGGATAGGTAAACATTTATGCATGCGGCAAAAAGCTCCTTTTATTTCGGGAAATAGGATGTCGGAAAGTCTAAATAAATACCCATAGAGTAGGGTCTAAAAAGAGGACCCCTAAATACCCAAATCCTTACAAATTAATATGTTAAAAACTGAAAGAATTTAACGAAAGGAAAAAACATGAGTAGTGTATTAACTCGTTTTTAACGCACTAGCAAACTTAGAATCGGTTTTAGACTAATTACAGTTCTTTAAATTATTCCCTAAGCAACGAGACTAAACCTAAAATTTGTTTTCATAATTTTATATTGGTATTTCTACTGGATATGCAGAGCTATGTCTTGTAGGTAAGTCACAAAATACGGAGTCGGGTCCTATATGGAAATTCTATGCTATTAGGTAAACTTGTAAAAAACAAAAGCTTTCTCTTATGGGGTTCTAGTATTAAAGTAGGTTCTTGGTATTTCTTTTTGGCTTCTCAAGTTTAAATTCCGCGCTATCTATACTAATCCGAGGTTCTATAAGTACTAAAGCAAATATTTCCAAATTACAAAGTATAGGGGTCTTCTCGGCCGCAAGGTAACCCCTAGTTTTTTAAAACTTGAATATGAACTCCCTCTCGCCTCTCTTTTAGACTTTATATACACAGAATACAAATTAGGCTCCCCGTTCTTTTAGGGAGTGCAACTTCGAACCTATTTTATTTGCGTCGATAACTTGATGCTTAACCCGGACTCGAACCATGGCATTTCCATTAAAACTGACTTTGCTCTACTACTTTTTGGTGCCATTCGGTCCAGGCAGGATTTCTATTGGGAAACATGACCGCAGTTTATTCTTTTCTTCGTCCTAACGCAGGATTTAGTATCGAGAAATTTTAGAGGAACTGCTTATATAGAAAATGGGTTTGATTTTAGTTTCTATTTAGAGGTCATTTTTTGAGTATTGGTTAATAAATTAGTTACTTGTGTATATGGATTAGTATAATAATAGAGATGCTAGTAGTCTAGGATTCCTCTTGTATTACTTGTTCTTACTGTAGGAGCTATAGGAGGATTGCGCCTTAGTAAAGCTTGGTTGTGGTTAACTGAAGAGCTAAGTCCCTTCTCTAAAGCAACTCGAGAGTTCTATAGTCAATTTTGGTGATAATAAAGGGTAAACCGTAGAAAAAAGCACCTTACTCGGTATAGAAACTAAGGATAAAGATATTCTAGATAGTAACTTTAGCATTATCCGGTTTAATCTCTAAACCCTTTTATGAGTCTTTTAAAAACTTTTTAATACTTAATAATGTATAATTTTCTAGTTTCTTCCTGAATTTGAGTAGTTGTCTTATCTCCCTGGTCTAGTGTAATAAGTTTGCAGGAAATTTTCTTCTGTTAGTTTTTCTGATCTAAAGAGGGCCCTGAAATGTCTTAAATCGAACGTAAAAACACTAGGTAGGAGAACTTGTGTTTTAGTGCACGTAAATTTCCTTACAATCGGTTTTGATATTGAATAAGATGGATTTGTTGTTATCCTTAATCTTTTTTTATTTAAAGGTATAATTTCTTCCTATAAGGAACTCCTTTTATTAAGGGTAATGGATTTTTAGCTAGCTTAGGAGTCCATTTTATAACTAAGTAAAAGGAAAATAAGAGCTCTTAAGATAAAGTGTAGCTAAGGTTAAGACAAGAAAGCAGGAGAAGGTACAAGGTAATAAAATAGGGTACTCCTTTAAGTTAAGCGATAAGTCATGAGGCATTTTTAGAAACTGAGTACAATACAATGTAGTTAGGGGGTTGCTTTATCGTTCCTTTGTTTTCTAGTTTTCTGATTCCGGATAAAAAGTTTTAGGTAAAAATAAGTTAAGGAGTTTTCTTATCTTATTTGTTACTTGTGTTCCTTGGGTTCTTCTAGGCCTCCACCAAAGAGTAATAGAGGCCTACTATAGCTTTAGAATGAGTAATAAGAATGAGTAATAAGTTTCCAGTAAAAAGAAGTCGAGGTGGGTAGGAGGTAGAAAGATAGGTTTCTTAGCCTTTTTACTAGTGTTGTAGGTTTATAACCTGTTACTTTCTAAAAATCTCTCCTAGTTTTATAAAGAGGTAAGGAGGAGGGGTCCCAGTTATAAAGGAAGCCCCTTTTGCTTAAGTATTTCCAGTACTATATAAGATAAGTGTGTAAGCGAAGTGAGGATGCTCTTTTCCTAGAAATTGGAAAGATTTCCTTGTTATTACTTAAATAAGAATTAAACGTTCTAAGGGGGCAACTCTTAAGAAGAAAGTTATAGTATTATTAAGAGTAAGGCTCATCGAGATATTACAAAAACGGGTATTAGGAAAGGTGAGAAACTATAGGTACTCTTAGTACGGCTATCAAACCAAGTAAGATTACGAGTAGGAGTAAGAAACAACAGGCTAAGATAAGAAGTCAGTAAGCAGCCGGTGGTTCTGTGCTTTTGGATGTACTACTATATATATAATATATTAGAAAGCGTTAACCTTCCTCTGTTATACTAGAGTCGGTAACACGGGCACTCTCTTTGTACTATTCTTTCTCTTTCCTCTTTAACGATAAAAACAAAGAAGGAGGAGAGGGTATTATCCTATATACCTAAAACTTCCTAAACTTTTTCCTGTCTATTCCTATAAAGTTATAACTAAAAAAAGTGTAATAACTCCTAGCTGCAATAAGGGCTAATACAAGACTGGCAACAGTAAGTACGGGATTTCGGTTACTTAAAAAGGGCTCTCAATTCTTTCACAAAAACATCGAATGAAATTACACGGCAATCATTTTTAACTTACGCCCTATAGAATAGTCTCCCTTTTTTTACTTAGTACAGTGGAGGAAGCCTCGGCCTTTTTATTAATTGGGGACTTTCTGGAACAGGGTGTATAACAGAACTTAAGTCGTAAATAGAGAAGTAACGACTCTTCAAGCCCTTATCCCCTTGCTTCTCAACGCTCTTCTTTTTATTAAGGGTTCAATACCCACTTATGCAGATATCTTCCTTTTGTCCAAGACTTTGACTTATGGGTTATGTACGGGGGGCTCTCGCTAGAACACCGCGGTACCTCTAAAAAAAATCCAAGACTCTGCCAATACGCTTTATAACGAAAATTTCTAATTTAGAATTTTCCTTTTTTATATTTATACATACAAAATACTTAAAAAAGGCCTTACTAAAACTACGGGACTTTTCGTTGTTAACACAAGGATTCTGTTGTTCCTTTATATTCCGAGAAAATATCATTCTATTTCAAGATTTACGGCATCCTTTAGGGGCTTTGCTTACATTAAGTATAATTTAACCCCTCTTCGATCGGCTTAACCAACACGGAACTTTGATTTTTGTAACACTATTTGCCTAGCTCTTAAAGCAAGAAATTGAGAGATATGCGTTTATAGTATAGGCTCGTATATTTATGCTCACTTTGTTTTTATAGCAGCCTTGTAATAAATTCTGGAAAAATTCAGTTTTCCACATAAGTCCTTTTATTTAGCCCTTTTTGGTTGTTTCTAATGCTAATATAATAGGGGTTTCGGATTTAAAGGGTTGAAGCGATATTCAGTGTACTGGGTTTAGTTCCTTTTAATTAAGTGCTTTTGCTAAGTTGTACCAAGGTTAAAATATCCTGTGTGAAAAAGACAAGACCTAACTCTAATACAATTCTTGAGACAAGTAATCCAAAAGTTTTTGCAGTTTAAAGGAAAACCTAAAAGTATACCCGGGGCATTGAATAGATAAGAGAGTACTCCAAAAGCAAAAAACTCTACAGCACCCCTTTCGGGGGGAATATCATTTAAGTAGTACATCCGCAGTTTAATATTGTATCTTGTAAAACTAGAAAGGCTCTCGCTCGATATTAACACTAGAAAAACCTAGGATTTTGGGATTAATTGGCAAATCCCACTAAATACTAAACAAAAAGCTGGCTCTGGTAAAATTGAAAGTAAAATAAGACTCACTTACAAGTTTTTGAATTATTACAATACCTTACTAAAAAATTAACTCTGTTATAAGGGCTCCTTGAGAACTTCTACAAAAGTCTTGAGTCGAGTATACCTAATGGAACTTCCTAAAAAGGCCCCTTTTTATTGCTCTTCAGAATTGAGCGGGATTTTCCTTCTTAAAGTAACTAGGAAAAAGGGGGTCTTAAATACTTTTGCGAGTTAACTTACGAATTTAAAGGGTCGTAGTGTTTATCAAAGTGTCATAAAGACGGATACTCTAAAGATCAGTTAATACAAGGGACTTCTACTAAAAAACTTTAAACGCAGATATTTATACCTTAATATAATAAGAGAAGGAAGTCTGGGGAAAGAGAAACCGATACTCATTCAAGGAGTTAAGGAAAAGGCGTATCGGGAAATAGGAAATATTGGCAGGGGTTCCGAGGTCAGGTAGAATTCGGATAGAGAAAGTAGGTTCTATGGTTTTTAAGAGCATTTGGGCTTAAGGATCTAAGACTGTTATACAGATATAACAAAAGACTAATAATACAAACTTCATTGACTACTGTGTATAGAGTTTAGTCATTCGTAGTGGGAGGGCCTTAGAATCTACAAGACGAAATTCTAGTAGTCTAAGGTATAACTCAGCCAAACCAGCTTTTCTTATCCAGACCTGTACCTGTAATCCTCTTTGTAGCCTAGCTTTGACTCATACCTGTACTTGCAGACCCTTTTACCTATGACCTAATCTAAAACGCTTTTTTTTTTTTTAAGAAAGTAGGAGTGATATTAAATAAAAGAATCTGGTACACTGCTGTAAGACGCCACAAATACAAAAAATGAAAAAAAACTAGGAGAGTAATAAAGTTTCTGTTATTGGAAATCTAAAGACATGTAGGACAATTGAATACCTAAAAGACTTTATAAAGGCAGGCTCTAAAGGGTATCTATATATTTAAACGGACCAGAGCCAGGCGGATTTCCGAGTAAATAAGGATCTCTCTTTATGTTGACATGTTCTCAACCAACTCCCTTTCCTAGGCAAGAAACTGTAAGATAGTTTTGATGAACTTTAACGTGCATTATGGCTAATAGCTAAAATTTGAACTAATACTAATAAGATGATAATGATCCAACAGGAAGCAGCTCTTTGTGGTGTACAGAAAAGCAGGACTCTTGGGGATTATCAGTACATAACATACTTTTGGAAAATTCTAAGCGATAAAAATGGGATTTACATAGTTCTAGTGCGGTAGATCTTGTTTTTGACTCTTGCTTGGTTAAACTTCCTTTTAAACTTTGACAAAAGTAATAGACTTTTCTATAATTTTGATTTGTATATTCCTGATAGCCCTGGGAAAGGGCTTATATGCACACCTCTTCCTAAAATATCTGGAGTCTCCAGTTTCCTTGAACAATATGCTAGACTCTCTACTCGTAAAAGACTAGTTGCTCTGAAGGAGTTAGGGCTATCCCTTTGACTTATAATTAAATAACAACGAATAACATGTAAATATATTTTTTAGGGTTATGGTGCCTTAAAACCTTTCCTCACTAATTGGTTGAATAGACTTAAGGAGGCTTGTCTTTTATCTTACCAGCTCTACGACTCATATGGTTATAAATTAGTGAGACTTTTCACAAGGGTTGAGGTGCTCCACTATAAAAATAGGGGAGTTCTTAATTTGGAAATTTACGTTCAACCTATTAAATACAGTACTTTGTTTTCCAGAAGGGTATACTTTTCTTTTGTTTATCTTTCTTGGGCCAGATCCTGGAAACTTTCTTTTTGTAAAGGAACCCCATCCAGCAGAGTAAAAAAACTGCCTTATATTATCTCTCTTATCTCAACAAGTAGGAAATTAAAGCTTTATGCTAGGAAGAATTAGTTTAGACACGAAGCTTTGTAGGAAATACCCTATAATTATAGTTTCTTTTTTGATCTATAAATTCTAAACTCAATAATAAGCATTTTTACTGTGTGTCTTCTTTTCTTTTAAAGAAGCGCGTGTACGTGTGTACTATTAAGTAAGTTACCAGGCAGGGACCCTTTTTGAGCTGCAGTAAAAACTATAAGTACTGTCTAAAATTTTTTTTTCTTTCTTTTGTATCCATTTTCTGGGACAAGGGCACACGCTCCGAACCCCTTAATAATATGAGATTACTAAGCAGTCATTTTACCTTAAAAATCCTTTTTGCAAACAAATATCCATTTAGTTCCTTATGTTTTGGTACAGATTAAAGAAAGCTTTACCTGATTTCAATTTATAGATAGAGTACTTTTTTCTTATTCAGGGAAGGGCTTACAATTAAAAGCCCCGGATACCCCTTCCTTAACCCTGGGTAACGAAAAGCCTATTAAACTTTAGGAGTTTATCAATGAAAAGCTTTTACAAAAGACAATTTGTTGGTACTACAAAAGAGTGGTTCCACTTTTTTCATATCAGGAGTATCTATTTTTTAGCTATTAGTTACTTTTGGTAAGCTTATTTTTGTACTTTTCAAATTCTTATACGATAGATAAAGGTAAGCAAGGTAAGCTTAGTTTGCTAAAGTAAAATATAAATAATAAGAAACTTTATATATATACTGCACTACGACACTACAAAGCATTGTCTATGGGCCCTTATAGGAGTGCCCTAATAAAAAAAGGCTCGGATATTTAGGGGTACCGCATCCCAATCCCATCTGCCCTTTTTGTAAGGAAATTCAATATTTCACGATTTCGATCTATTTTAGGTATAGTGCGCTTAACGAATTAGTACTTGTCATTTAGAAAACCTATTTTTACATATACAGGAGTGCGCTATTATATAAACCTGCAGCACTCAACTAAAGCTTTTTCTACCCTACTTAAAAGCTTACAAAAAAGTAGGGAATTTGCAGAGCGAACTCAAATTACAGGTTTTTGTAAAAATGTATCGACCCTTTATCAGACAAACAAGAAGATTTCTTGTGAAACCTTTAAATTGTTACAATATTCTCACTTTCTCTGTTCATCAACTTAACTTTCCAATTAATCTACCCAAAAAAGTCATTAATTGAATTTGAAGTTTTATACAAAATATCTCTTCGAGAATTGGAGTCGTGCATTCTTTTGCTATATATTATGAATTATTACCCTACTTTTGTGAAAACTCAATAGGATTCGACCCGGTATTTAGAATCTTTAAAGCGCAAAACGCTTGCTATAGTAAGTGCACTTTTTATAATGCGAGTTCTAACCCAAGGTGAAAGAGGGGTTTACTCAAATACAAAAAATCATTCTAAAGGCCTTTCCGTGCGCTAACAGGTTTGGATAGTCCTTCTTTCTTTTTTTTTACTTATTTTTGTGAGGTTTTTATATACTAATTTTAGGGGGCCTCGTAAGTAAACACGAATCTTAATGTCAAGATTTTTTAGTAGGAAACCCTTAGATTTTTTTTGCCTACTTTTAGGCTCAAAGCAACTTCGAGATACACTTTGTTAAGGCTATTTCCCAGTAAAGAATACTTGTTTTCGAGTTTCCTCGGCGAATCCCATATAAAATTAAGAATTATATAAGCTTGGTAGTTCCACTGGATTCAGAGCTTAACTGTGTTTCTAGATTGAACCCTTCCAACACCCTAGGGGTGGCCGTTGCAAAGGGTACTCTTTAAAGTTTTTAGGCGTGTTTAGTCAACGAAAGTAAGCATTATCCAGAATATTTTATTTACTACCTAGAAAGCTGGGTCGGCTGCGCTAGATCCACAGGAATTTCAGAAGCTCTTAGGCTCTAATTTAAACTGACTCCTGGCAAAGCAAATTGTTTAAACTGAGAGTACAAGACCCAGGAATTTCTATTCTATGAAAGCACCTTTTTGTTATAAAACCCCGTAAAAGCTTTAGCTATCTTTGCTAATTTAAAGGGAAGGACTCTTTTGAATTCTCTTTATTCATTGCATATCGACCTAAGGGTAACCTCTAAAAAATTCGCTATACCCTTATATATAATTCCTAAGGATTCTAACTTACTCTTATATTCCAAAAAACACCTTATAAAGAATCTGGTTATTCTAATTCTTACTACTTTACCGCCAATATAATAAAAATCACCGAAGTGACAACCCTTGATAAATATTTGGGAGAGTCTCTATCCCGATTAGGTACCTGCTTGGTAATTTCTAGGGATTTTAACTTTGCCAAGTCTAGAGTATCCTCAAGACTCTAATATAACATCGAAAAGTAATCCATTTGGTTTAGTGGTATTGTGTGTTCTCTTTTCCGGGTAGGCTTCTTTTTTTTAGGTTTAGGAAGAAATTATCCTTATTATGACTCGACATCAGTAAGAAACTGCAACGTTAAAAAACCCCAAAGCCTTTAAGGTAAGTGCTTTAGGAAATCCTGGGGACAGACAAGAATGGGGGTTAAATATGAAAAGCGTTACTACCTTTTATTATGATATTGAACAGGAGGAGCACTTACTATTTTAATTTAAAAAGTCAAATTTTATACAACTTAGTTATAGACTCCAGAATGTACAACTTCAGGGCAAGCCCTCACACAGAAAATAAATATAGATAAAATTTTTATCATTAATCCATAAGTTTTACTGCCTTGCTTCTTCATTTTTTTAATGGGGTTGTGGTCTATATCTAATTGTTTCACAAGAAAACTCTAAATATCACTTTGTAAAGAGAATTTCTTTTAGTACTACGTACTTGCAAAAAGTTTAGGGTAATATCACGGGAGCCCTTGTCTTGGAAAAGATAAAAATTTTTTGTAGATATTCTGATTATGGAAAAACAAATTTACTTGAAAGGCCTCAACACTAGAGTAACGGATATACCCAGAGCGGGTTGTATATAGGATGAAACTGCTAAAAACTAAAGGGAAGTCAGTACAGAATTACTAAGTGGGTATACCTCAACCAGTAATGCTCTCCAAAAATGATAAGTATTCAAAACCACAATTTAGAAAGGATACCCTTTAAGATTTTCTATGGAAACTTGATAGAAAATACTCGTCGATCTGAAGAATTTCAATTAGTTGCAGCCACTCTGGGGAGCTTTTACAAATTTTTATCCAGGCTAAACCGTATTTTATGTGAAAGTGTTACTCGAATATGATACCTAAAATTTAGAACTTCTATCTATGCTAATAAAGATTGAACTGCTTGATTACAAAACTCCCAGAAATTCTTAGTTAGAGAGTACTTCGTTTCGTAGGGTTTACTTTATTTAAGTATAACCTTTTTCTTCTAATCGTTCTAAACTGAAAGATTATAAACGCAATTCTATATTAATTGAATTTAATAAAGAGTGTTTCTTTAATCTTTACGGGGACCCTCTCAAAGTGGGAATTCTTGTAAGGAAAGGAGGGGTTCCCCTCGGCAGGGGCTATTAGTAAGAAGGATTCTAGCAGTCATTTATTTTACTACCCTAGAACCTAGAAAAGTCTTATAATAATACAAGAGTAGACATTAGATTAAAAAAAGAACGGTTGGTGAACAAGAGTCTCTCTAGGCTTCCCGCTCCGGATTCAGGTAGGATGAAATCCCATGAAAATTGCCTTAAATAAAAAGGAAAGATAAGACTAGGACATAGACTTACTAATTAAAGATCTCAAATTACAGAGCGCCCTACTAATGTTGAGCTAAGCTCTTGAATATTTGGTAATAGAGGGCTCGTCTAATAGGATTTAATAAAGGATTCCGGTAAATGAAGGAAGGAAATGCTTTTAGATAATAAGACTACAGAGCTTTTTGCAGGGGAAATCCTGGATTAACTGCTACAAACTAAACAAGCTATGAAAGAAATTCTTATGACCCAAAATAAAGTAGGGAGTGTTTATACTACTCAGGACTTTAGCAAGAGCACTCCTTATTGAAACTCCCTCGTTATGGGCAACCCTTTTAAGTTTTTCATAATTTATACCTGGCTTTTCTATTGAATATTGAAGGAATCCCATCCGTGATTGTTTTCTTGTTTTACCTAAAAAATAGGAGTACCTTCTTTGAAATAAAGATTGGTGCACTTTTAACTATAGTTGTGTTCTCCATAAAATAAAATGTAAGCTGAATTCGTTGATTGAGTACAATAACAGGGGCCCCCTTACTTTAGGATACTCCTTGGTATAGCGAGTCTTTTTATTGATCAATAAAAAGGAAAGATATAATTGGAACCCCTTATAATAAGGGGCTCCCTTTTTCATAGAAGACTCCTGGATTAATATCGTACTAAACTTAGACTCTATTTTTTTATTCTGGTTTTCTTTAGTTTAGCAGATTAAAAAGTATTCCCCAGAACAACTTAAAAATCTTAAATCTCCTATAGAAAGATAACTAGAAAAACCAAAACTCGTTGAGGGTCAAATTCCCTATAACGGATACGCGAGAAGTTGAATAATTATGCCAAAAATACTACGATTATTCTATTTTAGGACCGCTAGGAAAACCCGAGAAAATCGCAGCTGCTAAAAAACTCGAAGGATATAGTAAGTTCCACCTTAGGTAAATTTTTATCAAATTATAGTAATTAACGTCAACAAGTAAAAACAGAATTAAGGAATTCTTCATCACTACAGTTATGAAACAGGATACTGCCCTTAAAATGCGCAGGGCTTTGGCCTAAGAGTTCTATCACAAAAACGCAATTCTCTTTGCGCGTACATCGCTAATAAATATGTACAATTATTATCCTTTTTCAGTATGAATATCTAGTAGAAACAGGAGTCTCTCTAAAAACTAATGGGATGTAAAAGCTACAAATTAAGGCTTATGCAAGCGGTGCTTTTACCGAAGTAACCCGAAAATCTTTGTACTTCTCTAAGGAACTAAAATAGGTCCTGGAGAATTGCAAAGTAGGAGATTTTTCTTACAAAAATGACTAGCAAAAATGCTTCAATAAGGTCGAAAAGTTATATATAGCAGAACTTCTTATATTACAGATACGAAACAAAGTACGTACGACATACCCTAGGTTTTTAGGAAAGATTAAAAATTCATTTTAAGTTCTAAAGCAGCAAAAAAACTCGACTTTTTCCTCATTTCTATATAATTTGCATTTCCAGGACTCTCGTTTGTTAAAGGGAGTCTTTTTTACCTAGTATCCTAACAAGTTTTACCTTTGCCTGTGGGCGTTTAGATTAACGTTAAAAATTCTATTAGTTATGAAACTTTCCAGTGCTCGATCTCAATAAAGTATAGTATTCCGCAGCGGGTAATATATAGGGGACCCCTCTAGAGTATCTTTCTTTATAATTAAGGGGATCTTATACTTTAAACAATGAGAAATTTTGGGTATTTCGTTGAGAAAGCGGGAGAGCTTTGTCTAAGAACTGG
>JAYMTL010000003.1:0-20000 GCA_036897445.1 Pelargonium tetragonum
AGCCCAGGGTGCCCCCTATATAAAAGAAAGACCAGAATTAGATGAAAGTTCTTATGTACCCACAAATTTCTAACCCGATACTCTCCTTCGTCCTCTTGCAGCCTGTACTTGTAGCTACTGTATTCCCCACTATCTTACTTATTAGTAGTATAATCTTTCTATTCTCTATTGTATAGTAAAGTAAGAGTAGCTAGAGTATCCTGGTAATGGTTATATTTTAGTAGTAGTTTACTGTCTAATCTTCCTCTTTTGCTCTGTAGTACTATATAGAGGCTAGAGACTTTGGAGAGAATATAGATAGGTTTTTGTTCCCGACTGTAGGCATCCGGAAGAAGGGAGGTGCTATACAGTATAATAAATATATCTACTTACCTCTTAACCAACATCTACTACTTCTTAAACCCTAAACTTTTCTTAATACCTCTTTTTGTAATAACTCTTCTCTCTAACCCTAATTTGTTACTCTCCTTCTTACTTAGACCTAAACCTTTTTTACAGCTATAACTTTCTTCATTTTAGGTATTACTTGCCTAGAGATAACCTAAACTCTTTATTTAAATGATTTTCTTCTCGACTTTACAAAGAAATGGGACTCCGTAAATTTTCTAATTTGATCGACCGGCCTTTATAGTATATATTAGTAAGAAGCTGTATTTAAACCAGTTCTCCAACAGAGGAGAAATCTCTAAAAAGTAAAGGGCGTTGCGAACTAATAAAAAGAAAAAAAGACCCCGGGAAAAGATGTATCTTAGTAATATTCATTTGGAATTGTATGTATATTAAGGGTGTGTAAGCGTGAGAACTTGTACAACAAGGTGTTTCTGATTAGGTCTTTGCTTTTACATGTTGTATACCGCTCTACTTTACTGATAAAGGGCTGCGTTGAATATTTATATATTAAGAAAGACTTGTTAGGGTTATAGGAGCTATCTCTAAATTTATGGGTTCTTTGCTAGGTTTTAAAAGGTAAGATTAAAGGAATTCCGAGGTTTCAATGAAAGGGGTTAAATAAAATAAACAATAATTATAAAAGGGAAGCGCCTAAAAGTTTTCCTCAAATCATTAAAGAAATAAGAGAGCTTCCATTATAGAATGGATCCGGAGATACTCACTTAATTATTAGAAACTGCATCCCATGCCTTAAAACATAAAAACCTAGCTATAGGATATTCGGTTAATAAAAGAATCTTTCTTGTATTGTAAATTCGATTTTAAGTATACGCATATGATGTACGAATATCTCATTGACTTTTTGTAAAACCAACAACTTTAAGCTTTCGCTTTTTTGGATACATATAATAGAGCCCTCTTAACTTAAGACTTCATAACTTATTCTTGTCTAAAAAGGGTTCCAAGTCCAAATTAAGGACCTATCCTTTGCCAAAATTTAGGGTTTTTTCCTAAGTATACAGACTAAATATCTACGAAGGAATGCTTTTTTAAGACTTACTCTATGGAAAACTTGTAACAGTCTCAGGAAGGTTCTACTTTTTTAGAGATACAGGATCCTATTTAGCTAATAGAATTTACGTAATAGCGTAATAGGAATTGTTATGTTTGAACCCTTACTCTCTTTAGGAAGCTACTTTATAGTTTTAGAGATTACGGATATGGAGGAAGGATTAAGAATTTAATGTCCGCGACTTCGACTTCTCTATCATTTTCTTGCCTATACCCTATATCAAGTTTTCTATCTTAAGGGATTTAACTTGAATGAGAAAACATAGGATTCCGTATGCGCTAATTTATGAATTCCATGAATTAAAAAGGACTCCAGTTTTTATTTTATTGTTATCTACACCTAGTTTTGAGACAAGGTAAATCTAATCAATAGGTCAATGCAGCTCCTCCCAAGAAGCTCTAGAAAAAGGATACAAATTGGATTTATAAAGTATTCTACAAAAAGTTAGAGATTAACTAGGCCATGTCTTGATTACAATGCTATTGAGAGTTACACTAAGAAGTTTTTAGAGCTGGGAATTACAAAGCAAAAGAATACATAAAAGTAAACATGCGAAGAGCTGGATTTTCTAAAAAGTATTGCAAATTTTTGCTTCATTTAGAAATATCCACTGTTTAGGAGTGTCGCTCTCTGCCAGGAAATAAAAAGATTCTAGAGACTGCTTACCTAAGAAAGTGCTAACAATAAGTAAAGTTCTTTGGATAACCTCTTTAATAAAAAACTAAAGGTTAATAAAATCAAGTACACCCCGCGCGGAGCTTCTGCGTATAAAAACTGTTTCAGATCAGAGCTGCAACTCAAAAAAATTTTGTATACAACTCTTCTAGTTTGTACTGCGCGCTAGAGTCCAAAAAGGAGGGCTTTTTCTTTAAAGATAGGTTGGCATGGAATTTTTACCAAAGTCTAGGGGTTTCCCTTAGAGGACTTCTTTGTTTTTTAGAATTCCTATAATTAAAAGAACTTCTTCTAGATGCCCACCTTCCTTCAGTACTATTTAGTTAATTAGTTAAGAAACCGCTTGAACTAGATGAATACTCTATAACTATTATATAAGGACCCTATACTCCTTTTATTAAACTTAATAAAGAATTTAAGATTCCTCAGAGAAAGGGGCACGCTTGCTTAGATACTTAACATAACCTCTTGAAAGCCTTTACAAAAAGTATCTAACTTACACTCCTCCTGTTAAAAAAACAAATCCCTACTCTATTTCTATATCTGACTTTAACTCACTCTGGGTTCGTAATCTACTCTGTCTGAATACCCGGGTTTTTTAGAAGTGCTTTGCTTTTTCTTACCCGTAACCTTCTTCCGAGCCTAACTTTGATTCATACCTGTATACCCATACTCTTAACCTCCATACCTTTCTCCAGAACTATCATATTCTTAGGGGCTTTACAACTCCTCTTCTTACCTAAACTCTGTATCCCCGAATTCCGCAGCTCATTAAGAGCTTGCATACCTGCGTTTCCCAACTCTATTCTGTAAAAGGGTTTTAAAATTTCTTTAGATCTGTGAAAACTCTTGTACTATATGAACTTTTTTAATTGTTCCTTGTGACCCCTCCCCAAAAAAAACTTAAACTGGATTAGAAAGGAGAACAAAATCGTACCTCTAACCTATATATAAATATACTTTTATGTTCTACTATAGCCCTTACCGCAAACTAATGACTTTCTTTTGAGTTTCCTGCTTCTAGGAATTTGAAACTTAGAGGAAACGGGGAACTACAAAGAAGAAGACCCCTTGACCTTATTATTCCCGGAATGCCTTTTAACTGAAAATTCCCAACAGCCTCGCAAAAAAACCTTTGACTTAAATCCTTTACCCCTTAATTCACAAATAAAAAACTAGAATGAAATTAATTACAGGTATCCGCTGAAAGTCTATACACCTACTAATTAAAAACTATCTTATCCACTTGGTAATAGAAAAAACCTTATGAAATTACCTTGGCATAAAAGTAAAGACTTCTCCAAATATGCCTAATAGGAACCTCTTTAGTTGTCTAAACCATACCCTAGCTAAGCCAGCTTCCCTTGTAGTATAAAAATTCTTTTTCGCTGGATAATTTCGTTTAGGCATAACAAAAGAGTAGGAAATCCTCCAGCAATTATAAAGCAAAAGGGAGTCCAAACTCATAAAAATCAAAGAGTTTTTCCTATTACTCCCCAATCTTCTTTTTTTAATTAGAACCCTTTTTTGTGACTAACGTTAATATATGATTTTGTTCGTCTTTACGTAGTCATCTTAGTCGAAGTGTACTGGATTCCATGAGTGAATAGTTTCATTATATTATGGTCGAACATTTTGCCACCAAGTCCTACGCATTTTATTCGTTTTATCTAACTCTATCCATAATAAAAGGGTTCCTGTTCGAACTCTCCTATATTTTTTATTTGTTAGAAGGAAAGCAAAGATAGTGCTGAAAGATGAGACCCCCTTAAAAAATGAATATAAACGGATCTATCAAATTTTTAGTTACTGGTCTAATTTTTAGAAAAGTTTTTCAATGAAAGAGTAAAAAGCTTTAGTGTTTTAACACTTACGAGGAAATTCTTATGTCATATATGTACAGGAGTTCCTAGAATGGGAAGAAATGGAGGTACAGCTTACTTATATATAGGATTCTCCTTAAGTATATGCTTATACCTTGAGTATATAAACTTTAAAATAATAACCGTTCTTGATAAGTAGCTCTTATCTTCTATCTTCATCATTAAGTAATATAATAAATAAGAGATCCGCTTGAGGACGAAAAGTAGCCTACTAGGATGAATTAGTCATTTTCTTTTAGGGGATTTACCAATTCTAGTTAAAATGATTTTTTATACTCTAACAAAATAACAAGCTCATTATTCTGTGCCCTATTTATTATTATGTGTAGGGGTTAAAAAAGGCTCATAAACTAAGTATTGAATCATATACTTAAGTGAAAGCTCTTGCAAGACTCCTCCTTTTTTTTTAGAAATGAGCGCAAGGCAGACCTAAGTTTTAATTGCACTTTCTGAGCTTAATCAGAGGGTGGTTGTAGACCGGAGCTTTTGATTTCAATGAAAATCAAACTTCCCGTGTAAAAAAGGGCAGCCCAGAGTAGGAGTAGGAAGAAGGGGTGTCCCTGTTTTCTACTGATACCACTCTTTCAGCTTTTGGGTGATTACCTATTTCGATCGGTAAAATTGTAAAGTCCATCTTACCAAATTTCCCAGGAACAGGGCGGGGTTTGAATCGAGTAATAAAATGATAGGGATCTCCATTTAATAAGTGATTTAGAAAAGTCCTTACTTTACTTTTGTGGATATTGCATGTATAAGACAAGTCCGGATTCTTTGTAGAAAAAATTTTTACGTTATATTTTTTAGAAAGGATAAGTTTGAACTACCTATTATAATTATTTTAAAAGCAACTTAAACTTGAAAGCTTTAGGATATGTCTTACTAGTATACTTTTTTATTAAAAAAACCAAGACTCTTTCTTGAACAGACTCTCTAATAGGGAATTTGTTATCTCTAGGAAACTCCGACTTCTTACTAGAAATTTAGAAGTATTTAAAGGAAACCTATCTATTCCAACATAAATCCTGGGTTAGGGCTCCCACTCTGTTTTATAAAAAACTCTTTCCTTAGCTACCTAGTTTAGTAAATACCATCCGTTCATTAGGCTCTTTGAGCTAATTTTCTTTTATTCTATCTTGGCAATAAATTAGCCTTATTGTCCTTAATTTTATTCTATCTTGTATTCTGGTTTATTACGATACTCCAAGGTTATTATAAGCCCTGGTTTTAAAAGTCAAAATCCCTTTTTGTATATTTGCATAGAATATTTGAGGGGGATTTTACTCATAGGATTTACACACACATAAGAGATTGACATTATAGCCCTCAAAGGTAAGGTAAAGTCATTAATATTAGGTAGGGGTATTAAATACTTTTTAAATTTTGCATTTGACTTACCCTTAATAAAAGATCGTTTAAACTCATACATGTTTATTTCGTTTTCAGTTAGTCTTGAATTCTATGTGGTAGAGTAACCTCGTAATTTCTAGTTGAAATCAGCTTATCTTTAACATCACTCTTCAAAGTAAGAAAGTTACAGAGGGACATTTGGCGTTAAATTGAAATCGGGGTTACAGGTTCAAATCGCCTGCATACTCGGAGGAAGGAATTCAAAATTTTCTTTTTTTAGTTATGAATCTTTACCCCATTCTAGTTTTTGTATCAGGAACAGATCGGTAGGTTTTTTAATTCTGATGTATGACGTAATGGAAGACTATACTTTTTGTTATACCTGGTTACCCTTTTGTAGTGTTACCTATACTTGATGCTAGGATTTCCTTCGCTTAGTTTATGAATTCCATAGTACTTCTTAAAGATCTAGAACTCTAACATGGGGCTCCACGAGAGATGAGCTCTCTTAACATTGATTTAGTTTAGAAAACGACTATAAAATTATATAGTAATTATAGGTGCATATTCTTGTATTATTAGTAGTATACCTCGTACCTAATCGAACTTATAATAAAAGTTTCTTAAATTCTATGAAATAAATGATGGGACTTTACCGATATTTAGAGTGTTAATTTTATATTAACAATAAAGAATGCTTTACAAAGATTTTTTAACAAAAAGGTCTAGCTTTCGGGTATACCCATCAGCTTGGATTTTCCTTAAATAAAGAGCACTTAAATATTCCTGTATACAAGATATTCCACCTATTTTATTAATTTCAATTTTCTATAAAGAGTGCTTTAAGTTAGGCATAACTTCTTTATTGTAACCGGCCCAGTCTACTATATATAAAGGACTCTATTTTTATGTAACTCACCGCAATGCTCGGGGGCCTCTTGTAGATGCAACTTTCTTTTTCTATTTTATACTCTTATAAAAACCCCAAATGCACTTAGATTTTCTTCTAAAAAAAGTCCTGTTATATATTATATATAATGGAGTAGACCCCGTGCTTAATAAGCGGAAATCTGATATAAAATGGAATTTATGGTAGTCCCCTAGAAAGTTTTATCCCGAAACCGACTCCTAAAAGTCTCCCGTAATAGAAAGCCCTACCTCCGCGGTTAGAGTCTCACTTTCGGCGGCAGTCCTAGGTTCAAATACAGGAGTAGATAAACCGGACCCTTTATTTAACTTCGTTACCTTTATTAGGTTGGTTGGAAGAAAAAGGGTTTACCAAGAAGATTTAGTGACTGTATCCGGGTTGTTATGTAAGAAATCGGCAAGAAATTTTAGATCTCTTCTTCATTTATTTCAATTTGATGATAGGGATCCCTAAGAAGTTTTATAAACTTCAACCTTTTTTCCTAATTTCTTTTTTATCCTTTCATTTACTTTATTTAGAAAGAAGGCTTTTTTCTTTCTATTTATTCCGGAGTTCTTTCTTTATAAGGTATTATAATTCATAGCAGTCCTATATCCTTTGTGAATTTCTTACTAGTTAAAATGAAATTGTTCCAAGAGAAAACCCTATAGAAAAATCACATTAAAGATTAAAGAGTTGCGTTTTACTCACAAAAGGAGAAAGATAAGCAGTAACTTTAACTAAAAGTAATCCACAGAAGTACGCGTTTTAGTATCGTCGTGTCCTAAGGACTAAGCCTTCCACAAATTCAATTAAGTAAAACTCCTTTTTATATTAACAAGTTTAAGGGTTCAGCTTCAATTATGACTAAAGAGAAGGTAAAGCTTCGCACTATTACAACTTTTAGTGGTTCTAATTAAATTTTATGGGGTCTTTTTTTTTTAGTAGGATATTTACAAGTATAATCGCAACTCCAAACACCTCCTTCAACCAAAACGAGGGTTAAGGAAATCCCGACTTATCTTTTTGAGTTGCGGAGTGTGCCCTTGTTTTACTTGGATTGAGACCCTGTAAGCTACGGAGGAATAAGTCTCTAAATAGAAATGCTTAGCTATAAATTCTAAAAATTTTTGTGAAACGTAACAGAAGTTTCTAAAATTATATCTCCAGGCAGGAGTTTATACCTTGTACTAACTTGACCGGGGTTAAGCAGATTTAGGAAAGTCCTCGCGGTCTACATCTGCTTTGAATAGAAAGCTTTTAGCCTTGTAATAATTAGAGTACAACTTAAAACCTTTATCTAGTAAACAAGGCTTGATGCTTAAAAAAATGTTAATACCAGTGACTGCATTTACAGATTCAACTACGATTTAGGATTTAGAGAAGCAAAAACCCCGGGTAAAGTGCCGAGGAAAGAGAGATTAGTGCTTCCTTTTTTATTTACTATACTCCATAACTAAAATTTAGATCCTTAAGTCTCTATATTCTATTTACAGCTTTTTATAAGCCACTTCGCGATTTGTATTCTATTTTCACTTTACGTTGCAACATTTTTTGGAATCCATATAACTAAATAAGTGGGGGTCGGCCTTGTGCGATTCTACACTAAATGAGGTAACGAAGTTACTAGGGTTTCAAGTTTTGTTTGACAGTTAGGGGCTTTTTATAAGTCTTGGAATCGCATTCTTTTAGTTCTTATCTAAGGTGCTCCCTAATGTGAGTTTTCAATATGTTCAGAATTTCCTTATATTCGCCTGGGGTTATAGTGGGGTTGTGCTTTAGGGTTAACTGGGATCCTTTTCTACAAGTCTACAAGAAGTCAGGAAACTTAGAATAATGAAATAGGTTTTAATCAGTAGTAACAAATACTTAATTGTAAGTACTAACAACTTTAATAAGAGGGCACTCACTGTGGGAGCTCCCACTACCGAAAGGAATAGCCCTAACCTTATGCCCGTCATAATGCACATAACTTAGCTAACCTGTGACTAAAAGAAACTTTGTGAGTAGGAGTTTTACCCGATATTCGTAGTCATTCTAATTTAGAGAAATCCCAGCCCTTTATAACAACAGTTACAAAAGATGTCCAAAAATACTAAATCATATGAAACTAAGTAATTGAATTGACTACTACCTACTACTGAGTCAGCGTAGATCCAATAAAAAATATTAAGCAACTTAAATTTATATACTTCACTATGACTTTGACACTTTTTTAAGCCTACCCGGGTTTTTGATATGCTGCTTTGGTTCCATGTGCAATAAATCCTTAAGCCCCGTTTATTCCGTTAAATAAAATAGATTAAAGAAAGCTCCAGTTATGGGTGATTCTTAGGATTTTTAGTCTTCATTAATTAACATAGCATCCTTTTTTCTGTAAAAAGGGCTCACAGAGTTTAGTTAGCTTTTTTGCTTAAGAAGCAGTCTTGGTCTGAGATTCCCTTACTTTTTGATATACTTAAAGATATTAGAGTTTTTTTACCTTTGATTGACCAAGATTCTTAAATTCCATTAAGTTCTTTATGCAGTCTTAATAAGGAATTCCTTATTAATCTTTCATGTCTTTTCTTTTTGAGCTCGCGCGATGCCCCGAGGTTTACTAGATCGACCCATAACTCAATAACTCAATGGAACTAACATAATTCTAACTAAGAAAAAGGATCTATCTGAGACGAACCTCTCAGATAGCCTTTTGAAACGTTGTAATTGAGTAATCTAACAAAATCACTTAAATAGAAAGTAAAGAATTGTTTGAATCTAGTACACACTCTTCCCTTGTAGAACTTATATGAATAGTAACAAAAATCTCTATTTAATTGGCAAGTCGAAGGAAAGAATTGAGAGCACAATCAGTAGAAAGGAAAGAGCTTAGATAAGGCATTCTCAGTTACTAATTTCTATAAGCATTTTGTCAAGAAGTGAAATAAGTATGCCTATTAAGTAAATGAATCTTAGATTACGTTCATAGTCAAAAGGCGACGAAGTCGTAGGTTCGAATACCATTCCTAATTCCGGGTAAAGAGCTCTCAACAAGTATTCCATGGGTTCGAATCTTAGCAAAGAGTCTAATAAATCACTTAGAAAGAATGAATTCCTCAATCTCATCTGCAATCCCTTATTATGGAATTAGAATTAGGAGAAGATCTGCTCTCCCAAGAACTAAGAGGAAACACCGGCACGAGATCAGTCTGATTCCATTGGTTCAAAAGGGCTTTCTAGAACCTCTTCTATAAGTTTTCTCGATCAATCTACTCGTTAGTAACTTAGTGCAACATGGAAGGGTCTCTTATAAGAGAGTCAGCTACGAAGAAGCGGCACAATTGTTAGTCATTCTGAATTGCATAAGGCGCCTTAATAAAGATAGAATGGCTCCTATGCTTCGGGAATATTGAAGCAGTAGCTCGGTCTCTTGATCTCAGTGTCTTTGTCTCTCATGGGTCTATCCCAGCGTGTATGTACCAGGAGGGTCTCTGTCTTGTTCTTGTATCTATTCTTAGTTCTTGGTTTCTATGTTCTAATTCTATTCTAAGTGGTAGGGAATGATAGGAATTGGTCACTCATCCCTTCCTCTCATCTACTATTATGTATTCTTGTTCTGTCTCTATTAGGTTATAGAACTTGGTCACTTCTATAGCCTATCTCTTGCTATCTTTCTCTTGCTATCTTTCTCTTATCTCTCTCTTTCTTTGTGTTCAACTCTTCCTTTCTATTCTATGTTCTAATTCCTAAGTGTCTCTCGAAACTTACTCGCAGCGGTGATTAGATCTCAGTTTGATGTAAAAGAACTGCCCCGTAATATAAACCCTTCTTCAAAGCCCTTAGGTAACACTTCACTTCTTAGTATCAATTGTGAATTGGGTTCCCCTTCCTTGGTTGCGATACGATAGCGCTCTTATCTTTGTTCGTCTCTTCTTATTAAAGTTAGCAACAGAGTGCAAATCAAAGGTATCGAAGATTTATTCACCCCAGTAAAGTTTATGTAGGAAGAAGCCTAAGCCTGTCCAGGTAGCAAGTACGTATTAAAAGGTCCTGATCTACGTTAACTTCGTTACCTCGTTAGTAGCTTAGTCAAGAGTCTCAACCAATATCCGCGGAGTCTCTGCGTTGCCTTAGCTCAGCTTAAGAGCTGTGTAATAGTTGGCTCTTAGTACTAGCCTAGTCAACCGCTAGAGTTAGGAATCAGTCAAAACCTGTAATTGACAGGTAGCAAAAGGATGGGATAGCGCTAAGCAAGATTTAGGCGCGCAAGAGACCGCTCTAATCAACCCCTTAGAGTTGGGAAGAAGCCCTTAAGAAGATCTTACTGCAAAGCCTCCTAAGTTGGCTTATTCTTTATTCTATAGAGCTGGAGAAGACTATACCTGTGACTGATCCTGAGTGTCAAGCTCCGGACTTCCACCGAAAAGGAAAATGAGCTCTTTTCTTTCTCTTCCTCGCAAGTAGTTTAGTTCATTCCACTTCTCCTTCTTTCACAGGTCTTTCGTAAGCAGTCTAGTGCATTCCTAGGTTTCATGTAACTACTCTACTACTCGAGTGATAGGATACCTTTCTACTTTCTTTCTCCTGCTTCTTTATCACTCTAGTTTTTCACAAAACAAAATTTGGGAGGGGGTGGTCCCTCGGTCTACAATACAAAAGTAGACTGCAGTAGGGGATCCTAATTTGTTTTACTTACATATATCTCAAGTATGAGCTCTCTCTCTTTTCATTGGATCAAGTTGTAAATAGAGTTCCCCTTTCTTGTAGAAGCAAACCGATAAGATATGGATACAAAAGAAGAAACCTTTAACACTAGGAAGATTCTTTACACCCAATTACTTCCCATTTTGACTGTATGTAAAAGATAAGGGGAATAGGTAATGTAATTAATAGAACAATGTCGAAGTTATTATCTAGAGTTTTTTCTTTCGTTTATATATCGAGTGATTTTTTTTACATTTCAGCTTTTTAACAGGGGTTATATACTACAAACTTATTGGGTTTCTTACTCTATTTTAGAACGAAAGGGAGAATACCGGTCAGGCCTTCCATCCCTATTAGTACAATAAAACTCTAGGAATATCCCTTAAGAGAGGAATACAAAACATGAGAACAATAACAAATTAACTAGCTACAAGAAAGAAAGACAGGGAACAAGAAGAACAACAAGAAGCCAGGTATCGAAGATAGCTACACTCGTTCTAATACGGAGTCCCCTAGCAGATTCTAGCACATAAACAAGTAACAGCAACTCAAATCAAACGAGTAAGTCATGAAACAAAGTAACAAAGAAGTCAAAGCAATAAAAGTTCCTATAATGTAAGTAAGTGTCTCTCTTTTTACTACCTGCGATAACCTTCCTCCGCTTAAGAAGCTGCAGTCGGTAACATTCTTTCATCTTCCTATTAAGTTTGTTTACTCATTAACGATAAAGACATAAGGTGGAGATCTCTTAGAACAATTAGTAGAATCAATACAATAATAAAAAAGATCTTACTATCTATTAATATAATTAATAAAGAGAGTAAGACAATAACTAGAATACAATTAAGCTACATTTAGCTACAAAAACTACAGTAAGCTATAACAAGACAGGCTACAATAAGACAAGTAAGGCAAGGTAATGTAATTAATGAAATTTCTTTAACTAAATCGTTACCTTTCTTTCTTCAATCCGAACTCTACTCTTCCATTGTGTTCCCTTCCCGAATGCAAGCTAGGAAGAGACTGTGTACCTAGGAGTGATTCTTCAATTAGGAACTACTATAGTTCGTAGGAACTTCTAGCCGAAGGGAAAGCTATAGGTACAGTGGTAGTGTATTCAGTCTTCCTCAGTTTACCTAGCAGTGGTGAATGCAGTTGAAGGAAAGTGATAGATGGAAGTTGAAAGCGAGCAAGTGCAGAAGGTAATGTAATTGAAGGAGTCTTAGTTCAATTAGGTAATGAAATTAAGAGTACTTACAGTCCAACATATGTAGCCATTGCCTAATCTGTATTTAAGTTAGTTAGGAGGATATAATATTCATCCGTAGGAAACCAAGCGTTGCTTGCCTAAGTAGATATTCCAATAACTCCCCAAGCTAACAGAGATCCCATACAGATGCTTGGCAGCAATACAAGTAGTTCCTTATCTCAATTCCCGGGAGTTCAACTAGGTAATGAAATTAAGTTCACAGAGAAGTTTCATAGCTGACAGTAAAGGAATTCCTATCTAAACTGGGAAGTTCATAAGCGTCAGCCTATACTTGGTTGAGGCAAGCAGTGAACAGGGTGGAGAATTCCTAAACTAAAATACCTAAACCCATAAGCCAATACTGAGGCGTGTTGGTAGTTCATAAGCTCCTAAACCGACTCTTGAGAGTGTATTGTTCCTCATCCACAGTAAATAGCCTAAGATCAGAACTTGAAAGTCCTGTCTTAAGGTATTACCTATTCCACGAATAGGTAATACAGAGTCAATACCCTTACAGGAAAGCCTATACTTGTCTTAAGGAATCCCTAGCCGAAGGTTAATACGGAAAGGAAGATTTGCTGGAGACTACAGAAGGATAATGACTACTGGGAAAGTCTCTTACATGTCTTAGTGAAATCCCTTACTCGAGAATGGCTAACTACGGATGGGGATTTACTAAGCGTCAGTCTCTTACTTGTCTTGTACACATGCACATATACACATACGAACACATATACACATAGCCCTAGCAGTCCACAAGCTGAAGAGAGGTCAATTACTGAGGCACAAAGTCCAAATACTAATCCCTAAGGCTAACACAGGTGGAAATTCCCATACCTCAAGATTCTTTCTAAAGGATGCTATAGGGCCGGATTCTGAGGGAAATACCTATACTTGGTAGAGGCAAGATTTATCTTGGTGAACCTCTTTCACTTGTTGTACACACATACACGAATACACGTACACATGGGAATCCCTTTACCAAGTAGAGTTCAACATGGTGCAATTACTAAACCAATTACTAAGCCAATTAACTAGAGTAATTAATTAATTGAATTACCTAAGTTCATTAACTAGTTAGTAAGCTAATCCCTAATTCCAAATGCCAGACTCTAGACTACTCCTAAGAAAATTCCCCAAGCTAATACTAATACTGAGGCAAGTTTACTTGGGAAGTTCCTCTGTAGTCTAAGAGTCGTTTTCCTAAGACAAGTTCTGTATCAGCTATTCTGTCAGTAAGGGGATTCCCTAGACACGTACAGGCTTTCGCTTAGGCAAGATTTATCTTGGAATTAAGAAATTAGCTTAGGAATTGGCTTATGGACTGTTGGTAATTGACCTTGTTTAGATAGGAATTCCCTCAAGCAAGAACAACTAGGAACAAGAGACAAGCTCTTGCCTTTCAGTACAATTCTTATCTCTTCCTACTTCTTTAACTAGAGGGATTAGGTAATGCAATTAATACACTGACTGGAAAGTCAACTATTCGAAATTCATTAAGAAATTCATTAAGAAATTCATTAATTAATTTCATTACCTTCAACTCCTAACAACTGACGATCGAGTGCTATTGACCCTCTTAAGAAACTTAGGAGCATAGACCTTTCTTATTAATATCTTCCTAACAACTTAATATAGAGTACAAACCAAGCTGCAAAGGGATTAAATGTAGAATGATTAGGAAGACTTACTCTGTATCCGGAGGTTGAGTATATCATCCGTCTACCTTCCAATTCATACACTAGCAACACTAGCTATCGATTGCTAACACCCTGGCTAAGAAGATGCTAATACCTCTAATTCTCTTAGGAACCTAAGAACCTCCTTTGACTGTCCAAGCCTGTCAAAGCTAGTACATGCTGTAATGCAATTAATTAATTTCTTAATGGAACTCTCACTTGTCAGCTGGTAACTTGAAATCCCCAACCTACCTAAGAAGCAACTTGAAAGTGATGCTAGCTAGGAACTGTAGAATAAGTACTGTCGAAATGTCAATCCCAAGTTAATGGTACTGGTGAATGCCTAGTCAATATCAAACTAAGAAAGCTAAGTCACTCAGCTAAGAAGGAATGCTAGTAGAGATAATAAGTGTACAGAATGGATGAGTCTTACTTATTCCTATAGTTGACAGAATGTAGTTGAAGAAGAGTTGCTATGAAGGCTTTATTTATAAAGGAAGTTCCATGCGAGCGAGTGCAGAAGGTAATGCAATTAGCAAAGAAGGAGTCTTAGTTCAATTAGGTAATGAAATTATTTCAGTCAGTTTCTTCTTCCTAATCTTCTTGTTAGCTGTTGAAGGTTAGGAGAAGTCGAGCTTAGACTAATGGCAAGCTTAATTAATTGCATTGATTGAGCATTCATTGTTAGCGTTCTTATTTAATTAGGAAGGTTAACTTTCTGTTTATTAATCATTCCTAAACCATCAAGACATGTTAATGAAAGAGGTTGACGAATTCGATCAAGCAGGTAAGGTAGTTAGGAATGACGTAAGGTATCGTTTAGATGTAGTCCAACATATTAGCATATGTAGCCTAATCAGTATGATGTAGCTAGATGGAGGCTGACATTGATGGTAAAGGGAAGTTGACTTGTTCTTCGTTAATGCGAGCAAGTAAGTTCAAGTCGATGGTCGGTTAAGTAGGCAAATGTTCCTAATGAAAGTAAGATCGAAGTATAGCTCAGCCGGCCAAAGGAGTGATAGGCAGCGTCTAGCTGTTGCTGTTAATGATCTCCTTCTTATGGTACAGGAGTGGATGGCAAGAAGCGGAAGGTAATGTAATTAAGAAGGGGCAAGCTTTAGCATGACGAAGAGAGCATGGAATTGCCGCGGACCAGCATGTTATCTTCTTATGTTCTAAAGCAAGTGTATTCAGTATTATGTTGTTAGGAAGAGTTAAGATCTCCGGAAGTTTCGAAATTAATTGCATTACCTAATCCCACTAGTTGAAAGGAAGTAGGTAATTCAATGAATTTCGATACCTTACAGTTTCTTACATATTCCTAAATTCAAGTAAGAGCTCAGGATTGGCACTAAAGAAGGAAGGTGTTAGGAAGAAGAGTACTTACAGTCTATTCATTACAACTTCCTAATTAATCAGTATTCTCATCTTCGATACCTTTGTTCAGCAAGTGTATGAATTTTGGTTAGGTTATGAAAGAATTCAACCTTCGGAAACGTTTATCCTAAACTAATTAACAAGGTAATGCAATTAATGCTAGCTGTCAAAGAAGGAAGCGTCGCGTTGCTAAGATAGTGTTGCTATACTCAACATTGTTAGGTAGATAGTTGAAATTGACCGTAGGCAACTTATCCTAATCTGTTCTAAGCTGTGTAATCAATCCCTCATAGCTATGATGTATACACACTCTCCCTGTTAGAGTTCTATAGTAAGACGGAATAGATAATAAGTGTACAGAATGGTTGAGTCTTACATATTCCTAATCAATCGTTGCTATCCCTCTAAGCTGTGATGTACTAGCGGTGCTGTCAACTCATGCTAGTGTTAGTATAATATGATTCACCAGTAAGTCTCTTTATTATTCCTAATCGTTGCTATCAATTCAAGCTATGAATGTGTATGAAGTTGTTAGGAATAACTAAACATTCTACTGTCAGTCTATATATTCTTCCTAATCATCGGTTGTTAGCAAAGAAGTAAAGAAATGACCTTGGAAGGGAAGGCCAACAAGAGACAAGCTCTTGCCTCCAATTACATGCTAGCTCTTAGTGTAGATAGGTTTCAAAGAATCCGTTGACAAAAGGTAATGTAATTAGCTTAGCGAGCAAAGGGGAAATGTAATTACGATTGTCTTAGTTCCAAAGAAGGTGTATAAAGAATTGGGTTAGGCAACATGTCAATGTTGACTTAAACTCATTAATTCTTCCGTCTGTCCTTGTAAGCCTACTTAGTTAGCAGTCGAAGTCAAGGTAATTAAATTATTTCGATAGTGAATGGCAAGAAGGCCCATGTTGCTAGTTAATTCTTCTGTTGCTAGATGGAAACCTAACCGACTTGACAGAGAAATTTCCGAAGAGGAGTTGACACAAAGCAAGCTGTTCATCTAAGGGAGTGCTAGCCAAGCAAGACTGAAAGAAAGAAAGAAAGAAAGAAAGAAAGAAAGAAAGAAAGAAAGGTAACGAAGTTAATAAATTAATTAATTGAATTACCTCGTTCTTGGAATTGACTGAGAAGATGGAGGTAATGCAATTAATTATGTTAGCTAGTGAGTGAATGCGAGCTAAGAAGGTGTTGTAGAATGTCTAAGATTTGGCATTAATCGGAATAGCATTGACTGGCAACAGGTTAGGTTAGAAGAATTTCTATTTTCTTTGTTTTGTTCCTACTCTAGCGATACCATCACCTACGGATAGGACTCCTTTAATCGAATATAAGAGGGAACTTCAGTTTCTTGATTGACGTTAAAGAAGATCTTCGTACATTGAATAGCCGCGGACCTTAATGGTTCCTTCTTATCTTGGTTATAATCATTGTCTTCCTTCCTTAGGAAAGGGAGATTTCAGTTGGTTAGGACATGAGATCAACACTTGGACTAGATTTGACGGGATCCTTGCAAGAGAAAGCTTTATAGGAAGGATTATTAGGAATTGTAACGTATTGATAGTACCCACGATGCATTGTAGTTGGACTCGGAACCATAGGCAGCGTTGAAACTTTGGCCTGAGTCAGTTGATCCATGATCAGGTGTTGGGTTCTAAGAGGATGGAATGAGGAAATGACAGAGAGCTCAGTCGGAGTAGGTTTCTTAGTTGAGGGATGAAACGTCGCTAATCAAGCGATCTAAATAGAAGATTCAGAGCAAGTGGAATTGGTGTTGTATGTAGGAGTGGAATATGTACTGTCAGTGATGCTCACTAGGCAGCGTCTAGCTCTTGTAAGGGTGTAAGCTGCCGACGTGAGTAGTCTCGGTACACTGAGAGTAGGCTAGCTCGGTGGATGCTGGTTAAGGTGTTGGTTAAGGGTAGGTTGGTGCAGGATGTGGAATAGTTAATAATATAACCGTAGGTAACAGCCCACTCTTACTAAGAAGTAGAAACCTCCTCAATCTTACTTAGTTAGCAGTCGAAAGTCAATCCCAGACTACAACCTGCTTCTGTAATTCCCTGTGTTAATCCCAATGCCAAAGGAATGTATCGAAGATGAGATCTGTTAGCTAGCTAGGATGGTAGGACACTCTGAGCCGATGTAGTATGCTTAGGAATCCCTTTTAGTAGGCTGGTTCTTATCTCCAGTCTCTACATCCTCCGATCAAATAAGTCAACTCTTTCTTCTCCGAAGTCTGTAATCTCCACTCATCCCAACATCCTAGGAACTGGCAGTCCAAGGCTAGTTCAACCAAACCTAAGAATCATCACTCCTTGAAAGCCAATGCAAACCCAAACCTATCAATCCCGGTCAATTGAGGCAAGAGCTTGTCTCTTGTTGGCCTAGTCAGTGTTGCTAGTCGATGTAGCTCTGTACTCGTAGTGTAGCTAAAGCAAGTATAGCCGGTAAATACAGAATAGAATTTCTTGTTCTAATGACCTGGAAGATAACAGAGTCTAGAAATTGGTTTTGTTTTGTTCTAATGGGATTGCGAGCACTGTAGAGAATAACCAGATTCATTCTTATTCTCTTCTTCTTGTCAGTAACCAGTTCATTCCTGTTAATTGAGTTAAAATTACATTACCTTGGGTACTTGTCCGCTAGTGTCGATGAAGCACTCACTAGCCGGTCAAGTGAAAGAAGTAGGAAGATCCGTGAAGCTAAAGCATACCTGTACTTAAACACGGAAAACCCAGATTGTTGGACTCTAACTACTATCTATACCAATTCCTATATGCCTATAACTATCATACCTATTAACTAAGAAATCCTATAGACTCCTATCTAAGTGAAAATCAAGACTCCTAAGAAAGGGAGGCAAGGTTTATCTTGTAAGAGCTCCGAACAGTCAAGGTATTGCTCAACACCAAGTTCAAGACAAGGCAAGTTTACTTGTAGATACAACAAGAATCATTCTATAAGGTAAACTCCAGTTTATTAATGAATTAAGAGCAAAAAAAATTGAGGAGTACTCAACGTTATATCCTGCAACTAACTCAGCTTCCGCTTCTGGAAGATCAAAAGGAGCTCTGTTTGTTTCTGCTAGACAAGAAATAAAGAACATAACTAATACAGGA
The DNA here is from genome assembly GCA_036897445.1 of Pelargonium tetragonum. NCBI lineage: Eukaryota > Viridiplantae > Streptophyta > Magnoliopsida > Geraniales > Geraniaceae > Pelargonium > Pelargonium tetragonum. The sequence continues at coordinate 18,388 of JAYMTL010000003.1, forward strand.
AACAGGGGAATCCCGAACCATATTTGTTTTTGCGCCATCACAATCTCACTTAAGTTACAGGAACCCACACAAATGAGTACAGTAATAAGAATCAGTCCTATAGAAACTTCATAAGAGACCATTTGAGCTGCAGATCTTAATGCTCCCAAAAATGCATATTTCGAATATAGAAGGCAAAAACCTCAAGGCTTTCTATTAACCGTACAAGCACGTCTTCCGCGCATACGGCTATCTTCCCAAGTAGTCTAAGAGCTAACACTAAGAAACTCTACCACCTTCTCTCTTTAGCACTCAATCACTATTCCCAATCTAGAGCACCTCTTTTCCATTCGTAAATCAAACCACATAATAAAATGAATAGGAAGACCATCATAGACCAAAAGCCAAAGAGAGATAGATTATTTAGAGAGACTGCCCAAGGAAAGAAGAAGGTAACTTCTAGATCAAAGATAATGAATAAGATAGAAACAAGGTAAAATCTAATATCGAATCTACTTCTTGCATCACCAAAGGGATCAAAGCCACATTCGTAGGCTGACAACTTCTCCGGGTAGTTTGAGCTATTAGAAGACAGTAGGAAGGGAAGTCCCAGTAGGAGTAAAGAGACTAGGAGACTGATCGCTAAGAAGATAAAGATAGGCGAGAACTCTAGCATCATTCTTCTTCTCTTGCGGAAACTCTTAGTGAGGTTGATACCCGTTCATGGGGAGAGGCAGGTAAGGACGAGGACCAGAGTTGAAAGGAGCGCCTCCCCGGGGGACCCTAGGAACATAGAGAAAGTCCAGCGCTCATAAGCTTCGCGCCTCCTCCCTCAAGAGCACGCTCAACTAGAGAATCTTCTAGCTCCAGCCTTTCCTGAGGACGTCGCCTCTTAGGATAGACTCCTGAGGAACTCCTAAGCCATCCATTCAAAGGTTTCCCCGTACATTGGGAATCTCGCAACTTGACCAAAAGCCAAAAGGGCAAGACTGAGTCAGTCCTATTCTCGTAGCTAATGAATTGCAGAACGAGTTTCATTTTTCTTTTTCTCTTCCTGCCACAATAGTACCAGGGGCCGGAGGGCGCTTGGCTCCTGACAACTACTCATTCAAAAGACAAGGTAATATAATTAATTAGCTTCGCGAGCTATAACCATGTCTCCCAAGTATTCTCAGTACATATGGTTCAAGACGGGGTCACAGATCGATCTCAAGTGGAATCGGGTGTGAGATCACGCCTAAATAATAAGCAAGCTTCTTCTCCCCCATTCACATTAACACCAACTCGATCTTACAGGATTGCTCCTGATTCAATCCAGCCACAGGTTCCCCTACGGCTACCTTGTTACGACTTCACCCCAGTTAGAGACCCCACCGTGGTATCCAACAAAGACTGCCAACGAGCACTCCATGGCAAACCAGAAGCAAGTCATGGGCAACCCCTGCTAAGATGCTTAGGGCGAAACCAATTCCCAGGGTGTGACGGGCGGTGTGTACAAAACCCGGTTCTAAGTTCACCGCGGCATACTAATCCGCGATTACTAGCGATTCCTGCTTCATCCTCCCGAATTACAGAGAGGAATCCGAACTGCGACAATCTTTGAGGATTTGTGATGCCCTTAAAGCCTCACATCC